>CAKLNU010000196.1:0-35418 GCA_922788865.1 Poeciliopsis turneri
TAGTTACGTATTGCTCACACCTACACACACCTACACACACACCTACACACACCTACACACACACCTACACACACACACCTACACACATCTACACACACACACACACACACACACACTACACACACACCTACACACACGCACACACACACTGCTCTACACACACACCTACACACACCTACACACACACACACACAACTGCGTGGAGCTTCACCAACCCACACTTCCTGTTTCCTGTTGGATCGACGTCCAGAACTCAAACTGACCAAAGATCATCAGCTCTGTTTCTGTCACAAACTTTATTAATGTTACACTGATATTGAAATAAAAATCACAATTTTCCTATTATGGTTGTTCCATTAACTAAGAAACAGAATTTAAAATCACATGAATAAGTTTCATCAGTTGATAAATCATTAACAATCACATGATTCCCCAACCACTTCCTGTCTTCTTCATGGTTTCTACCAGTAGTAACATCCAGCTGTTGGTCATGTGACTCATTTGATGTCACATGACATTTTTGATGTCAAAACCTGTTTCTATTGCAGGTTTTGAAATAAACTGTCATGAGGTGGTGAGGCAGACGCTGGAGGCCCAGGCAAAGTGAGTGATGATGATTTATTAACAAAACCAGTCCAACAGAGTAGTCAAGCAGCACGGCTGAGCGGAAGCCAGGGCTCACACCGGTAGCAACTGGCCTTAAAGGCGGAAACACACAACGGCAGTGAAAACGACAACAACCCGACAAGGAACAAAGGACACAGGAGGGACTAAATACACTGAGGGTAATGAAGGGAACATGACACACCTGAACGCATCACAGCTGAACCTGAACGCAGCAGAACCTGAACACATCACAGCTGAACCTGAACGCAGCAGAACCTGAACGCAGCAGAACCTGAACGCACAGAACCTAACGCATCAAGCAGAACCTGAACGCATCACAGAGAGAGAGAAAAATCTGGAAAAACTCAGAAACGTTGAGACAAAAGTCTGAAATTTTCAAAAAATAAACCAAAAAAGGAAACTTCTGAGTTTCAAAAATAAAAAAATTATAGATTTTTGATACTCAGAAATTTCTAAATTTCATCTCAAATTTTTTATCTATATCTATATATCTATAATCTCCTAATAAGCCATCAAAGAGCCAGATGAATAGATCAGACTCAGTGAATGCTGTCCAACCTGGTCTAGAAAATCTCTGTAGCTCACAGCGTTCCTGCTCTGGAACAAGCACAGGGCGACAGTGGACACCAACCTCTGACACTCAACTGAACTGAATGACTGATTCTGCAGCAACATTTTGGAAAAAATTTGAATTCTTTCAGCTTTTCTTTTGCCAAATTGTGGCAAATGTTTACGATTAGCATCACACATTATTATACAATTTTAGCTGTCAGAAGACGCCAAGAAACAGGAAGTTACATCAAGAGACGCCAAGAAACAGGAAGTTACATCAAGAGACGCCAAGAAACAGGAAGTTACATCAAGAGACGCCAAGAAACAGGAAGTTACATCAGGAGACGCCAAGAAACAGGAAGTTACATCAAGAGACGCCAAGAAACAGGAAGTTACATCAGTAGGAGGATCAGGGGATTAGTCCAAATTCAGATAAGTTTCAGTGATTGAAAACAGATCATTTTGAGCTGATTGGTCAGATTTATGGAAGAGTGAAAATTTGTGAATGAGTGAGTTTACATCAGAAGTTTTGATTGATTTGCAAAATGAAAGTCATCAATTTTGTTCTGATTTTGTCTCCATGATGTTCAGATATTTAACACCTGATGTATCCGTTTCCAGTCCCGGATCAGGAGCTAATGCTAACGTTTCTGAGGCTAACAGATCAACTTCCAGGCAGTAAAATGGTTTCCTCCTTCTCCCTCCTGTGGGAGCTGGGGTCAAAGTTCAAGTGGCATTTGAGTTTTGAACAGAGTGGTGCTGCCTCCGGCTGTGAAGGTAACAGCTTGTTGCCACGGTTACGCATCATAACAGCTGTCTTAAATAAAAAAGTCAGAGCAACAATCAGAGTTTAGAAACAGGAAGTTGTGACGTCATACAGGAACAAAATGGCCGCCCTTCATCAGAAACTGGTGGAATCATATCAAACTGCTGTTGTTTATGTTACCATTAATTAATCATCAAATATTGCAGCGTTATAGAAACTAGTAAAACTTGAACATGTTTACATGATGCTTGGTCATAAAGGGACGTGATTATGAGAGCAGTGTATATAAAATAGAAAGAATATTATTTATTGGATGATTCCATAGAAATTAATAAGTATATTTCACTACTGTTATTATTTTATTTTAAATTTAATGTCTTTGTATACAAAGACATTTATTACATTAAACTGAATAAAGTCAAAGTCAAACTGGAAATTAAAGTTAATTTTGGATATTTGAACAAATATTAAACCCACTTTATTATTTTTACAGAGGTGATTATTTACAGAACCAGTTCAGTTCCAGTCCAAACCGAACAAACTGGTTTTAACAGAAACAGAAAAACAAGGAGTTAGAAACTAAACTCATATTTGAACCACTGACTGGTGGCTAGATTTGACCCCTGAGTTGACCCCTGAGTTGACCCCTGAGTTGACCCCTCAGGTTGACCCCTGAGTTGACCCGTCAGGTAGAGTTCGGCTGCGGACTGGACGCGGAAGCCCAATGAAAGAAGAAGTTGGTGGAAATGGAAGAAAGGAGGGAAAAGGGCAGACAGACACGCTGCCAAGTACCCACATCTCTATTCCACGGCTTTGTGTACCGTGTGGAATAACATACCTCCCCCAACACACACACACACACACACTCACACACTCACACACACACACACACACTCACACACACTCCCTCTCCGGCTCTTTGTAAAGCGATCAGGCCTCTGATAGTGATGGTGATTACAGAACCACAGGAGCAGCTCCCCACCAAAACAAAGTATTTTTCAGCTGCTGTTTTTTCAGGGCCTGGCGCCACCCGGAGCTCCGTAAACAATAAACAGAGGCCGGGGCCCGCTACACACACACGCACACACACACACACACCTGACTCCCGCCACTCATCGTGGCAGGTACAGCGCGTCATTGTGAGCAGCAGCTGGAGCATGCAGGATGAACGGCGGGCCGCGCACTTCCCGTGAACTCCAGCAGAACTCACACGTCCGCGTCTCGCTTTGCTGCAGCTCGTCTAGTTCAACCTGCTCCGCTCTGCAGGGCTTCTGCGGCACATAAACACTCCGCAAATATATATTTTCTCTAGTTTTTCCCCGAGTCTGATGCCTTAAATGGTGCCGTCCTATCTGAACATCTACTGTGGCCGCCTGGCAGCCCCAGCCTGCGTCGCAGCGGTTCTGTTAAACGGTGGACTCGCAGCAAATTGACTATTACTTCAAAGTGGGCTGTGATTATGTCCCTGAGTGATTAAGGGGGCTGTTAAGAAGGAGCCACTTGAGCATTGCCAGTGAACCCATGAAGGAATGCCGGCTCGGTGCCGATGGACGAGGGAAAGCGCCGCCAGAGACACAGAGGGCCGAGGAAACCAGGAGAAGTCTGGGTGGAGAGGCAGGAAGGAGGAACAGAGGAAAACTGGAGAAGTTAGAAACTGGAGAGGTGAGACAGGGCCGAGGATAAACCTGCAGGCCGAGGAAAAACCCGCAGGCCGAGGAAAAACCTGCAGACCGAGGAAAAACCTGCAGGCCGAGGATAAACCTGCAGGCCGAGGAAAAACCTGCAGGCCGAGGATAAACCTGCAGACCGAGGAAAAACCTGCAGGCCGAGGAAAAACTTCACTAATACTCCCATGTTTATCACTTTTCAGTCTCAACTTTGATCCCATTTCTGAAAACTTAAGTGACAAACCAAGAGAAACTAGTGCACTGCTTTCAATGCAAAATAATCTGAAAAGTGTGGCATGCACTTGTATTCAGCTTGGAGATGTAACAGTAACTCAGAAATTTTCAACTGATCAGAAATTTGCAGAAAACACAAAAACCTTTCTGAGCTGAAAAATAAAAATCAGAATTTTTAAGATTAATTGCAGAAATTTTTGACTTTTTTTTCAGTTTCAACAGTCAAATTTTTTTAATTTGTTTTTTTCTAGAAAGTTTTTGAGATCAATCTAAAAATTTCTGGGGTTTTTTCTTGAAAACTTTTAACTCTTGGAGCTCAGAAATGTTCTGCTTTTCTACAAAACATCTAAAATTAATTTCCACAATTTATGTTTTTTTTCTGACAAATTTATTACTTTCAGAGCTCAGAAATAAAAAACAATCAGATAATTTAAGAGATTATTTGCTCCTTTTTTCTATCTATAATTTCTGATCTGGGGGTCGTGTTCAACGCCGGGAGTCAGATACGGAAAACCCAAAACTAACATCCGGAGATTTTATCCCCAGCAACTTGAAAACAGCTGCAGCAGTCAGAGGAAATATTTCATATTTCAGAGGAAATATTTCATATTTCAGAGGAAATATTTCAGCAAAGAGTTTTGCTGAAATGCAGAGATGCAAATTAAAAGGAGAAAATAATTCCTGCAGGGAAGAAGAAACAAAGATACAAAGAATGTAAAACATAAAAACCGTAAAGAAGGAAAGATTTCAGAGAATGAGTCTGAAATTAGTAGAAAGTTTTTATGGCTGTTCAGAAACTGCAAGGGATTTTCTGAGTGTTTGTATTGAGCTGCAGGTTTTACTGAGATGGGATGGAGAACATTTTCAACAGGTTTACAGCTGGTCAGGACTTTAACTAGTCCGTTTTTACTTCAGAATATGCTTGAACCCAAGCCACTTATTGTAACAGAAACAGTGTAAAGGGTCTGAACCTTTGTGAAACGTTCAGGCTTTAAAACGTTTCCATTAATTTCAATTGTTACCAGATTCTCTAACGTTGCACTGATCCAGATCCTTCATCTTCACATCAAACAGTCCAGCAAGCAGCAGGAGGAGGAGGAGGAGGAGGAGGAGGAAGGTGGGATGAAAGCAGTGGAGGGAGAGACAATGGCAGAGTACAGGGCCCGGGAGCGAGGACCCCGAGGAGCGAGGCCCCGGGAGCGAGGGCCCAAGGAGCGAGGGCCCCGAGGAGCGAGGGCCCCGGAGCGAGGGCCCGAGGAGCGAGGCCCCGGGAGCGAGGGCCCGAGGCCGTTTGAATGGGAATAATGAGCTTCTATCTGAGGCGATTAGAGCTGCGTTGGATGGTAATCTCCCAGCAGAGCCGCACTGCGCCATCTAAAGAAAATGTTTGCGTTTGAAAACCTCCGTCACGTAAACAAGATAAGCAGGGAACACGTATCACATCCAACCTCTGCTTTGTTTTCCGAGGGAGAAGGTTTCTCCATGGATCTGGAGCCGCATGCAGCCGGAAACTGAAAACTGAAAACTGAACATCCCAGCACAGAGAAATGCTGACAAACTGGAACAAAACATTTCTCTGATCTTTGAGATAATTGTAAATGTCGGCTAATTAAGATTAAAACTTGATGGTCTAAGAAAAAATATTCAAAGTAAAATGAAGCTTTTCAGTTCAGGCTAATGTTCTCTAGTTATTTATTCTGTATTTTCTTTTATAAATTTCTGCTCCTGAACTTTAACACTTATGAACTTATTTTCTCTGGGAAAGTCTTAACCCTGTTTTCACCTGGTCTGAGCCATCGCTGCTTTTAATCCCATAATCAGTTCAGATGAGTAACAACGTTTCCACAATGAAACAACAAGGATTCGACGGACTCCAGTTTGTGAGTGAGTAAATTTTGCTGCGTAATTCCTGACATACTGAAAGATGAAACTGGTGTTATCTTTGCAGACAGCAAGGCGAGAAGACGCTCATATTTTCATGGCTGCTGCTCCTCCTTTATGCCTCTTATCGGCGAGTCAGATCGAGTTCTTCACTTCTCCGTCCAGGTCACGAACTTTACCTGCCGAGTTCTAATCCTGAAATGCTGCATAGCAGATGTGCTGCCTGCTGCATCCGGGACGGCATGTGACGAGCTAAAAGTCCCGCATGCATCACTGCAGTTATTTTAGACTCATCTTCCTTTTGTTTAAACTCAGTAACTAACACATCTTTCACCCAGAGACGGTTGTGTCTTAGTTCAAGATCTTAGAAAACTGATTCATTTGGAGATTAATTGTGACAATCATCAGAAAAACAAAGAATTTATTTTAAAACAAATTATCTTTAATTGTAATGACTTTTTTCTAAGGATAAATTTATATTTTCAGTTTTACTTGATTGCTCAATAATCAAATAAATGATAATGACAAATAAGATGATGCATAAAACTTTGGGATACATAAAAGCAAATAATGTTATTTTTCCAGATTTTTTTATATTTTTGTTAATTATTGATACATTATTTTGCTGTTGCTTTATGTCAAAGTGGGATTTTTTAAGGATTGTACATTAACTGCCTGAAATTCATTTGCAACATTTGAAACAAAACATTTAACTCTTAGATTTTCCTATTTGAGACCCGAACACGCCGGAAAACCTCTGAAAGTCTGATCCAAACAAACTGAGGTTTGAGTTCTAGTGGGGAGGAAATTTATTTGACAAATGAGTTCATAAAATCAACTGCTATGTGTAAATCTTCTTAGATAAATATTTCATTAACATAAAAGTCATAATGCAAAGTAAAGTAATTCTCAAAAGGGACCAAGAGACTAAGATTGATGATAAAAAACCTCTAAAGAAGGAAAACTTTCAGAGCCTGAAATGATGAGAAACGAGTTGAATGTAAATTTCTCAGGAACATGAAGTGAACTGAGCTGAACTTTCCTTCATCGCATGTTTTCCTGCAGGTCTCGACTCGCAGACCCAGCCGCCACACCGAGGCCCCTGTGAGTCAGGGCCAACGCCACCGCGGGGTCACGACCCCAGCCACGGTGTCTCCCAGGTCACGGGGTTGGGTCAATCAGAGGGGAATGTTATCCGAGGCATCAGAGTTTATTTGTTTAATTTTCCATGTCTGCCTCTGATCAAGATGGCCGCCGATCAACGGAGGGAAAACGGAGATGCAGAGAGCCGCTGCTTCAGATTAGGCTGGAAAAATAATCCTCACCTCAACTAAACATCGTCGCTTCACTTATTGTCCAAAGTCAAATAAGCTTCACAAACCCGACCGGCCCGGCTGCGACCCGGCTGCGGCCCGGCTGCGACCGGCCCGGCTGCGACCCGGCTGCGACCCGACCGGCCCGGCTGCGACCCGACCGGCCCGGCTGCGACCCGCTCCCAGGTCACATCCAGAGCCACCAATGATTCCTGCTGCTGTCAGACAATAAATGCTCAGATCATCCAACAGTGAAAGTTAAATAACTGACATTGAAACGAGGCTTCCTGCATAAAAAGTTTCAATCAGAAACAAAATAAAAGCATTAATAGTTTAAAAAAGCTGAAAAAAACTTAAAGCATTTTAATTTTAAAGTAAATAATCTCAGCCAGTTTGAGTTTAATCATCATGTTTTATGTTTTTTAGTGTTTTTTCTTAATAGATGTGATAAAAATCAACTTTATATTTATGCAAATGTTTAAAAAGAAAGAAGGAAAACAGAATTTTATGTTGCGTGAAATTGAATAGAAACAGGATTTAGACCAGATATTTTAACTTCAGTCACTTCGAGGTAAACAGAGAATATTTTCACTTCCGTTTCGGTTCATTTATCCTTCTCTGATTTGTCTTTCATTAACTGATGCATTTATCAGTTAATAAATGTATTTTTATTTTTATTAATATAATAAAGTTCCTTTTTGAAAGAGCTACATAAATGCAACAAACATTGAAAAACCAAAACTCCCCATGTTTGATTGTTTGAATCCAACAGGAAGTGAAGAAATTAGGACATTTTTCTGATTCCTGGCTAATTATTGACATTAATCTCATGTTAATCAAAAACTACACGTTTAAAAAATCAGTAATGCTTTCAAATCAAAACCTTTTTGCTGCTGAATTATTAAACATATCAAAAACAAAATATTTTTTTAAATCTGACTGGAGCAAAGTCTTAATGCCTTCAAGTTGTGATCAATTAATCCATAATAGATTATAGTTATTTCTGGTAGTTGAAAAAGAAATGAGCAAACAGAAGGACATCCAGCCGTCTCTTCCACATCCCCTACTCCAGCATCTTTCTCACGGCCTGACACACATAAAGTGGAGAAGCAAAAGCAAAGGAGTCGCTGAGGAACAAACCAAACAGAATCAGTGAAAACACTTTTTCTTCCTCCACATTTTCTGAGAACAAAATCTAAACTCCTGGTGGCCTCAGAGCCAAACCTCTGATTGACCTCCACCCCGACCCCTGACGGCGGAGGCAACGCAACAATACACTTAATTTGCTGTGTGAATACCTGTGTACCTGCAAAGGTGTGTGTGTGTGTGGCTCTGAGTGTGTGTGTGTAGCTCCAGCCCAAACAGTGCGGCGCCAGCAGTCTGCCTTCCCTTGAGAACGTAACGGCTGAGTGGTGCTGGAAAGAGAGCCGGGTGGAGGCGGTGGAGGCAGGGCGCCGTCCAGGTGACTCATCCTGGCTCACACCTCCAGCCTCACCTGCAGGAGCCTCCACTCTGCCTCGGGACTGATCCACTGATCCACCGATCCACTGATCCACCGATCCACAGATCCACTGATCCACTGATCCACCGATCCACTGATCCACCGATCCACAGATCCACTGATCCACAGATCCACCGATCCACTGATCCACCGATCCACTGAATCACAGATGTGTTCAGGTGGATCGATCATTTTTGGATAAATTTCAGGTTTCATGTTTCCATGTGACATCAGATCCATCTCTCTCTCCCTCTCGCACGCCCCTAGAATAACAAACATGGCACCATGTTTCATTTTCTGTCTGTGTTACAGCGCCACCAACTGGTCTGGCGGTCTAATCGTTTAACAGAATCCTCGTCTACAGAAACTTTTTTTCTTTGTGCATAAAATGATCCAATGAAAACATATTTTGAGGTTGGAACAAAAACAGAGCAGAAGGGAGTAAAAACTCCTTCATGCTTGAACAACCTGGAGGCACAGAAACCTCTTCGTGTGTTTTCAGTTTGACGTTGGGCTCCAAGTCAAACATGGCCGCCCTGTGGTGAAAGCGCAGCGGCCAGTCGGCTCTTTATTCCCCCGACGGCCCGGCCGTCCAGCCGGCCCCACTTAAGGTTATTAGCAGCTATAAATACGCCTGTTTCCAGGGCTAGAATGTCAACGCTGTTTGTCCTGGTTAAGACACATAATGACCTCATTTACATCTCGTTTCCTCCTCCGAATCGGAAGCCATTATGCGCCCCCACACTCCGCGCCCCTCAGCTGAGAAATATCCACGGTTGGGAACACGGACCAATCAGCTGCCGAGCTGCAGGACAGGAAGGAAAAGATCCCAGAGGCAGGAAGTGGCGGCAAATGCTACTTCCTGTCCGGCAGAGACACTGGTAATGGTTTTTACTGTCTGCTTATCTCATTATTCAGATTCGAGTCAGAAACTAAAATGATTCCCAGAGTTTTAGGAATTATTCCATCCTAGATTCAACTAAATTTACAATGAAGTCAAAATTCAATAACAATGTAAAAATGTTTTCCCAAAATGATTTTTGATCTTTTTTCACTTTTAATTTTAATCATTTGGATTTTAAAATGAAAGATAACCTGAGTAAAGTTTAAGAAAATCTGATTTAAAATGCTTAAATTTAAAAAAGAAGTTATATTATAAATAGAGTCTGTAATATTGTCATGTAAAAATTATTTCATTTATTAGTTGATTTTCTCTCTGGTTCTGTGTCTCACTAATCTGATTGTAATTTGTTTTTCAACTCAGAATGAGTTAAAAGTTACAAAGGATTAATATTAATAATAATAATAATAATAATAATAATAATAATAATAATAATAATAATCAGAATGATGGACCTTTGTCTTATTTTATTAAATCTGGGATTCCTGATCAGTTTCTGGGGATTTTCTTCCGTTTCACCAGTGTGTCAGAGGTCAGATTGGCGTTGTCTGCCTGGTTCGATCTGAACCTTCCTGACCCGGCAGTGACCTCAAACAAACAACAAACATCCAAACACGGCGAACGCGGCGAACGCGGCGAACGCAGCGTCAGAGACAAAACAGCAGCATGTGGAGCATGCAGGAGGAGACGCTCTGCCTCTCAACACAAAGCAATCTGCAGAAACAATCAGAGGTTTCATTCCTCATCGCTGACAGTCGCCAACATCAGCATCACCGACTCACTGGAAGCTGCTCTTCCTCCAGAACAACCAGCTTCTCCAGCAAGAGCTGCACACTGGGATTCAGAAAACAGGCGATAAGATGCAGAGATGATGAAATATGGAGCAAAACCACATGAAAAAAGATGTCTGATAAAAACACACACACACACACACACACACACACACACACAGACCTGATACACACACACACACACAGACCGCACACACACACACACAGACCTGATCACACACACACACACACACACACACACACACACACACACACACACACAGACCTGATCACGCACACACACACACACACACACACACACACTGGTGAATTTTCAGCATAGAAAAATTATTCCTGAGATTAAAATATAATCCAGATGATTAGACCAAGAATAAATTCATTATTTATGAAAATTAGCCTTTAAGTTGCTAATTGAACTACAAAATTAATTTTTAATGCAGAAATATTTTCCTGCAGTTCTGGACTCCAGCCTGAGGTTCTGCTGAGGTTCTGGTGTCCCTCATTTTCCTCCACACTAAATTCTCTCTGGGGTCAGAGGTCAGATGTTACCATGGTGCACAAAGCAGGTACCGGTACCGTTGGCAGTTTGGGTCCGAACCAAGTCCTGCTGGAAAATGAACATCTCCGTTAAGCTGTAAAATGTTCTGGAAGACGCTGCGTAGAACCCAGTGGACCAGAACCAGCAGATCATCTCTGAACATCGCTGGTCTAGTCTGCTCGGTACCGGTCCAGTAGTTTATCAGATCAGAACTGTCGTTTCCTCTGATCTTGTAATGAATTTCATTTTGGTGTCGGTTCGATTTAAGCAAATATGAGCAGAACCGGTCCCGGACGGTCGGGCCCGGACGGTCGGGTCCGGACGGTCGGGTCCGGACGGTCGGGTCCGGACGGTCCATCTGATACCGGTCTGGATGGGTTCTGCTCCGCTCTGATGGCGGCGCTCTGCGGTCGGTCAGGCCGGTTCCGACCTGCATGGCTGCGCCGGGACAGCGGGTGATTGGCGTGGCGGCCGCGTGGCGCCGCCTCAGATTATTCATATCACGCCGTTCGGTTTCATAAAGCAATTACACGTTTTCACACTCCAGCAGCTCCAGGAATGGCAGAGGAGGAAGAACCGACATTCTGCTTTTACTCTGAAAATAGTTTTATTCAGCGTTTGACGGCCGCCATCTTTAATCCTACTGCTGCTGAACAACAGAGAATCCCAGTTAGTACTGGGAAGGAGGCAGAGCTCACTGGTGCAGCAGACGGGTTTACAGAACCAGAACCAGAACCAAAACTCGAGGCTCCTCTGCTGCTTGGCGATGGGAAACCATTTAGTGGTGACCAGAGAAATGAGCAAAAACATCCAAATAAACCAACAGAGCGCAGTGCTGCCCCCTGGTGGATGGGAGGAAAGAATCTGATTTAAACAACATGAGTGAATCTTCATCAGTGCAGATGGAGCATCTGCATTGTGATGTCATTATCAGGTTATTGAAAGAAACTTTTTAATAAGTCCAAAGAATCTGTTGCATCCAGAAGACCAAACCGGACCCGTCTACCAGCCAGCTGCAGATTAAATACTAAATATTTAATAAATACCAATTTAATAAATCAATATTTATTCAAGTTGGACAGCAAAATAACACATTTTGGTTTGTCTAGATAAGGACCTGATGATTTCAGATAAAAATGAAAGTGACTTCTAGAAACCAGTGAAATAAGGATTTTCCACAGATTTTCACATGAATACATAATCGTCAGTGGAGTGTGAACGGCCCATTAAAGCCGTCTTGTTGTTGCAGGTTGTTGTCAGACTGAAGGCAGAAATGCTACAGAAACGGCTTTGATTATTCAACAAGTGCTGCGGAAAACCACTGGAGCCCAACTGGGTTTGAGAACATAAACACAGAGATGGAGGGATGCAAACACACCGGGCCTGAAAACAGAACTAAACTAAACACACAGCAACCTGACAGCTGACGTCATGGCAACACCTGTCAGTGGCCAATGGCCACATTGGATTTATTATAAAGAATTAGCTGTAGAAGAATGTATTTTGTTTTTAATTTATTTAAGTACGTTTAACTTTGGTTTTTATTTCTCATATATACACAATAATTACCTGAAAGGGCAGTTATTGTCTGAACTAAACTGTGCTTCCTGTTTGATGGACAGATGGTTGGATGGTTGGTTGGTTGGTTGGATGGATGGATGGTTGGTGGTTGGTTGGTTGGTTGGTTGGTTGGTTGGTTGGTTGGTTGGTTGGTTGGTTGGTTGGTTGGTTGGTTGGTTGGTTGGTTGGTTGGTTGGTTGGTTGGTTGGTTGGATGGTTGGTTGGTTGGTTGGTTGGATGGTTGGATGGTTGGATAGTGGTCCAGTCATCAGAATCTCATTTCTCAGTCAAATGTTAGGATGCTTTTTCAATTTTATAGACATTTACACTGAAATGTCTTAAAAACATCAATCTTCTCCAGCTGTGGTTTCCAAATTTGTGTCATTAACTGTCCCCTCAATCTGATCATCCGTCCATCAATCCGATCATCCGTCCATCATCCGTCCATCAATTCTGTGTACAGAAGCTTCTTCTTCTTCTCTAAGTCGCGGTTCTCCAGCGCCGGCTGTGACCCGGTTAGCTTTAAGCCGCTGTTTGAGTCGGCCCTTAGTTGAGCTTGGCTGCTCAGACAGGGCAATAGTTTGCTCTCTCACACACACACACACCTACACACACGCTGGCTGCCCGGGCTAATTGAATGGCGGGGCAGAAGGTCCAGGTCTTTATGTTCACGGAGAGGAGCCATGAATATCTGTGTTTCATTTGGACGCTGCTTTGGGAAAAGCTGCAGGACTGTGGGAAACTGAGGCTGAACACTCACCTTCCTGTCAGCTTCAGGCCTGGTTTTATGTTCTGGGAAACAACTTGAGATTGATTTCAAAGTTTTAACTCGGATAATTAGGACAATGTTAAACCTGTGAAACACAAACGTCTCAAGGAAAATCCTGTTTGGTTCTCTGAGGAAAACGATGGATGGATTGAAACTACTGGCCCTTTGGTAAAACAGCATAGATGTCTAAAAGGCTTAAAATGCTAAAAGAAAAAACAAACTAGTTTTCCATCAGGTATTACTAAGCTTCAAAATAAAAGCGTAGATGTTTCTAGGGTCTCTGTAAAACTGAAACTTCTTCAAAACCAGAAGAAAAAACATTTTGACATGACCTGGATTATCAATACCAGCATTTTCGTGATTTCACTGTGCAGCCACCTCAAACATGCACCACTAATTTAAATGTTTCCTCAAAGGAAAAAATTCTAGTGAAATCTGAAGAGTTTAGTCAAAGCTAACAGTGAGAGCAGCTTTAAACAGTTTGAATACTAAATCAATAAAAACCCAACGATTTGTAAAGATTTGGCACAAAATATCCTCCAAGATCTCAAAATAATTCGAACTTTGATAAATGAGTAGATATGCAAAACATCAGAACTTGACAGAAAAAGATGTTTGGTGAATTTTAGAGCGGAAACTGCAGAGGAAATATCTGATGTAATGGCTTTTAAAAGATTCTTCAGACAGATTCAAACTCACTGTTTGCATCGCGGCTTTTGTTCCTCTTAATGTTTCTCTGTGTGAATAAAAGTGGAAGTGGAGGGAAAGGAGACGTGTGTCAGGATGGAGAACATGGAGTTTGGGTTGAGCAGGAAGACAATTGATGTTCAGTCGACTAACGTCAGATTTCAGTTTTAGAAACGACAGATTTCTACTCGTTCATTTCAAATATTTCACACTTCAGGCGTCATATGAAGCTCAGGAGGAAAAAAAAGAGTCACCTTTACCCCATTTCTACCCCCCAAAACTTGTAACATACACCCACTGGTGCGTCTCACTTTAAGGGCAGAGTCAGAAACTTCCTCTGAAATGACACAACGCGTCTCATTTCAGGAACCAACAAAGCCACAAGCAGCGGCGGCGGCCTGACTAACGCTCCTGTCACCGGTGGATGATGCGTCTGGCTCTGCAGGTTTGCATCCACTGTGCAGAAATATTTGAAACAGGCTGCAGGAATACGGGAGGAAGTGTGGATCATTAGCTCACTGGAGCCGAATGTTTGGACTCAACATGTTTCCTCCGTCTGCTCAGATTCCCAGCGTTACTCACACCAGAGCTCCACTGCAGATGTGCTCTTCTCAGAAACAAAAACCTCACTTTGATGCATCTGATGCATAAATTAACTGAGGTTTGTTCTGTGTGAGTGAGCAGAACCTGAACATAAAGCAAGCAGCCTGCAGCGTCGCAGCTGCAGAGTTTAGATTTATCAGCCAAAGGTTAGAAAATGCAACATTACCAACCGATTTACAAATGAAGATCAACATTCATGTATACAAGCAGTTACTTCTGCTGTGATGTCACTTTCTGACTGTCAGAGCTGCTCATGACTGCCCCCATGTGGCCAGAAAATTAAAATTTTCATGTGTGCAGATGGAGCGTCTGCATGACACAGCATGAAATCCTTGTGATCAAATAATCTGAGCAGCATTAATAAATCCTCCATTAGAAAATGAGGAACTACATGAAGAGAAAACTTCTTTTCTAAACAGAAACTTTGATTCTGGAAAAGTTTTTAATAAAAAAACGGGGGCAGAAAAACGAGATCAAACGATGCAACAAACAGACTGAAGAAAGATTATGAGGTTCAAAATATAACTATACTAAAATAAAAAATGCTTTTAAAAAATAATATTCAAATATTTGAACAAAAAACTGAAAAGCACAAAATTAAATTCTTTGTAATAAAATGTTTAAAGTTTTAACAGCAAAATCAAAATGACAATTAGAAGAAATTTTACTATAGAAGAAATTAAGCTGTATTTTTGCTTAATACAGTGAATTAGAATACGGTCATTAAAAATGTAAAAAAATAATGGAAATAAATAAAAAGCTCATAACAAAATGTTTTACATATAAATAAAATGTTAAAACCTTCTCAATCTAAAATTAGCAATAATCTTACTTTATGTCAATCTCATAATTATCTGTAACTCTCAAAATCTGAAAAAGGATCTGAAGATGATGGAACAACAGTTTGGTTGGAGAAAGTGCAAAGGTCAGAGGTCAAGGAAGGCCTGGCCGGGTTCAAACGGTTGGTTTGGGTTTAGTGCTTCCTCGTCTCCCTCGGGTCCATTTAACATCGTTTTCACTCACATCCAGAAAGAAAACAAGGAGCGCAATTTGCTCTGCGTGAGCATCACACACACACACACACACACACACACACACACACACACACACACACACACACACACACACACACACACACACACACACACACACACACACACACACACACACACACAGCCGCCTCTAATATGGTTCATTCTCAGCGATCAAAACACATGAAAAGAGAGTTAATGCTGTCAACAAGCGAGGGATGGATGTGGAACCGGCCGCTTTCTCTCTCAGTGTGTGTCAGGGTTGGGGTGTATTCCAGCAGGGGGCAGATGGGGTGGGGGGTGAGACTGAGGAGTGAGTCTGAGGGGTGAGACTGAGGGGTGAGACTGAGGGGTGAGACTGAGGGGTGAGACTGAGGGGTGTCGTTCTCCATCCTCTGCTCTCCAGAGAATCCCATCATGAAAGCAGCACAAAGAGCTGAGAGCCCGGAGCCCAGGGACCTTTTCATCCCAGGATCAGAGCGCTTCGCTGGGGCAACAGCGCCCCCCAGCAGGTCACCGCCGGTACTGCAGCTGCTCTTCCTCCCACTCTGACCTTTTTATTTAAAGGCAAAACAAAGAACTCAGTTGTAATATCCCAGTTTAATTCAGAGATGAGACAGACTGATGGTGTAGCTGGTAAACCCAAACAGCAGCAGCACCACTGGAAGCCCCAATCAGCTGAGAGGGAATCGGACCCGTGATGGCTGCAGCCTTCCAGCTCAGCTCACACACACAAATCAAAGCAATTACAATTTGTCCTTTCTCTTTTGTCCTTTTCACTGTGCTCCTTTAATTCCCATCATAATAAAAGGCACGGCGTGTATGTGTGTGTGTGTGTGTGTGTGTGTGTGTGTGTGTGTGTGTGTGTGTGTGTGTGTGTGTGTGTGAGACAGAGAGCCGTACACACAGGGATTTTCCAAATAACACACTTTCCCTCATTTAAATAAGCGCCAACACTGATTTTCTAACAAAATATGCTACTAGTGTAATAACAATGAAATAAGAGCCTGAGAAAACTCTGCGCCTGCAGCGAGTATTTAAAGTATCGTTTAGAAAGGGCTGATCTGTAATTCAGAGCGGATATGGTATCAGACGGCGTGCTTGTCATTCCCAAACCATAATCTGCACCACACTGAGGAACAGAGTCTGCTGGCAGCGCCGCGCAGCCAGAGAGGAGGAGGAGGAGGAGGAGGAAGGCTTCTGCTGCTATCTGCACAGATCTGCCAATATTTTCACTAAAATGTGAAAGAAAATCCCAGAGATTAAAGGGGAGAGAAAAGACGCAGGAAGTTTTCAAATATGAAAAGAATGTTGATTTAAAAATGTTTAAAATGTAAATATTTCACTGATGCTTTTAATAAAACATCTGGAAAACATTAGCAACAAATTTATGAAGGAATGAGAGATTCTGTAAAATGAAGAAGCAGTTTTTCCTTAAAATGAATTTTTACTTGTTTGTAGCAAAATAACCTCACAATGAATATTTATAAAGATTTAAAGTTCAGATATTTTACCTCCTGTACTTATTTGTGCCATCAGTAAGTCAGTCTATAATTTATCTATATCTATAATTATCTATTTAATGTTTTTTCCTGATTATTGAGACTTTTGGCAAACAGAAATAATTTGGTGATTCTGACCTGAAACTACAAAAGTTTGATTCAACTTCAGGGATGAAAAGAGATGAAAACTAAAACGCTGAACAAACTGGTTTGTTTTCATCAGTTCCGGGTCCAGATCAGCTGTTCCTCCTGACGTCCTGCAGGAGGCGCCGACCATTCACTGGTTCCATTCCATGTTCCCAGATGATTGTTAGCATGAGCACAACCAGATGAAGCAAAGCTCAGTCGCTAGTTAGCATCTGTAAGTTCAAGGCGGCCATGTTGGATTGTTTGCTGGGCCTGGTGAGGAACCAGAACTTTCGATCAAACTTTTGGAGTTTTTCTAACTTGGATCTTGGGAATCTGAACTTTCCATGTGAAATGGATGAAACATGTTGAGGATCCGGAGCGCTAACATGCTAACTGTCAGAACCGCTAACTGAGGTTCTGCGGTTCTTTGAGCGACTCAGAAACCCGGAGAGCAGAGGCCCGTCTGGACACATTGGGTTTTGGTTAGGTGTGTGTTTGGACAGGAAGGGGCGGGTCCGGCGGGCTCAGCGGGACACACATACACACACATACACACACACACATGCATACAAACGCACACGCACACGCACACACACACACACACACACACACACAGCTGGCGGAAACTGGTCCTGACATGGCGTCCGGCTCAGCCATCGATCATATAGCCACGAGCAGCGAAACCCAAGACATGAGTGGCAGAAAACACACACACACACACACACACACACACACACACACACACACACACACACACACACACACACACACACACACACACACTTCAGATGAGGAGGACGCCTCCAGCAGAATCAGCCCAGCAGAAGCAACAAGGACAACAAGATGTAATGATGTCATATTTTAAATATTTTGTAATAACTGATTGAGGATTTCCTTTAATAATATTTTTGCTCTGCTGAAATATTAATTCTCCTTTCTGCCTGCAGACTGGACCCGTGGAGACTCTGGAGGAGCTGCAGAGATTCCCTCCCAGTTGTCATGGAGATCAGTCTCTCCAGGATTTAGGATTGTTTTTATTTGTAATAAAAATCAAATTTATAAATATTGATATTTAGTTTTGTGATATTTGTGCTTATGTATGACGGTAATTATGATTTTCTTTCCCTTAGTAAGACATACTGCCCCCTGCAGGTGGGAGTTAGCATCAATGATTTAAATTTTTTCAGAAAATTGCAACAAACTTATAATAATAAATCAGCGTGAAAACATGTGAAATGATGAATCAGTGAACTGATAGAAACTGTGGGCAGTTTAACTTCAACAGTCTGGAGCTGAGTGGGGGGGCGGGGGGCAGAGGGGGCAGAGGGGGGCGGATAAATCTGCGTGGCGACGGGAATCGATCGTTTCTCCCTCCTTCAGTCCAGTTATCTCATCGGCTCTAAACGATCCTGACCTTGTCCAACATAAATAGTCAGAAAAGTCCAGAGAGCAGACAGAGGAAGAGGAGGAAGAGGAATATTTCTTTCTTCATTAGACATGAATATTTGGCTCCTGACCCCATTCGGGACAAGGGTGTTAGAAAATGGATGGATGGATGAATATTTGGTTGGTTGTCATGGTTTCATGGTTTCTTGGTTTCTGCAGGTGGAGAAACAAACAAACTTCCAGATTGTTGACCTGATTTTTCTCTTTCCTTCTTTAGCTTTAAACATTTTCCCTCTTTTCTTTTCCATCTATATTAGAAATAAACCCAGAGCAATTTCTGATAAAGTTTCATATAAATATCAAGTGGAGCATCACAGTGAACGCTGCAACGCTCCACTTGTGAAGTAAATCTGTTGGACTCCACCTTCCTTTGCTTCAGAGGACAAATCTTTAGTTTGATGATGTGAAACATTTAAATAGGAAAAACAAGCAGCAGAAATCTGCAGGGTGTAAATACTTTTCCAGAGCTCTGTGTGTAAAGTCTTTCTGTCTGGACTTTGTTTCATGTGCAGCAGCGTCTCGGTCAGACAGCAGAGGAGACGTCGGCGTGGAGACGCCGTCCCTCTGTCCTCCCACTGGAGACGTTTCAGAAACAGGAAGGACAGACGGAGATGAGGCTCAGCCTCCACAGCGACGAGAAGCTGAGGAAGTCCTTTAATGTCTGCAGAAACACAGAACCTCATCCAGTGACTCCCAGTAACCCGAACTCCATGAAACAAGAGCCGATAGGAAGAGCCGCTGCGATTGGCTGAAACTTCTCTACCTTTCCACCAAGTTGTCATGTTTCCCTCATCAGAAACAGCCCGATGACAAATCTTTTCATCTCCATGGCAACCATTCAGCTGCAAAACGTCTATGTGAACCTAGCCCCGCCTTCGAGACGCAGCTCCTCCCCCACTCAGCTCCTTCAGACTAGCCAGCAGCAATTAGCAGACAGCTGCTGAGCTCATTAGGAGCTGCTGCTGGGTTAGGGAAGGTCATGACTTCCTGGAGGCGGAGCTTCAGAAAGAGCAGGAGCTTCTTAAAGAGACAGAGGCCTTAAATTAAAAAGTCATTAGATAGGATCTGAAAGCTGCAGCTTCAGAGACACATGTGACTTTTACTAAACCAAAACCAAAATGTTTTTGATTATAAGTTCAGCGTCCAGATCAGCTGAACTTATTTTCATAAGTTCTTATGTAAAATCTGTTTTTAAAATTTATAAGTTTTTTTTAAAAAAAGTAACTAGTTTCAAAGTTTGCTGTCTGTCTTTCTTCATTTTATATATTCATGCCAAAAGCTCATCAAAAAAAAGTTTTCTTTTGTGAAAGAGAAACTTTTATCTTCTACAGTCTGATAACATAAATACATTTATTTTGATTTTGTTAGCTCTCATAATAAAACATTTCAAGTCATACTTGAAATGTTTAAAAATTGCTTTTGGTGTCTCAATGTGAGTTTTATTTTGTAGCATCGGGTTGAAACTGGAACGGCTGGATGTTCCAAACTGGTTTAGGAATTAAACAGATTTACCTTCAGCTTCTGGAAAATCCCCTCCAGATGAGTCCGGAAGCAGGAGAACATCAGGGAACAGGAGGCAGGTTAGAGGGGCGTATGCCAACATCTGACCACACAGTTAACCTACATGCTTGAACTAGGCCAAATGTTCAGCCTTCCAGCTCAACATTTTTATTTCGGTTTTTTCATTCAGCCTCTTAGTTTTGATCAAATCTGGAAGACTGATGGAGGTTCTCACTTTCCAGGATAAACAGTTTGGAAAATGCTGAGCAGCTCCAGGTTTTAGAAGGTCAAGAAACACGGAGAGCAGCAGAAATCCTTCAGAAAGCTTCTCCTCCTCCAGCCTGAGATTCATCAGCTGAACAATCCAAACCGTTCAGGTTCGTCTCAGTGGAGAATCTTACTAAACATGAGGTCACACAAACCTTCAGGAAATGACTTTTCTTCCTGTAGCTAAACTTCAGGCTTATGGTTTCTGAACTATCTTTACTTTTTTAACATCTGGTGAGAATTTTATGAACCATTAGAAACATATTTACATCACAACATCTTCTCCCTGCTGTGACGACAAGCTGCTCTTCTTTCTGGCTTCATTTATGAATCTAAGGAAATTCCCAGATCTCCAAGCTGCTCCATTCCTGCTGCCATCCCCCCTCCCCCACATGCTGCTGCAGCAGGACTGCTGGCCTCGGCCGGTGCGGAGGCTGCTGCCGCTCCGACTGCATTTATCACCGTCTGGCATCGCTGTAATTTCAGTGTTCAGATGCAATCGCTCCCGACTCCCTCAGGAGTAAACAATAACAAGCTCAAACACAAAAGACAAACAAGGTCTGCAGGACACACACACACACACACACACACACACACAGCGACAATAATAAACACCCACCGTCTGCTTTCTGCACTGAAACATTTCATTTCTGTCTTCATCAACATGGGAAACCTGATCTGAGCTGAAGCATCATTTTAGTTCCATTTGATCCGATTTTAAGTTTCATCTCATAACTTCTGTAAATAGTTCTTAACCTTCTATTTGTTGTCAGACACTGCCACCTGGTGGAGTCTATGAGAACAGCAACAGTATATTGATGTGTGAAAGTTTTTATTCCCTCATTAATCAATGTTTAAATGCGTCACAAAGCAGCTTGAAATTATTTCAGTAGTCTGGGGTTTTTACCCAAACTCAGCCAAAACAAAGGAAACTTTTGGTTTTCTGTTGAACCAAAACTCCCATGAATTCTTTATATGAAAGATTTGAAGGGGGTGAAATATAATTTTTACGTTTTCAAACAGAAACTAAACATTTTGGAGCTGAAATGAAACAAGGATTTAAATTACATTTGATGATTTTTGAATATTTGATGCTTTCAGTTTTGCAGCAGTTTAGTTTGTGTTGTAGTTTATTGATGCTCACCCAGCCTGAGGATCCTCCTGATCACCTCATTGATTCCAGCAGCTGAGTTTAACGAGCTGCAGAACCACAGAGGAACCAGGAAGACCAGGACCAGAACTGCAGGTCCGGTTCATACACAGAAAATACTAGAACTCATCTGTGGTTCTGGTCCAATTCTGAGTAAAAAGGACCAACTTTAAATCACTTTATTCCTGAATGAAGTGATTCCTCTAGAATCAGTTTGGATCCCTGGCAGAATCCTGGTTTTCTAGGTTTTCCAGACCAGGATGGAACCAGCATGTTGGACTTTCATGGTTCTGGATTTTATATTTTACTGCTGTAACCATGACAACAAGACATTTTTACAAGTGCCAGGATCTGATCAGCATCTTGAAAAACACCTGAACGACTCCGTCTCTCTGACTGTAGCAAAAGCAAAGGAGGTGGATTAGCAGAGCTGTGAACAGCTGATGGAGTTACTGTCGAAAATCAGCTCCACTGCCTGGAAGTGCAGCTGCTAGCATGTTGCAACAGTCTTCAGTCAGGCTTGTTTGGATTTGCTGCATGCTTGACTGCTACTGGAGATCCATCCGGCCCGCAGCATCACTACAAGAGAACCTGTGCAGAAACTTGGACCATCAGTTATAATGTTTTAAATTTCTTTGGGATGAAGCGGTTCTGATTTTATTTTATCTGATTAAAGTCATTCAGAGACAGGAAACAGATCCAGGTTCTGGTTAGAGCTTTATTGTTTCCACATATTTTACAAACAGAAGCAGAAATTTTCATTCGACTCAAACAAACATCAAGTCTGCAGTGATGGAACAGAATCCACTCCTGATCCGGAACAGGAACCACGATCCGGCCAAGTTTATCTGCAGACAGAACAGAGCCATCAGAACCAACCAGAATCTGAGCAGAAGCTACTTCCTACTGCTGCAGCTAGCTGCTAATGCTAGCCTAGCACCACACTGCTACGCCACGTTACCTCCTGTTAGTCCCTGAGTTCAGCAGGAGGAGGAGCAGAGAACAGTTAGACATGCAGGAGGAAGTGATGAAGAGGAAGTGAAGACCAAACAGGAAATGATGAAGACTGAACAGGAAGTGATGAAAAGGAACAGGAAGTGATGAAGACTGAACAGGAAGTGATAAAGAGCAGACTTACAGGGCTGCAGCTCCAGAGATGATCTCAATGAGCTCCTTGGTGATGACGGCCTGCCGGGTCCGGTTGAAGGTCAATGTCAACTTATCGATCATCTCAGCTGGAGCAAAACACAAAACATGGAGTCAGAGTGGAGGACGGACCGGATTGGACCGGACCAGAAAACATCCCACTCCATTATATGATAGATGACAGACAAGTTGTCTGTTTTCCAGCCACAGCCTTCACTCCTGAAGCTGTTTCCATGGCAACTCCTCCTTAAATCTGTCCAGGTTTTGTTGAAGTTGCAGCATCACCTGACCCTCACAGAAGCCAGACTTTTATTTTGAAGGGCCAATGTTATCTCCACGTTGTAAACCAGCCTGTGGTTCAGAACTCTTTGGACATTAAAACTTTGACTGGCCATCTTTAAGTTTTTTATGCAATAATTACGTTTAGTTTTTATAACAGAATGATACTACAAGGACAAATCGGCTTTATTTACATTATGTTTCTTGCTCTGAGGCTGGAAAATGTTTTCAAATATCAATTAATTATGAGAAAAAAGTCAAATATTTAAACCTAAAAATAAAGTTATGAAACAACACGTTTCCAGTATTAAAAATGATGACAGGTTTTCAGATGTAATGTTGGTAGAAACGGCGCTTTGGATTGTAAATGTTAAGACTTTGGGTCAGAACCATTAGTAACTGGAGAGAAACCCACTGGGACTCAAACCCTCAACCTTCCTGCTACAAGGCATGGAGGGAGACGATTACATCATTTAATTTAAAATGTGGAATCTGCTTTGGAAATCATCTAGTCTAGGTTTTATTTTGAAAGGTCGCAATAATCCTGTGATCCAGATTTTTTTCCTTGCCTCATCTATGACATATTTTGCTTTTATTTTGTCTCTAATCTTTCTAATCAAAGCTCATATCAGTCTGGTTCAGCAGAGTGCTTAGTTTCCTAACGTCCTAGTTCAATCATCCAGAGGTGTGGCCTTACAGGCGTTCTTGCTGGCGCTGTCCATGGCCGTCATCCTGGCGCTCTGCTCGCTGGTGGACGATTCCTTCAGCGCCAGATAGAGAACGTTCACCAGAGCAAACTCCTGGTAGTTCCTCAGAACGTCGGCGTCGATGTCGTCATAGATCCCCAAGTTCTCTGTCAGGAGACCAGACGGCATCAGAACCCAACAGAACCCAAACAGAACCCCTACGGCACCAGGGCCAGTCGGCAGAGCGCGGGCCGATACCTGAGGAAGCCACCGTGTCGATGGAGAACACGGGTTTCTGGTCCGTCTTGTAGGAGATAACGGACCTGCAGGAGCAAAACAGGTTCTGGTTGAAAACATTGATCAGTTATTGAAAACAATCAGCAACGAACTCAGGAACAGAATAACCGCTAACTGGAGCAAACAGCCAAAATATTCAGAATTAAGAGAAAAAAGTACAAATAAAGAAATATGTAATTTGTATCCAAGATAAACAACAAAAAACAAGAAACGTGTTTTTCTGTAAATGTTTCAGCAACGACTTGTGGTTGTTTCGCTTCAGCAGGTTTAGATTTACTAAAGGAGGCAATAAAATGTTTCTCATTTAAAAATGGAAATTAATATTTAAATAATTATCTCTTAATGTATTTCTAATATCATATAAAAAAGACTAGAAAAAATAATTAATGAAAATTTGTCCTCTCAAAGACAATAAACTGTAATATTTTAAAGAATATGAAAAACTGGAAAACATTTTAAATATCCAGAATAAAAACAACAATCAAAACCAAACAGAAACCAGAAATAAAACGGACTATGAAACAAAAATATAGATCACAAGAACCGGCGTTACGGATCTCATTTTGATGCGTCACATGATTTAATGTTTTCATTGACGGCAAGCGTTCTGGGCCGGGTCGGTACCTGAATCTGTTAAAGATGATGGATCCCTGGTCGAACTCGTACCCAGAGTTCAGCAGCTCGGCCGCGATCACAGAGGCGTCGCCGAAGTTGGGCGGCTTACGGCCGACCTCCTTACAGTTCAGCAGGATGTGCTTCCCGTGAGTTCTGACAAAGAGAAGGTCGGCCAGAGGTCAGGCAGAGGTCCATCAGAACCTCCAGGCCCGGTTCTGGAGCGGCTCTCACCTGTACAGCAGGCCCCTCAGCTTGTCTCCCACGTTGATCACCATCACCTCCTTGCCGGCGCCAGTCAGGTTGGCGATCTGGCTCTTGATGGTCTTGGCTACGCCGGAGTGGATGGCGCCGCAGAGGCCACGGTCAGAGGTCACGCCTACGATCAGGTGCTTGGAGGCCTTGTCCTCGGGGGCCTTGATGTCTGCCTTCTCATACAGAGCTGCAGGAGCAGAAGAAGAAACACTCTGAGTCTGAGGCCAAGTCCGTTCGGACCGGAACCGAGTTGAGATGCCGTACCGAGAGCGCCGGTGCCGTAGACCCGGGCCGGCTTCAGCTGCCGCTCAGCACGAGCGTACTTGGCTGCGGCCACCATCTTCATGGACTTGGTGATTTTCTGGATGTTCTTGATGGACTTCAACCGAATTGTGACTAAAAAAAAAAGTCAGATCCGTCACCATGACAACAACAGATTGATGCAATAATTAAAAATTAGATTTGCAGTTTAAAATCAATTTATATCATTTTTTAATTAACATGAAAATGTAAATTAAAGTAAGTTCTTTTGATGAATGTGTTGGCTCCAGATACTAAACATTTGGGCGCATCAGTCCGACTCCAGAATAAACGAACCAAAACCTGACACCAAGTCTTGACATTTATGAATTTTAATATAAAACCTGAATATTCAGCAGGCTGCAACCCAAAGATGATAAACAACTAGCCTGAGGTGGCTAGCTCTGTTAGCATAGAGATGAAAATTAACTTTATAAAGAAACTGATGGATGCAGCTAGTGGGATGCAGAGGAAAGGAATCTAGAAAAGCAACAATTTGTTGGTAAAGTGCCTACTAAACACAGCTTTGAAAAGTATTTATTTTACTGGATATAATTACAGGTTAGACGCTTCAACCCCTTCCAATTCAAACTTCTGCAAAACAGAATTTAATATGACATGTGCATAACTAAAATAATACAAATTTTTCATTTTTAATCATCTATCAAAATTAAAAAAAAATAAAAAAAATTCACAATAGTCATGATATAAAATGTCATACTATTGTCATGACATTTGTAAAAATTTCAATGTACAAATAAAAAGAATGCCATTTGCAGATGAAATTACAGGCTGAGAAAACCGCTAGTTTTACTGATTTATGCAGGGCCCACGCCAGAATCTACTGATTTCAATAAATCTATCATGAAATAAATCAAACTCCGATATGAAGCTTCTCCAAAATAATCAACATAGAACAACTTTGGCCTCCACCAGCTGAAACATTTATAGAAAGTGTCCCTGGAGCAAAGCATTTCCCCACACTCTAGTGTCTGTTTAAAAGAGAACTCAAATTAAACTGATTATACTCAGATTTATCAGATGTTTGCATTTTAAAAACATTTCCCGCAGTTTAAGGAGATTACTCACTGTCCTTCAGGGTAGCCATGTTCCTGACCTGCCCACTGTGGAAACAAACACCGTCAACAGTTATTGTTTAGCAAGTACAACATGATAATGAGCTCATTATGACGTTAACACGAGATAAAAGTGGCTATTTAAGTTTTAACGTTCAGGACGACTGCGTTAGCATTAGCCTCAGTTCCATTCATTAGCTGCGGCCTACAGGTTAGCGCGTCCTTCCGCTCAATAACTCCCCGTTTCACGCTCCTTGCAACCCGGACTGACTTCAGCTTCATGTTTGCTTCATCGACACACATACAGCAGAAAACAATAAAGACATTAGAGACTTAAACAGGCTCACCATTGTGGGGAGAACACCAACGCGCTGGTCCTGGCGAACATCCTTACCGCTATGAAGGTCAGACAGGCAGGACTGCGCACGCGCAAAGTCGAATCAAGATGGATTAACGCTGCCTTCAGGGGCAGATGAAAATGTTGGTAAAATTAATTTTAGCACCGTGGTGCTAGTGAGTGAAATACTCTTTTTAAATTAAGTTAAATATTTACTTTGTTTCTATCAGAAAATAAGCTTTTGAAATCTGACACGAGGAAGTGGAAGAAAATAATGGTTATTATTTATTTTCATTTTATTATTTTTTATTACCATTATCCATATTACGGCACACAAGGTCAACAAAGTGACTTTTTCATTCAGTCAATTCGATTCAAAAAATCCTTTAGATGTAGTGTCACCAGGTTTGAATTTCTGTGAGTTTAATTTAACATCATTACCATTAACCCATGCTGATAGATTGAAAATGACAAATTCCAGAGCTTATGAATGCGGCACCAGTAGTCTCGCGAGTTTTCCAGTCCTTCGAGAGGTAATGGCGGCTAGTTTCCTGTGTTGTAGCGCTGTTGTCCTATTTTCAGCGGTGTAACGTCTGTTTTTGGGTCGTTTGAAAGGTGGTCGCCATGGGAAAAGCGGATTTCCTGTCTCCTAAGGCGATTAGCAACCGAATCAAGTCCAAAGGTCTCCAGAAGCTGAGATGGTACTGCCAGATGTGTCAGAAACAGTGTCGAGATGAGGTGAGAGTTTAATTAGCTCCATAGGAGTTGGTGTGTGATGCGTTCACTGCCAGCTGCTGCTGCTCTGACTTTAAACATAAACTGTTCTGTTTGTGAGTCAGAATGGCTTCAAGTGTCACTGCATGTCCGAGTCCCACCAGAGGCAGCTGTTGCTGGCCTCGGAGAACCCCACCAAGTTCATGGACTACTTCTCCGAGTGAGTCAGTCACCATGGCAACGCCGCAGCGTCTGCTGCTGTAGGTCTGTTTAACGGTGTCGTTTCTCCACAGTGAGTTCAAAAGTGACTTCCTGGAGCTGCTCAGAAGACGCTTCGGTGAGAAACTCACAGATGTTCTCAGAGATAGCGAAGTGTTTTTGATTGGTCCGTTCTAACTGTTCTGATTGGTCCGTTCTTCCGCCCTCTGGTTTACAGGAACCAAGAGAGTCCATAACAACATTGTCTACAACGAGTACATCAGCCACAGAGAACACGTTCACATGAACTCCACCCAGTGGGAAACCCTCACTGACTTCACCAAGTGGCTTGGCAGGAAAGGTAACCAGTTCCTGCTTTGGTTCCCGGTCCGTACGGCTTCATGTCCCACTAACCTGTTTGGGTCGCCCGCAGGTTTGTGTAAAGTAGATGAGACTCCTAAGGGTTGGTACATCCAGTACGTGGACCGCGACCCAGAAACCATCCGGCGCCAGGAGGAGCAGGCCAGGAAAAAGAAGCAGGAACTGGATGACGAGGAGAGGAGCGCCAAGTTCATCCAGGAACAGGTCCGAAGAGGGATGGATGGGAAGGAAGCTGAGGTGAGTTCTGACCGGCCCGAACCCAAATGGATGAGCAGAACCAAAGCTGTGGAGTTCATCCTTCCCTCCTCTGTTTCCCCTGCAGGCCCAGCCCGTTTACACAGAACTCAAACGTGAGAGTGAAGAAGAGAAAGGTTGGTGTTTGTTCTGCAGGGCGATCCGGGCCTGAACCGGGCCTCAGACAGAACCTGAAGTCTTCCTGTTTTTCTCTTCCAGTTGCTTTCAACCTGAACGCTCCGGTGGCAAGCTCGTCCAAGTCCAGGTATGATGCCCACCGATCCGTCATGGCTGCCTCTGCACAGCTTCCTGTCCTCTAACCCACCCTTT
The DNA here is from genome assembly GCA_922788865.1 of Poeciliopsis turneri. NCBI lineage: Eukaryota > Metazoa > Chordata > Actinopteri > Cyprinodontiformes > Poeciliidae > Poeciliopsis > Poeciliopsis turneri. The sequence continues at coordinate 28,261 of CAKLNU010000196.1, forward strand.
GACCTCTTCCAGCTCGGTTCTGGGCGCCAGCTCGGTTCTGGGCGCTCTGAAAGCTCCAGCATCCTCGTCCTCAGTCAAACGGAAAGAAGCGCCATCTGGTTCCGACTCCAAAGGGGAGAAAAAGAAGAAATCGGCTCTGGAGGAGATCATGGAGGTTCTGGTGGTTTGTTTGGTTTCCACTGATGATGATGACGACGATGATGATGAAGGTTGTGATCATGTTCTCTGCAGATAGAGGAGAAGAAGAAGAAGAGGCAGTCCTCGGCCGTCAGGACGGATTACTGGCTGCAGCCCAACATCGTCGTCAAGATCGTCACCAAGAAGCTGGGAGAGAAGTACCACAAGAAGAAGGCCGTCGTCATGGTAACCGCTGGGCGAAAAATCAGTTTTATCGATTAATTAAAATCTTTGGTTTTTACAGAATCTGGATTTTTTTTCTCTCCTCTGGTTCCCACAGATCATAGTGATGTCACGGCGGCCATCTTGGTTGACAGGATGTTTATTTAGAGATTGGATTCAATTCGACTTTACGGCAAATATTAAGGCCATGCTGCAAATGTTTTCAATTATGAGAATAAAGCCTTAAAGTCGTAATTTTACTGTAACTCTTATAAAAAACAACATTAAAATGAGGAATGTTTATCATCTGTAAAGTTACATTTGGTTATACAGATAAGAAAATAACACTTTTAACACTTTATTCTCAACAGCAGAACTGTTATAAATTCAGTCGTTTGCGCAACAGTTGTTTCAAAGAAAAACCAGACAGTTACAGCAATCATATCAGATCTTGAATTTTTAAGTAATTTTAAGACTTTCCTCTGGTAAAAGTTGTCTTAATTCTGCTATCATAACTGTATTCTCACAATTATGACTGAAATGAAAGCAACATTTTAAACATTTTCTGTCATTTGAAACTTCATTTTTAGAAAACCAAATTCAAATCTGATCTTGGGGGAAATAAATCTGTTGTGTTTTCTGATTCCTGCGGATCTCGTCCGTCTGCAGGAGGTGAAGGAGAAATACAGCGCCGTGGTGAAGATGATCGACTCCGGCGACAAACTGAAGCTGGACCAGAACCACCTGCAGACGGTCATCCCCGCTCCAGGTCAGCCGCCGCCTCCAGCCCAGCAGGTTCTGCTCAAATGATTCCAGGTTCTGACGTCTGGCCTCCTGCAGGGAAACGGGTTCTGATCCTGAACGGGCCGTACCGGGACACCGAGGCGCTGCTGGAAGGGATCGACGAGAAGAAGTTCAGCGCCACGCTAACGCTGGACTCCGTAGGTTCCCCTCTTCCTCACCCAGAGCTGGATTATGGTCACGTGTTTTATAGACAATAAATCAATATTATGAATCACTACAGACACATGATCAATATCTGTAGATAATAGGTCTGATAGAATATACAATAATTTCACTGAACTCTGGTCCAGAACCAGAACTAAAAAAGGTTGGTGGGATCAACTAACTCACTTGCTCCCTGGTTGCCTAGCAACTCCTAGTCTGGTTGCCTAGCAACAGTCTGTAGGTGACTTTAGCAGCAGCAGATTATAGTATAGAAAATATTTAAACCTCCAGAGATTATGAGATAAATTGTCTCCTCATCTGTAGTAAAAGCATCTGAATTAGAAGTTCTGTTTTCTGTAATCGTGGATTATTACGACAACTATTATATTTTTTAAGGTTAAATGTTTGTGTTGTGTCCCCAGGGGCCACAGAAAGGGGACATGGTGGACATCGCCTATGAAGACTTTTCCAAACTGGCCTGAACTGGGACGCTGGTCATGCTGCGGGACTCTACTGTGTCAGAGTTTATTCCCAGATCTGTACAGAAACAATCAGGAAGAAATGTTTGGTGGAATTATTTTAATTTTTTAACATTAATGGTTAAAAATGTACATTTTGTTCTAATAAAGTTGGTAAGTTTCTCTGTGTGTTCTGTGGAAAATTATTATAAATGAGAGTGGTGGAGAAACTGATTACACCGTCGGAAGGAAGCTGTTCAGATCCGGCATTATGTAGTCGTCATAGCGACCGTCGATAAATCCTTTGCCGCTGTTGTGGACAAACCAGCAGTAGACGTTGGAACCGCGTTTCCTGTCGTGTCTGAAGTCCTTCTGCCAGCCTCTGAAACACACAGAGTAACACACACAGTAACACACAAAACACACACAGTAACACACACACAGTAACACACAAGTAACACACACACAGTAACACACAAGTAACACAGAGTAACAACACACAGAGTAACACACAGAGTAACACACACACAGTAACACACACACAGAGTAACACACAGAGTAACACACACGGTCCTGACTTCAGGTTAAACTTCAGTCTGGATTCCCTGAACACAACATTAAGTAACAGGAAGTACCTGGTGACCCGCAGCGTGTGACCTTTCACCTCCATGGTGGCCTCCTTCTTCAGCGGGTCGGGTCCTTCATGGACGTCGTACACGCTCACCTCAGGCTCTCGGGAAAACTGCCCTGTTGTATCACAAATTATTCATTTATTTCAACTCAACAATGAACTTCCAAGCTGCGTAGGAAGAAAAAAATGGCAAAATTTCATAATTTATACCATTTTTGTTCTAATAACTTATTTGTTTTCCTCTTTTAATTTTCCAATAAAAAGTCATCCTCACTCTTAATTGCAGTACTACTACTGACCACTAGGAGTCCAAATGCTCAAAAGTTGCCAATGCTAACTGCTCTATGCTTTGGTTGATTTTTTTATCTCAAATTATGAAGAGAATGAAGTTTATGTCATTGTTATTAATGAGGCTTATAGAGGTGAAGGCTGAGCCTCGTCCAGGTCTGGGAGTCGTACCTATGAGTCCGTGAACCAGTGGAGAGTACTGGTTATCACTGGGAATGTAGAGGCCCAGGAAGTCCACGTTGACTGGATGTTTCCTCCAGACCCGGTGGAGCAGCACCGTCACTCGGATGCTGTTGTCGATGGTGATGGTGACGTGAGAGTTCTTCACAATGGAGATCCTGACGCTGAAGCAGGAGGCAGAACTCTCAGGACCAATCAGAGCAGATCAGGAAGCTGGTGGAGGCGGAGTTACCTGTCCTGGACGACGTCAGCCGTGGCGCCCCAGGTGAACGAGTGGTCCCCGCCGCCGCCGTCAGCTATGGAGATCCGGTCGGTGCCGACCTTCACGCTGACCCCGGCAGGCTGGTGGTAGACGGAGACGATGCCAAAGTAGGAGCTGAGTCTGTTTTTGTGAGGCTGCTTGGAGCTGATCAGCTGGCCGTTCACCACCACACCTGCACACAGCGCGGAGGGAACCCAGGCAGACCGTCACCAGGGTGTACTAACTTTATGTCAGCTCCAAAGTTCTCACGGACCAAAACATATTGTTTATAGTCCAGTTTGCTTCCTATTCTGATCTCTAAAATGTTTCATCTGTTCTCAGCAACAAAAGCAGAATCTGGGTGTTTTCAGTGTTCATCTGAAAACACTTCCTGCTTCAGTAGATTTTGATTTAAAAGTCACAGTTTTGTCCAAATTTATTCCTGAATTGTGGTCAAAGAGCCACTCATGGCCCAGGCGCCCTACTTTGAGCACCGTTGGGTCAGAGGTCAGTTCTAGGAGCTCATGGAGAGACAATAAGTAACACACTACTATTTTCACTCTACCACAGCCCGACTCGGTTCTGGAGGAGTTCTGGTCCGCTCTCCTCTTACGTCAGTTCAGCTCAGCTCAAACTGAATTTGAGGTTTATACTTTGACTAGGCCATTGCCGCTCCTTCTCTTGTAGATCTGCTGTGTTTGGGCTCATGGTTCTGTTAATGGCCCAGTTTGGGCCACTGTTGCCCTCCTAGCAACTTTGTTGCTACATTTAGCAACTTTTAAGAGAACAAACTAAACCAGGCTTTCTAATGACACCAGAATACCAAAACATTTCCAGTTGTCCTGCACCTGTTCCCATGTCGGACACCAGGCTGAGGATGTGGCCCGGTTTGGAGTCGATGTTGAAGCAGACGTCCATGTTGCTTCCCGGCAGGCGGATGATGAAGTGAGGATCTCCGTCCACTGGATGACAAACAAAGACTCTGAACATGGAAACTTGTTTCTGCTGCCTGCAGATGGAGGCGAGCCTTACCCAAGTTAACCGTTGCAGGCAGAATCGTGTCCACGGGGCCACTCAGGACCTGACTGGAAGGGGTCGTGATGGGGACTTGGATCCAGGGGGGCGGAGTGGCGTAGACCAGGTTGACGGACGGCGGACCAGAGAGAGTCTGGACGCCTGCATTGGTCACAACAATAACATATTTATAATCGACATGCAGAGAAATATCAGTCAGCTTTAAATTTTGGTGTCAGGAGCTTCTGGAGGAGGAAACGTCATGAGGACTGATCAGCCAATCGGATGCTCTCTTCTGCTAAGCTGAGAAATAAGTCATTGAAATTCAGTTCAATGTTTTTTATAAACACTTTGCTTAGACTTTGGAGGAAATCCAAAAAGTTCTGGTACTGTAGATATAACAGTACAGATGCTACTGTGTGTGTCTGTGTGTGTGCTGCAGAGTGATGTGTGCGCGTGCTGAACCTGATGCGTGCTGTGCGTGCGTGTACGCGTGCCTGTGTAAGTAATGGCTGTGCGTGTAATACTAATGCATGCGTGTATGTGTGTGCATGCGTGCATGCGTGCGTGTGTATGTATATCTGCTCTCTTTATATAATGGCATGTATGTAATAATAATATTAATAAATAATAAATAATAATAATAACCAATATATCGTATAACTCTTTGCAATGTATAACTAATAACAATATGCATAGCTGCTAATATGCGTAAGTACCATGCGTGTCATGCATGCGCATGTATGCGTAATAATATGCGTGCGCAAACAGCAGCAACTGTAATGCGCGTATTGTATGCGTATGCGTAAATGTATGCATGCGTGTATGCGTAATATGCGTATGTAATAGCATGCTAATAATAATAATATGCTAATAACTATTAAATCTTTGTCTCGTGTGTGGCTGCTAATAAGTATGCGTACGTGTGTGTGTAATACGTACATGTGCAGTAACTGTAATAATATGTATGTATGCATGTATTGTATGCATATATACGTATGCGTAATAATATTAGTAATAATAACATGCGTAACTAATGCGTAACAACCTTAATAATATAGCCTGTAATAATGGCACTATTAATATATACAATAATAACTACATATACTAATAACTAATATATGTAGTAATATGCGTAATAATATTAATGTATGCGTGTATGTGTGTATGCTGTGTGATTTGTGTGCGTGGCAAATGCGTGCGTGCGTGCGTGCGTGTACGTAGATGCGTGCGTGTAATACATACGTAATAATAATAATAATTAATATGTATAATACATAATAGTAATAATAGTAATATATAATAATACATAATATAATAATATATAATAATATTAATAATATAGTAATAATAATACGTATATCTAATAATAATAATATATGTAATAATAATGTAATGTATGTACGTGTGTGTGTGTGTGTGTGTGCGTGTGTGTGCGTGTGCTGTGTGTGTGTGTGTGTGTGTGTGTGTGTGTGCGTGTGTGTGTGTGCATGCGTGTGTGCGTGCGTGCGTGTAATATGTATTAATACGCATGCGTATGGCAATATGCGTGTGTGTATGTATGCGTGTGGCTGACAACAACTGATAGCTAATAAGCGTGTGCTGTGTATGCGTGGAATTTGTGTGTGCGTGTGCGTGTGTGTGCGTGCGTGTGCGTGCGTGGCCCAGTGCGTGGCATGTGCGTGCGTGAAGTGTGTGCATGCGTGTGTGTGTGTGCGTGCTGTGTGATACGTGTGATGTGCGTACGTGATGATGATATGTAATGTACGTGTGATAATAATATCTTTGTTGATGATGGTAATGATGATGATAATATGCGTGTGTGTGATATGTGTAGCGTGGCGTGTGTATGTATGCGTGTAGCCAGCTGGCTGGCTGTGTGCGTGATTGTATGCGTACGCGTGCGCGCGTGTGTGCTGTGCGTGATGATACGTAATATGTGTGTCTGGCTAATAACAGTACAATAGCTATTACTAAATGCGTGTAATAAATGCGTTTATTAATAATACTAATAATAATAATAATATAAAGAAATATGCGTAATAATATCTGTAACTATTAATACGTAATAATAATATTAATATGCGCAAATGGACTAATAGCCTTTGTAATATGCACGTGCTGCATAGTGACTGCATGCGTAATAGTGTAAATAAAGACAACTACATGTTGTATGCGTGTAGTAATGCGTAATAGTGTGTACATGTATAAAATGATTTATTGTAATGATGTCAAATAATATGTGTATAACATACTATTATTAATAATAATAATAATAATAATAATAATAATAATAATAATAATAATAATAATAATAATAATAATAATAAGTAATAATAATAATAATAATAATAATAATAATAATACGATAATAATAATAATAATACATAATAATAATAATATTTGTGTGTGACCTGAGCAGCAGCCCTGCCGGGGGTCCCGGGCCGAGTCGGCCAGCAGCCTCTCGGTGGCGTCCTCGCTCTCCACCAGCAGGGCGGTCACAGCGACGTCCTGAGAAGCTGTGCTACACAGTACCAGCTCATGATCTGTTTGGTACGATTTTCTCTTTTTCCAACTGTTGTAAGAGATTGCAGGGGGAGCCAGAGAGCAGAAGGTGAAACCGTCTGGTTTGACCCAGGAGGTCAGGGTCCTGTTCATGTCCCTCTGAAGCAGCTGCTGCACAGATGGACTCACATTAACTCTACATTGCTTTGGTTTCCTGAAAGGTTCAAGGTGTTTGTGCTGATAAGATGTTTGGTTTTATGCATATGGACCCAAACATCAACACTTTAGTTCTGGTTTGGTTCTTTAGCTCCAGCTCTGCTAACCTCAGGCTGGCGCCATCACGAATCCAGACCAAAGAGGATTTCTCCCTCAACCCTTCCAAACAGCCATACTGGTTCAGGGTCATGACCTTTTAACCTTTAGCCCAAATGAAGCCTGAGGTGGAGATGATATTTTATATATTTACAGTGGCAGTGCGATATTGTGACTGGATGCTGGTTCTTATCAGGTTTTGGGTTATTTATTTGCTCTTTTGAAGAATCAACAAGGGCCCA
>CAKLNU010000197.1:0-182500 GCA_922788865.1 Poeciliopsis turneri
ATTTCTGATTCTGCTGCCATAACGAGCAGAGCTGCAGCTCTAGATATGCATCATGAAGATGTGAATCATCTCGTTAGCACCGGGTTCTAAAGCTGCGTTCACACTGCAGACTTAAATGACCCAATTCTGTCTTTTTGTCAAGTGAGACTTTTTGCTGGAGCCGTTCACACTGCCAGATATATGCGACCTGTATGTGTTCTGCATGCGCAATAGAGGGCGCAAGAACGTCAGCGTTCTGCCAATCTCCATAAAAAGAAGAAGCGCTCAGTTTGCAAAAGTTAACATGGATGCTAACAGTGGAGCTTAGCTACATATTTGAAGTTGTTGTCCAATCAGAGCAGCACATTAAAATCTCTATCCTGATTACAGTCCATCATGGTTGTTGTTTTTCTTCCTGCTTGCGTATCAGGATGCAGAATAGTGGGATTTGTTGAGTATCAGTGATGAATCGGATGAATGCGAATCAGTTAAGTATCGGATATGGGTCGCATCGAAAAGAATCCGAGCTGATGTTCATGAAAAGATTGGAAACAGGTCGCATTATGTCAAAAATATCGGAATTGGGTCACTTCAGCCTGCAGTGTGAACTAACGGGCGCTAGCAGGGGCTAACCATGCTAATTAGGCTGCATCTTCAGAGCATTTCCCTCCTGTTGCCCATAGCGACACATGAAGCTGCAGCTATAGAGAATCTGAATTATGAATCTGCAGGAATCAGAGCTTCTTCATTACAGCAACTCAGCTGGTTAATCAATAATCTGATACATATGAACATAAGTCTGATTTTCTTGGGATTATGACGCTTTAGCTTCTTCGTAGGCCCAGTTGCTCAGCCGGTGTGTGAGTGTGTGTGTGTGTGTGTGTGTGTGTGTGTGAGGAGTGTGTGTGTGTGTGAGTGTGTGTGTGTGTGTGTGTGTGTGAGAAGTGTGTGTGCGTGAAAAAGTGTGTGTGCGTGGTCGTGTGTGTGTGTGTGTGTGTGTGTGTGTGTGTGTGTGTCCCTATCTCACTCTCTGACTGGAACGAAGGTAAAGTGAAGCTTAACAGCCTGGGAAAAACTTGAACAGTGAGAATCACCTTGATTCCTGCTGCAGCTCCTGCTGTTGCTGCAGCTCCTGCTGTTGCTGCAGCTCCTGCTGTTGCTGCAGCTCCTGCTGTTGCTGCAGCTCCTGCTGTTGCTGCAGCTCCTGCTGTTGGTACGAAAACAGAGACCGGTGTTGCCCCGATGCCCCCCCTGAACGGCTCTTGGCTCAGAACGAGGACTGGATTCTCACCGACAGCCGTTCTTTGCTCTGCTCCTCTGCAGTTACTATTATTTTAAATCATTGATATGTGCAGCTTCATCAGTGAATAAAGAAGAACAGAAGAGCTGCAGAGCGTGCTCATGTCTCCTGTCATGTTGCAGCTCTGAGCAGCAGGAGAGAAAGTCCAGTCGCCTTGTTCTTGGTTTCCTATCTTGGTCAGTGTTATTAGTTGAGGGTTTACTGTGAGTCAGTACATTAATTGCTGTGTTTAATGGTGCAGACTGGTGGTTTCTGACATGGGCGAGTATGGGCAACCGCCCAGAAGCGTTGTTGTTTAGAGATGGCAGGAGACCTCCAGTTTGTGGCACAGAGATGGAAGCAAAGCAGAGCAGAAGAGTTTGAATTGATAGTGACACCGGTTAAATATATTTCAGCTCTAAGTGTTTAATATCTGGGTGTTCTGAATCTTTCAGATCAATTTGAGAAGCAATTCTGATCATATTTCCTGCAGTGTTGGCGCCGGTCTCGGCTACGGCACTAATGGTGTCTCACACAGATCCTGGTTCTGGTTCTGGTTTCCTTGTTGCTGATGCTACATGACAGAAACCTTTTGCTGAATTAATCTGGATACATTTCAGAACTCGGATCTTCTGGACTGAGTGAAGTTTTCCAGAGGAAATATGAAAAGATGGGAAACAAAGTGAACATTTCAGCTGCAGTTTTCAGTGTTTCACATGAAGCAGAAGTTTTGGCACAAATGAAAGCGTGTCTGTTCAGCTGCAGGCCGCGCCAGGAGACAGACACATGAAGGACGAGCTGTAGATATAGAAGTTCTAGAAGCAGCATCTTCCAGAGGTCAGTAAAATTTCCTGACATGAACTTTATTTTGCAGCGGCTTCCTGACCGGGTTCTGAGCCGCGGTACCAGCAGCTGGAGGAGGAAGCTTCCGCTTCTGTCTCAAACGATCACTTCCTGTTTGTTGGTTGCACCTGTTTGTTGTGTGGCAGACGGTGAAGTGTTTATTCTTATCAGCCAATCTGCTCTCTGTGTTCAGACCCAATTAGAGAAACGTGCGGCGCCGGATACCAGCAGCGCTGCGCCGCATGTAGAGCAGGGCAGCTGCAGCTCTGGTTCTGCGGGTCGTTACCGCCTAATTAGGACATTTACAGAACTGGACACGGTTCTGTCTCTGGGTTCTGCAGCTTCCTCCCACAGTACTTGGTCTTTCTAAATTCATGATCAGAACCGGCTTTAACGGAGCCGGGCCTCGGGCCGGTCCGCTCCCCGGTGTTTGGCAATCCAGTTTGAGGGGAACCGTTCTGTGTGATGTGGTTCTTCTTCTTGTCGTCCCATTACCGCCCGTTCGTCCCTCAGCCTGGAGCCGTGTGTGACCCCGGCCTCCCAGCGCGCCTAATCCAACACGTTTCCTACGACACAGAGGGACGCCTTGTTGGGCCGGCAGGACGGGAAGCGGCGAGCGCAGACAGGCCGTGTCATGCTGAGGCTATAAAAAGGGATTCTGCCGTTTCCCTCCGTCCAACCTGAGAAGTGGCGTCTATTTTTAGTAGCAGAGCTGGATGTAAACACAACGGCTGCTGGACCAGAGCAGCAGGAACCGAACAAGAGAGGAACGAAGAATGCAACGCTAGCAGCGTGTGTGTGTGTGTGTGTGTGTGTGTGTGTGTGTGCAGTCTTCCTGCAGACCCATCGCTCTAGAGCACGTGTGTCAAACTCAAGGCCCGGGGGCCAAATCCGGCCCGCCGTAGCTTTTTCTGTGGCCCTCCACAGACTAGACTAAACACTAAATATTATATTATCAATCATATCAATGCAGTTTTTATCTGTTTGCTGCCTATTTGTACCAATCAATCCCTCCAGTTTCTTGAGATTTTAGTTGATGTATGATTATAGTCCATGATTTATACAGCCAGTAAATAAACAGTCGCATTTATTATTAGTTCCTGAAGGGACTGAAAAGATGTTCAATAATATGATGTAATTTTAAGAATTTATTGACATATTAACAGTTTGTGAACAGGTTTTATCTACACATTCTGGCACAACCGGCCCTTTAAGAGGCTTCATGATCTTGATTTGGCCCAAAACAAAAATGAGTTTGACACTCCTGATGTAGAGAGTGGAGAGAAAACACCACAGACACCCCGATCATAAATCTCTGAGTGGGGAAGCGAATGTTTTCCTGCAGACGTTTCCATCTCCTTCTTCTTCTGTGGTTCTGATTCCACTCAGTGGTTCTGTCTCAGTCGCTCTCGTCATTATTATGGGTAATTTGTGTCAATGCTAACATCTCCTCCACATTCTTCCCCTCACACATTTTCACCATGGTGGCATCCGCTCTGCTATGGGGTCAGAGGTCAGAGTTCTGGACCTCCCGAGTGATCAGTGACCCCCGTTCCTCCTTTCGTTTTCCAGATAAAGAAACAACAGAAATGGTGGAAACCTATTGAGTAAAACATGTTGGCAGGTATTTAAGTTATGACCAAATGTTACGATATGAACACGGAGGAAGACGAAACATTTAGGAAACGTTGCTGATTAATTTCAGCCTCGTTGAAATGAACAACGTCTCATTTTGTCATCGCCAGCCGGCCCAAAGACACCACTGTCACAAGAATCCAGATTCTCATTCACTGCCATTCAGGATCGATTGAAGAAATGGAATAAATTTACTGGCCTCCATTTTGTAACAACGGCTGACATGGAAGCGCTGCAGAAAGCGCCGAAGCAAACAGGAACCTGCAGAAATGAAAGAGAGAATCAACCGGCTCGTCTCGACTCATTTTGGTTTTTACTGAATTCCTGGGAAAGTGGAGCTGAATGTGAACTTCACCGGGTTCAAGGGTCAAAACGGAGACGTGAGGAACATTGCTAGTGGGCGGGGCCAAAGGTCTACATGACCATTTTTTACTGGTCAGACATGTTGACCAGTAAAAGGAAACACAAGACCAAGAAAATATGTACAATTTCTGTTGTTCAAAATATGTGAACTTTTTCAGGACAAAACTGAACTGTCCTTGACAAGCAGGGCGGCCATCTTGAAAAATAAACAGATTTCAGTAAATATGATTGACATGAATCCAGACATGTGTGATTTGATACCAAAAGTGTTGATCTGAGCTAAAAATTGACATATTTAGTGCAAATTAAATTTGGTGGCCATCTTTAATTTTTCAGTGGCTAACAGTTTGTTTTTCCTAAAAACGCCATCTGGGATTTGCTCTGCTCTTTCTCTGACTGCAGCAATGAAACCAAGCAGGTTGGTGATCAGTTGGAACTTGCCCCGGAGGCTTTAACTGCCCCCCTGCCGCCCTGCAGCCCAGCATGCGGGTGCTTGGTTTGTTTCTGCTGAATGAAGGCGCATTCCTGCGAGGGAAGGCGCCGCGTCACGTTCCCGTCCGCGTTCCTCTCAGCCGACCCGGCGAGGAGCAGGAAGGACGAACGATGTGCGGAGAATATCTATGAAGCCGGCAGCACCTGGTTGCTGCTCCTGCGCTGCAGGCCAGGACAAAGCAGGGATTGAAGCTCATGTCAAGGTCAAAGGTCAGGCCCTGACATGTTCCTGCTTCAAAGCCAAGTTTATTTCTGAGAGCGTCGGAACGGCGGGCAGAAATCCAGTCAGCCTGAGCTGAAGGAAAGACAGCTGGTCGGATGATTTAAAGCTGAGTGGGAGGAACCAGAACCGATCCGGAACCGATCCGGAACCGATCCGGAACCGATCCGGAACAGCTTCAGATTGGCTCCAGTGTGGTTCCAGATCAGTTCTGGATCGGTTCCGGCAGCATGTGGGGCGGAATCCGTCCTGGTCTCGCTCCTCCTCCAGCCGCGGGCACTTCCTGTTTCTGAGAACGACCAGAACAAGGAACCGGACCTCCAGAATCCAGCCTGATATTTCAGCTAAAATATTGGTTGTTTTCTAACACCAACAGGAAGAAGCCAGATCGCCATGACAACCTGCCCAACAATTCAACATGGATGTAAACTCACCATGATCTGGTCACCCTTGTCCCTAGTCGGGTTGGGAGTTGCTGGTTCCTCTCCAGAAGCAAGACGCCCGGACAGGTTGCCCGGACAGGTTGCCTGGACAGGTTGCCCGGACAGGTTGCCCGGACAGGTTGCCCTGGACAGGTTGCCCAGACAGGTTGCCCTGACAGGTTGCCTGGACAGGTTGCGCAGACAGGTTGCCCTGACAGGTTGCCCAGACAGGTTGCCCTGGACAGGTTGCCCGGGACAGGTTGCCTGGACAGGTTGCCTGACAGGTTGCCCGGACAGGTCGCCAGTCTGTCGCAGGGCAACATAGAAACAAACAGGACAAACAACCAGACACACACTCACACCTAGGGAGAATTTGGGAAGGCCAATCAACCTGACAGTCATGTTTTTGGACTGTGGGAGGAAGCCGGAGAACCCGGAGAGAACCCAGCATGCACAGGGAGAACATGCAAACTCCGTGCAGAAAGACCCCGGGCCGGGAATCGAACCCAGGACCTTCTTGCTGCAAGGCAACAGCGCTACCCACTGCGCCACTGTGACACACGTTGGTATGTCAGACTGAAGCCAGAAATGAATTCAGACCAAAGATTTTATGCTTCAGGAAATCTGTGGAGTTATTTTTACTGAATAATGAGGATTATTTTAATCATCACCATTTGATGATGTCACAGGTTTGCCAGCTCCTGATTCGTTAATTCTCTCTCCCTAACCACATTTCTGGGTCAGAGGGACTTTTATGAACTTTATGTTATAAAGTCATGATATCGTCAAAAACAAAAGAGCTCCTCCAGACTAGCAGCAGCAATTAGCACACTCCTGGTGGAACTGTGTGTATCCTGAGCAGCGACGCCAGTGACGCGTTGCTGACACTGGACCACTGTTCTCAGTAACGAGGAATGAAAATCTGAGTTGATTTCTCAGATCAGATTAAAGTTGCTTCTGGAAATCACTTTGTGTTACTTTCTTTTGGAGCTGAATTGTGTTTCCTCGAGTGACCGCCGTTTCCATGCCACAGTATAAACAATGGATGCGCATCGCATTATGTTGGTGGAAAAACAGGAACTATTTTAACTTTCTGTCGCCAAGTCCGATCATTATAAGCAGCTTTTTGCTTGTTTTCCTGAAAGTGGCTTGCAGATTGAATGAGTCGAGGGTTGCTCCTTTTTGAACGTCAAGTTGCTCATTTGGGCTTTTTAAACAAGCAGAGACTCATAATAAACCCCAGAATGTGTCTGACATCCAGGTCGTTTTGCTCCATCATTTCCCGGATGATCCGTCCCGCTGCGTCTCTTAATGTCAAGTTCCAATATGAGCAGCGAACGACGGCGAGCTTCGCCTTGAGCTCCAGAAACTGCAAACATGGAGACTAACATGAACAGAGCAGCGAACCTGAAAACAGCCACGAACGAACGAACGAGTCCGTAAAGTTGTGCAACTAAACGCCATTATAATTATTAAGATTAAGATTAATGTCACAAACCATCTGAGCCGTGGAGCCGCAGGAGGAGCTGCGCTCTGACACCAGACCAGGACCTGCAGGCTGGAGGAGGAGGAGGGGCTTTAAAATCCTTCTTAGAGGTTATAGAAACACAAACGACTAAAGTTGGTTTGGTATGTTGTAACCATGAAACAATCTCCCCTCCAGCTCAACCTGATCACTGCAGACACATTGCTGATGTTGCTGTTATGAGATAATTACGTTTGGCAACGATCAAAGTGATTTTCACAGCGTTGCTGCTGTTAGCAGCTGCTGGAAGTAACTAAAATAGTAACTAAAATAGTAACTAAAATAGTTACTTAGTTACTTTCCAAATCAAGTAATCAGTAATCCCAGTTACTTTTCAAGGAGGAATCAGTAATCTGATTACTTTCTCACAGTAACTCTGCCATCACTGAGCGGCAGTATGGAGGAGTACTGCTTTACACTGTTTGACCTTTACAGTCATTTCACAACAACTGAAGGTGACAGAGTTGCTGGATTGCAGGACTGAAATGGTTAATCAGATGAATTGATTAATGAAATGATCATCATTAATAAGTGATTGTTAAAAAGGCCATTTGCTGAAAAACAGCAATGAAGACAAAACTGAACCATGAATGGAAACATTTTGTATATTTAATATAAAAAATATACAAGCTTCAGCTGATTCACATTCTGGAGAAATCTTCTATTAATCATCTTGACATTATTAATCTATAAATAATCCCAGATTAACTCTGAGCTGATCACTAAGGCAATGCTCTACTGACTTACACATTAAGATGCTGATTAACTTAAGATCACTTACTTGTTTATTTCCATCTTTAGAATGAAAATAAAATATTGTATTTCTAATAGTGTAAAATAAGCTGCAGTGTTTAGATGCTGCGGCTCCAACTGTCAACTAAATACCTGAGCTGGGTTTTGGTTTGCACAGAAATATTAATGACAGATCTGATCTATAATCCACCTCAGCTAATTGTTGGAGTGTGTGTCAGCGTGCATGACCGACAGGTTGGGCTCCCACACCCAAAACAAAACTCCATGAAACAGGCAGCGAGCACAAGAACCACCGAAAACCGAAAACGGTGCATTCCAAGCGAAATCCGCAGCGAGCAAGAATGTTTGCTGCTGCGCTACGACACAAGGGAGAGACGACGCGCGTCTGGGAGGGATGGAAGGGATGCGCCGCACCGCACCGCACCGCACCGCACCGCACCGCACAGCACCGCACCGCACCGCACCGCACAGCACCGCACCGCACCGCACAGCACCGCACCGCACGCACCGCACAGCACCGCACCGCACCGCACCGCACTAGATATCATTCCAACATCCTCCCAAGGCCCAGACGATTAATCGAATAATGAAATGGTCGCATCGACTCACTGTTAGCTGAAAAAGCCCATCAGCTGAAACAGCAATGAAGCCAAAGCGACAAAAATATTCAAGATAAAAATGTTTCTAACTTTAAATCTCTCTGTTAATTTTAGATCCACCTGGTTCACATCATGGAAAAAATCTCATTTTAATCCCATTTTACTTTCTATGATTAATCAGTTCATCTAATTAATGCCATCATCCGTTGCTACAGGTGACCAAGTTCAAGGAATGCTGCTGCATTTTTGGCAATGAAACTGTGATTTATTTGCTTATTTGAATTTTCTTATCCGTTTTTAATATTGTATAAAATAAGCATCGTGAAAAATGTGCAGAATGTGCAGAATGTGCAGAATGTGCACTTTTTTCTTAATCCAATGGATCAATTAATCGTCAGACTGATTGTTAAATGAAATAATGTTTAAATAATGTTAGCCATGAGGACAACGACTCAGACAAAAACAGCTGAACGTGGAAACAAACACGACAAAATTGATGCTGACAGTCAAACTCTGACTACAGGAGTCTGGTTATTATTGGCACAGCAGAAAAATAGAAAAGAGGTCATTGATGGAAAACAGCCAAGATGGGAGGAAACCACAGCTGGAGCAGGAAGTCGAGCCAAGGTTTATTCTCAGCTGTTGTTCCAAGTCGCACATTCAGCAGTCCGGCTGAGAGAGGACCGTGATATCCAGCCATGCAGGCAGCGCCGCAGCCAGAGCCGCAGCCAGAGCCGCAGCCAGAGCCGCAGCCATGCAGGCAGCGCCGCAGCCAGAGCCGCAGCCAGCAGGCAGCCAGCCGCAGCAGAGCCGCAGCCAGAGCCGCAGCCAGAGCCGCAGCCAGAGCCGCAGCCATGCAGGCAGCCAGAGCTGGTCTCTGTGTGTGTGGTGTTTGGAGGAACTGCCTCCACATGTTGCTGCTGGATCTGACCTGAAGCTGTTCGTGTTCAGGAAACATGAGCAGCTCCGAGAAGCTGGTGGGACTCCGCTCCCGTCTCCAGCAAACCAAGGAGCATTGTCTGGAGGTTACAGCAAAGCTTTTCCAGCTCCTGGCCATCTGTCACTTTTATGAACGCTGCTTTAGGAAACTGGCTCTTTGAGATGTTGGGCTGCAGAATAATGAGCCACTGCAAACGGTCGGTACAGACGACCTTCCTGCGCCGCTCTCTTCTGGAGCCAGTTGGGACAATCAGGGATAAATCAAGGTCAGAAGTTCATTTAAGACTCTGGACACCAACCAGGCAGGATGACACTGGGCTGATAATTACAACCATTTCATTTTGCTTTCAAGCCAGTGAAACACGAAGCCGTCAGACTGTGGCGGAGAGAGCAGCAGCTGGACGGAACCGGGAGGATGAGTGAGGACACTAAGACGTGTGGATTCCAGAAAACCAACGGGTCGTAACACCGAGCGCTCTCCGAGACGAAGCAGCCGGTAAGAGACGCTTCCTGGACGGCGTGTGGTTTGATTTGACAGGAAATATTTGGTTGGATCTTCTGATCATAAAATTAGATTTTCTGTTGCTTCTCCAGAAACATGAACGTCTCAGTAAAACCTCCAGTCTGCTGTCCGGTTCTGCTGAGATCCGGTTCTGCTGAGATCCGGTTCTGAAACTTTACATTTGACATCTCCATCCTGCTGAAGCAAACCGGGTTTTCATGGCTCCACATCATTATTGTGATGTTTGCTGAACTGCAACAAACTGAATGTGGAGAGAAAATATTTCCTTTTCTCTGAAGCAGCAAAGCAAAAATTACAAATTAATGCAAAAATATTTGATTTCTGTAAATAAAACTCTTTGTTTTAAACTCAGCAACTTAAGTGGTCATAATAATCTGCCTCATGCACACAGACACACCATGACGGATCGGACCGGACCGGACCGAACTGGACTCCCGGTTCCGCCGGAGACACAGCGCTGAAACAATCGCTAGAAACTGAGCAGAAGGAAACAAATCCAGATTCGAGTCCAGAAGCGCCGGAACGACAGAAACCGGATTAGGAGGAATAAGAGATGTCAAACTCTGCAAACTTCAACTAGACCAGCTGGTCGGAACCAGAACCAGGTGACGGAAAAGTCTCTGTCCCAAACATTCATCTGTCAGGAGTTTTTATGGATGAAAACGTCGTCATGTTTGTTCGGAACCAGAATCCAACGTTCCTGATCCCAGAGAATCGGCCCGCAGCACCACACATCTTCCACCCAGCTTTACATCAGACCCGTCCAGCAGAGCTTGTTGCTGAAAAGTTGCGTCTCATCTGTCAGATCGACGTTTCCATCCAATAGTGCTCTGTTGCTAAGCAACGTGCTTAACCCTCTGCGACGGCGAAAGTTTGGATTATTATTTGGAAAAAGCTGATAATATTTTGAAGGATGTGTAAGAAACAATGTTTAGTGAAAACGACACAATTTCTTAAGAGTAAGAAATTAAGGTTTGAATTTATTTCTGAGAGTTTCGCATCTTTACAGCTGAATGTTTTCACTGGAACAACGAAACTTAGAGCCGGAATAAAACGACCAGGAAACTGAGACACTTTAGATGTCAGAGAGAAGAGAAGCTGATGGCTGTGTGTGTGTGTGTGTGTGTGTGTGTGTGTGTCTGTGTGTGTGTCTTGTGTGTGTGTCTCTGTGTGTGTGTCTCTGTGTGTGTGTCTGTGTGTGTCTGTGTGTGTGTGTGTCTCTGTGTGTGTGTGTGTCTGTGTGTCTGTGTGTGTGTGTGTGTGTTTCCTGAAGCTCTCACAGGTTTCAGGGTCAATAGATCTGAATCCTGGTGGGAATTGTTGTATCTGCAGATCAGTGAGCGACACAGAAAGACGTTTAAATTTGAGATCTGTGGCGTCGCTCTGGGCCGCAGCAGGAAGCAGCTCCAGTCCTGATCTCTATCACATGTTGTTGCATCTTTCAGGATCTCCACTGCTTCCTGATTTGCTCCTCCGTTCTCAGCGGCTAACTCCTCACACAGCGCAGATAAAACCATCAGTGAGCCACCCAGACACAAACACACAGACAGCATTTGCCTCTTATTATGGCAGAGCTTCTCAATTCCAGTCCTCAATCCTGCTCTGCATGTTTTAGATGAGCCTCTTTTCCAGACCAGCTGATTCAAATGATTGCATGACCATCAAGTCCTGCAGAAGGATGATAATCAACCACAGATGCATTCCTGGTGTGGCAGAAGGGAAACACCTAAACCTGCGGACCGGAACTGAGAAACGCTGTTAAGGGAACTGTCCTCCTCTCCACCCTTAGCTCCACCCGTCTGCAGAACCGCGCCTGATGGAGCTAGCTGGACTCTTCATTTGGGTTTAAGCAGGCCTCGATCCTACATGCAAATCTGTGAAGAACCTGCGGTTCTTCCACAGGATGAAGATACAGAAGTAGACATTTGGAGAAGAATGGGGAGAATTATATGAATGAGAAGAATGAGGTGGAAACTGTGTGGAAATAGAAGTAAGAGACAAAAAGGGGACAGAGCTGCAGATAAACGGAGACCTGGCAACCTACAAATTACTGTGAATGGCGAGACAAAGAGGACATGGACAGAGACAGAGAGCATGAGGACAGCTGGGCCGGAGAAAGATGGACAATCCAGCAGGAAGATTAGAGTCCCGCAGCAGCTCCGGGGACAGAGGAGAGTTAGCAGACCGGACAGCAGCGCGATGCAGCGACTGCAGCTTTCTGGACAGTCAGCCATCTTTAAAATGTCTGACCTGCAGATTCTGAGTTTGGTCGATACCAAATTATTTTATCTGAAATGTTGCTACATAAATCCTGAAAGTGGCAGCGAATATGGCTAGCCTGGTGGGGGGGCTAGCCTGGTGGGTGGGGCTAGCCTGGTGGGTGGGGCTAGCCTGGTGGGTGGGGCTAGCCTGGTGGGTGGGGCTAGCCTGGTGGGTGGGGCTAGCCTGGTGGGCGGGGCTAGCCTGGTGGGCGGGGCTAACAGTCAAACTTCCCTGCACAGCTGCAGAGCACAGAGCCTGATGTCTGCTGAGGAAGAGAAGATCTCTGGATGACATCAGCTGATCACTGATCCCCCAATTCTCCGCTGGCAGCAGCAGGATCATTGATTGACGATCAGAGGTGTAATTGATTTTGGAAATTAAATGATATGATAGAAACAGATCATGAATGAAGAAATTAGGTTATAAATGATCATTAACACCTTAGTTTCAGAAAGTTAATCCCAGATCTTAAAAATTTTAACTCAATTAATCAAAGTTTTTTTCATTCAAAAGTTCCAGTTAAATCCGTTTCTACAGCCATAAATCAGACGTACAGCTGCATCCGCTAAGAGCAGCGATGCATTTTTGCTTCTCACCGATCTGATTGGACAATGGAAAAGACTGCTGCTCTGTCCAGAAGCTAAGCTAGCCTAAGATAGCATCTCAATGCTACAATGTAGCAGCTATCGCTAATGTTAGCATCCCCAGTCCAGAAGAAGATCCATGAACGATCAGAGAAACTCTGGAGAGAAGAACTTTGGTCCGATCTGATGAAGAGCATGGAGATTGAAAATGATAAATATTTGATAGTTGTTTGATAATTTAGCAGCAAAAAGTTTACAATAGAAAATGTTGCCGATTTGGTTGGTTAAAAATCTCTTAATTAATTACAGACCTTGAAATAAATTAAACAATCAAATCCACTAATCAGATGTTTTTAGCAGTAAAATGAAATAAAGTTTCCTCCCAGACTCTTCTGTCCCGCTGGCCCATCCAAACAGGAATGAAGTCATCGACTCTGCGCTCCGGATGAAGAAAACCAGCAGCAGCATCATCATCATCCTGCTGCGTTTGTCCATCGTGAACATCCGTCCCCCGGCTCCCTCTGTGAGGACGAGGAGGAGCTATGAAAGGAGCCGATCCCTTCCACTGGAGCCTCTCTGTAGCTCCACTGTTTGGACATGATGAAAGAAGAGTGATGAAGAAGAGTGATGAAGAGTATGTCCAGGATCCCCCTGGGAGGTGCTTCTGGTTGAAAACCTGTCTGACTCTGATGGCAATCTGTGGCATCGACTGGAGCGTCTGATGATGACTCACTGAATGTCATTTTCAGTTTATTTATCGAAATAAACCGCATAACAACTGAAAAATATCACTTCAGGAAAGCACTAAACCTCATGCAAGACATGAACATAACATCCCCATATGGTGGTGGCAGCATCATGCTGGGGGGCTGAAACCAGGACGATACTGGAAGGAAACCAGTGGAGTGTCAGCAGGAGGGTGGATGATCAGAGCCTCAGTATCTGCAGAGATAAAACTGAACTAAAACTGAAACTCAGATCAACGTCTGACATGCTGAGTCAGCGTTCTGCAGAGAGGAGACATCGTCCTGTCCTCATGCTGACAGGCGTTCTGCTGCATCACTGTTGCTGCATCACTGCTGACTGCATCACTGCTGGCTGCATCACTACTGGCTGCATCACTGCTGCAGCTGCTGTCTTTGACTGACCATTTTTGTGTTTTCAGCTGATGAGGCTGCAGAAAGAAATGCCCTGGAGGCTCTTGGCAGACTAGGATAGAATGGCCTAGTCAAAGTCCACATCTGAATCTGATGGAGACCCTATGGGACTGAAATGATCCCAGAAGTTTGAAAAGATCAAAACCAGATCAATGATGGAGGCTAAGGCTGCTCCAGCCGCCCTGCAGCAGCTTCAGCCTGTCAGGACGTTTTGTTTTGGTTCGGATCAAAACCACAGCAGCCTGTGAAAAGCAGTTTCCTGACTTTTATTCATAAAAATGTTCAAATGAATTATTTTACTGGCGATCAGGTTATTTCTGAGGCATTGCTCTAATTGATCATTTAATTAGTAATTACATGGATCCTACAGTCTGTGGCTAAATGTAGAAATGCTGCATTTTGAACAACATGGACCCACAAATAAAAACATGAGCACCATTGAATGCAGCATGAATTTCTGACAATCTGCTTACAAGATGGAAACAATTGGTAATGTCATTATTTGGTAAAATGACGACAACTCGACTTGATAAAGGCGCTTAATGGAGAGAAAACAGCCTGATATGCACAGCTAGTTCCAGAATGTGAACAGAAAAATGACTGCTGGAGTCAGCAGGTTAGTTCAGGTTAGTTCAGGTTAGCGCTGGTTAGCTCAGGTTAGCGCTGGTTAGCTCAGGTTAGTCAGGTTAGCGCTGGTTAGCTCAGATTAGCCTGGTTAGCTCAGGTTAGCCTGGTTAGCCTGGGGTTAGCGGTGACCAACCAGCAGTTGCTGCAGCACCGTGGGGCTGCTTCACCCTGCCTTCACCTCCCATAGCTGACGGTGAAAAGGAAGCTGGAGAAATTTGTTTCCATCTTATCGTCAGGAAATAGCATCAGCTAAAATTACGGGTTGGGGCTTGAAAGAGAAGGCGTGGCTGCAGGCGTCATTAGCGCGGCCCCACGGCATGCGGCCCGCCGCTCATCCAGAACCAGCGCCGGGAGGGACGGAGGGGCGACATGGCCGCTGCACCGGGTGGGGGTTGGGGGCCCTGCTGCCCGCCAGGTGGTATGCGGGCCACCACTGACCCGCCTTGCTTTGGACCAATCACAGAGCCGCTGGCGTCATCTTTGCTGCTATGATGCTCTGCCACCCAGATGTTTACCAGCAGTTTCCATTACAACGGCCATTTTCCCCAAGCGATCCTCTCAGGACGGATCCGATCAGACATCCAGGAAATATTTCCATAAGCCTTTGAATTAATCTCTGAACGCATCAAGCTCTCCACAGGAAGTGATGCGGGACGCTTCCTGTTCTACTTTACTTCGTCTGTCTGTGAAGTCAACATCCTAAAGGTTGCTGTTGCCAAGGAGACGAAGAACAGGAGTGAGAAAGTTCTGCAGAGCATGGAGGGCCAGAGATGACGCAATGCAGGAAGTAGGAAAAACTTGTTGCTCTGAACCAGCAACTTTAAATGAGCCAGCAACCTGTTGCTGCTCTCTGTGTTGCTAGTTGCCTCTGCAGCACCACAGACTGGTTGCCGCTCTGAGTCCGTCCCGCAGAGACAAAGTGGCAAAACGGCCCATCCTCCAGGGCAGGGGTGTCAAACTCAAATACACAGTGGGCCAAAATGTAAAACTTGAACAAAGTCGCGGGCCAGCATTGAACAAATGAGCCTTTTAATATCAGAACCAGTGTTGTATAAAGTACTGAAATCTCGGAGTCAAGTAAAAGTATCGGTACCGCTCCAAAATATGACTTTGGTAAAAGTAAAAGTCACTGATGAAATGTTACTTGAGTTAAAGTATTAAAGTATCTGAAACGTCTTGTACTTAAGTATAGAAAGTACTGTAAAAATGGATGAACTCAAGTAACGTAATGAAAAGTACAAGTAAAAAGTAAAACAAGGCAAATGCAGTTTGAATCACATTTTTTATATTTTGGTAAACTTGTTAAATACACTTAAAATAATGAACACAACCAAGTGCAGGCAAATTAAACCTGCTAATAGATAAACCTGCAGCATCATTTAGTCAAGAAAATTAGGAGCTTTAACTAAACCACAAGGTTTAAATAATTAATAAGAGAAAAAAATAAATAAACTTGTGATCCAAAAAATACAATAATCCATGAAACAGCCAACACTCAGTACGTTCTGATGACGTCACCACATCGCGCAACTCTCTCTCGGTGCGTCACGATCCGGAAACAATAAAGCTGATTGAAAATAAAGCCGGAAAATGTTTGAAAATGACAGATAAGGATTAATGTGAACTGAAGCGGGAACACCGCGTGTGACCCACGATGAACCGCGCCAGTTTAAACTGCAACAAAACGGAAGTTAGCGATTGTGTGTGTTTGTTGTGTTTTGTGTTTGTGTGTGTTTGTGTGTGTTTGGTGTGTTTGTGTGTTTGTGTGTGTTTGTGTGTGTGTGTGTGTGTGTGTGTTGTGTGTTTGTGTGTTTGTGTGTGTTAACGCGGCTCTTTAATTAGGTCGTAACTCGTGACGCTCCTCCCTCACAGTAATGAGTAACTAAACCACACATTGAAAATGTATCGCAGTAAAAGTATGCAATTAAGTTCGGAAATGTAGTGAAGTAAAAGTGAAAGTTATCAAAAATTTTCATACTCGAGGAAAGTATGAAGTACTCCAAAATATACTTAAGTAAAGTAGTGAAGTATTTTTACTTCATTACTGTACAACACTGATCAGAATATCTGTTTACATCTGTAAAAGACAAACCTGTTTGTCTTTTACAGATGTAAACAGATATTCTGTCTCCCACCTGTCCAGAAAGCTCCTGTTCTCTGCCTTTCTTTTCGGTTCTACAGTGACAGTTGTAGCTTGAGATGCTATAACCACTGTCACAGAGGAGAGGGCGTTTCTGGGACCCGTCCTGATTGACGCGCCAAAACAACAGCAAGGCATTATGGGATTTGTAGTATTAGCGATGAATGAATGCGCTGTATCATACCGGTGGGCCAGCTCGCGTAGTCGTTTGGTAGTATAGCCTCGCGGGCCAAATATAATTACACTGCGGGCCAAATTTGGCCCGCGGGCCAGAGTTTGACACCTATGCTCTAGGGGGTCGATGACCTTTGACCCCGGCCAGCGTTGTTGAGCTGCCGTACATTCCTGGCATCAGAAGAACAACTGTGGCTGAGAGCAGATGAATGTTGCAGATACTGGCTTATTAATGCAACAACAGCAACCAGTCAGCCGGAAACAAAGAGAAAATGAAGAATCTCACAAGGAACGTCTTTAAGAACGTCACATCGTTGCTCTGAGGATCTCAACCTCTTCGTCTTCACGAAGCACGAAGAGGTCAGACAATAACCGCTGAAGAGTTTAAGAGGTTTTCTGTTGACGGTAAACAAACAACATGGTGGATGTGACACCATAAGACAGGAAGTAGCAACGTCTTTTATCGCTCTGCCTTTAATATCTCATCTTTTACATTATGACTCCTTGTTTAATTATTCACAGAAAAAGCAAAACAACAAAACTAATATTTCATATTAATATCAGGTAAACAGCAAAGAGCCAGATGTGTCCATTCATGCAAATTGCATTCACAAAACTACCCAGGCAAACAAATAAACACATAAACAATAAGATCAATCAATTAAGAAATATTTTATGATATTGTTTTCTTTAATTAGAAATAGTTTAGTTATGGACTTCCTGTACAACACTTTGGTGCTAAAAGTGCTTCTTATATTGACAAATAAATGACTACATAAATAAAATATTTGTTTATATAACTATATATATATAATGTTCTTTTAACAAATGTCTTACTTTTGAGTCTAAATGCTCTTGACACACACACTTGATTAATCAATTACTAAATTAGTTGACGATTATTTCAATAATTATTCAAAATGATTGATGTGATTAATCATTTCAGCCATGATCTGCAGGATTAATCCTATTTCACCTAATTAAAATATATCTACAGTGATGCATTGTAGGAAACGGCGCTCGACCCAATGAGATGATCTGCATGGAAATCTCCATGGAAACCACAATCCAACATGGCTGCCAGTGTCTCATCTACAGGATGATGTTGATGATGTGGACCAGGTCAGGAAATGAAGGCTTCAGTTTTGGAGGTTTTTGGTCGTTATTAGAGTTTCAGATGCGGTTCTGGTGCCGCCGGTTCTGTCTGGATTGAAAGCGTCTCTTGTGACTCCTCAGTTTCAGCCCGGTGTGTGTTCAGAGGCAGCAGTGGAAATGCTTGCTCTGATTTCAGAACTGAAAGTTTGGCTGGTGTCAGGATGGAGGTGCAGTTCTGGTGCTGACTCTGGTTTCAGAAGCGCCGGTTCTGCTCGTGGAGAGGCTGCTGTGCGGCTCAGCTCCGTCCTCAGCAGGTTGGGCTCTGATCAGTCAGGTAAAGGTCAGCACAGACTGAGTATTACCTGATTTCAGTATCACAGTGATGTGATACCACTATTGTGTCTTTCTCTGTCATCGAAACCCAGCAGCTCAGATTCCTGTAAACCCTGCAGGTGATTTTCCTCCTGCAGCGTTTCACTCTCATTCACATTATGAAACAGAGATGATTTAGTTATTAATAGACTGATATAAAATCAGTCTATGCTCCTCTGCTCTCTCTAAACTGTAACAGTTTGTGTTTTCTGGGTTTGTTTGTCTCAGTAAATGAAACAAAAATGAAAATAGAAGCAGGATTAAAACTTTATTCAGGAAGCAAGTTTTCACCACTTCTGTTTTTCCTGCTCACTGTTGACCAATTAGAGAGCTCCTGGTCAACAGGTGTATCTGTTGACCATGTACACCTGGTCAACATAATCAACATCATCCTGTAGATGAGACACTGGCAGCCATGTTGGATTGTGGTTTTCAGGGAAATTTCCATGCAGATCATCTCATTGGGCCAAGTGCCGTTTCCCACAATGCATCTCTTCAGAGCTCCCTCAGAGAGCTGAAACATTATAAACATACGGAACAACCAGAGAGCTGAAACATTATAAACATACGGAACAACCAGAGAGCTGAAACATTATAAACATACGGAACAACTGGAGAGTTGAAACATTATAAACATACGGAACAACCAGAGAGCTGAAACATTATAAACATACGGAACAACCAGAGAGCTGAAACATTGTAAACATACGGAACAACCAGAGAGCTGAAACATTATAAACATACGGAACAACCAGAGAGCTGAAACATTATAAACATACGGAACAACCAGAGAGCTGAAACATTATAAACATACGGAACAACCAGAGAGCTGAAACATTATAAACATACGGAACAACCAGAGAGCTGAAACATTATAAACATACGGAACAACCAGAGAGCTGAAACATTATAAACATACGGAACAACCAGAGAGCTGAAACATTATAAACATACGGAACAACCAGAGAGCTGAAACATTATAAACATACGGAACAACCAGAGAGCTGAAACATTATAAACATACGGAACAACCAGAGAGCTGAAACATTATAAACATACGGAACAACCAGAGAGCTGAAACATTATAAACATACGGAACAACCAGAGAGCTGAAACATTATAAACAGAGGTGTGTCTATTGGATCAGAATCTGTTCATCACATTGCCACCTTTCTACTGAAACAAGTCATACCTGAATACAACTCCTGGCACAGTTTCTCTGCCAGCCTTGTTAATCCTGCAAGACAAACAGACGAAAATGCTCAGAATGTGGAAATCAGTATAAATCAAAGTTCTTCCATCATCCTGCTGGAGAACCAGTTTAAACGCCTCTGAGTTGAAAGATGACAATCATCCACGAAAAAAAGGTTCTCAGAGAGATTTCTCTGATTTTATGGCTCAAACAGAAAACATCTCAATCTGATTATGTGGAAAATGTTGCCTAAATAGATAGATTTAACGAGCAGCTCAAAAAAAGGACATTCTCCCCCTAACAGTCTGGCAGACACGGTTTTATAGAAACCAAAGGCTCCATCATCTGCTCCACCTCCAGCTGCTGTTGCTCTGACCCAAACCAACCTGTTCCCCTCCTGGCCTGTGGCGGCGCTGCACCAAGAACCACTGCAGGAAATGACACTAAAACCTCTGAAGACACTGAGAGCAACTTCCTGCTTCACCAAATGGAAACAAGATGGAGGCGTCAGAGTTTAGTGCTGGAGGATTTCTCTTTGGCTGAAGACCAGGAGCCATTTCTGCTGCTAGCGCTAGGCTAGCATGTTAGCTTTGGCTGTATGTACCCAGAATGCCCTGCGCTGTAGTCCACATTCTGCTTTTAATAGAAATCAATAGGTTTTTATTTATTTACAAAAACCTAAATTTTATTGCTTCAATATACCGTATTTTCTGGAGTATAAGTCGCACTGGAGTACTTGTCACATTTTGGAGGGAAATTTATTTGATAAAATCCAACAGCAAGAACAGACATGTCATCTTGAAAGGCAATAAAAATAGAATAGAGGCAACAACAGGATGAATAATTGTACGGTATGCTAACGTCTCGACACATGAACAACAAACTGAGAACGTGCCTGGTATGTTAACATGACATATTAAGAGTTATTCAGAAAACTATAACATCAATAACATGCTAACAAGTTTACCAAACCATCCGTGTCTCCAAATCACTAAATCTTCATCCTCAGTGTTGCTTGTAAACAACTCTGCTAACTCCGAAGGTAGAATAACAGGCCTAGAGCGCCCTCTTGTGGTTTAGTGCGAAAATAACATGGGATATAATGATGTGTTAATTTCCACACATAAGTCACTCAGGAGTATAACTTGCACCCCCGGCCAAACTATGAAAAAAAATGTGACTTATAGTCCGGAAAATACGGTAGTCCAAACCTGGAAAATCCTAAAACATGTTCCACATTGCATAGGAAAGAGGTTATGTTGAAACCTAAATATTCTTTTCCATATTTTTAGGTTTGTCAGTCAAAGAGTTCGGCTCAGTAAGTTTTCAGCTTCAATTTTAAAACTTTTTTCACAATAAAAACCCTGCAGATCAAAACTGAACATGTCAAAATGCCTGAATCTCAAAAAACTTTCGAGTTAAAAATAAATTATATTTTGTTTCCTCCTCAGAGTTTTCTGTCCCATCAGCTGCGAGCGGAGCTCCGGTTCCGATCCGGTTCAGATCCACTCTGGTTCTGCTCCAGTTCCGATTTGTTGAAATGGGTCCAGGTGAAGAAGACTTCAGACCCAAGATGGCTGCCGTTATCCCAGCCGTCGCCGGCGCCAGGAGTATAAGTCCAGTTGACCTTTGCTTTGGTCTGGAACTGGATCCAAACCAGCCTGGTGGAATCCCATCATGCAGTTGGCCCGTGGCAGCGCCTCATTTCCTGTTTCCGCTCTGTGTTTGCTCCAGGTGCAGCTCCTGCAGCGATGGGAATGTCCCCGTGTGAACAACACAGCCCTCATCAGCTCCTCCAGGTAGGAACAGCTGCAGCTCTACCTGCTCCAGGTGGGTGTTAACAAAAGCAGCGGCGCGGGTCGGGCCCCGGCCCGTTGGGTCCCTAATCTCCTCATTGTGATCTGAGAGTCAGAACAAAGAGAGAGCAAACAGCTTTCCCCTCAGGAAGCTCTTTGGAGAGTCCGCCGTTTGTTGGGCTGCGCTGGTCTTTTCAGGGCCGATGACTGGCAGCCGCCACCGTCTGCTTTGTGACGGTTTGCTGCAGAAGAATGGCTCCTCTTCCTCTCTGCTTGCACAGATGTTCCCAAGTTTCACTCAATGCAGATGATTAAAGCAGGATAAAGACCTTGGAGGATCATCAGACTCTTTTAGGATGATCTGGGTTTTTAATAACTTTCATAAAACAAATTATTATTTATGCGTAAAATTAGGTCTGGAGACTCAATTGTAACGTTTTGCTGAAATCAGATTTATTTCCTTGTGTTTGCAGTCAGGCTGCAGTGTGAACAGCGGCGCTGTGTTTACGGCAGCAACAACCGGAGTCTCACCAAAGAGCGGCTCTGCTGACTGAGACCCGAGTCCTTCCATTCAGGCTGAAGAGCCGTTCAAAACAATCGGATTGTTCCTGAATGCTGCATGATGACGTCTAACCTTCCAGCTCCCGATTCCAGTTCAACCTTTAAATCCTGCTGCAGAGCATCGCTGGGGTCAGAGGTGAGCCGACTTTAACCCCGTTAGGACGGCGCTTCGTTCCCGGTTTTTATGAAAGTTTTCTAAAACTTTCTCACCAGAAGAGAAGCGGACATGAAGAACTTCAAGAGAAAATAATGTCAAACGCTCCTCTACAGTTGCTTCTTTGTGTCTCGGTCTGCTGAGCGGACGGCTCGGCCAGAAATCCGCCGGACACCAAGCTCATATTCCGTCATCTTTCTGCAGATACGCATCACGTACGACATTCTGCCGTGCCCCACAGCGACGCGACATGAATGCGTCCCTCACAGCCAGATATGAGCAGCAGTGGTGAACAGCTGCACGGGTGGATCTGCAGGCAGAGCCGCAGCCACAAAGGGCCACTTGTGGCCCCGACTGCCAGAAACATAAAACACAAGAGTTAAGACCAGACACTGTTCCAGGACGGCCGGAGCTCCCCAAACAGGAACTGCACACACACACACACACTCACAGAGACATACAACACACACACACACAAACACACACACACACACACACACACACACACACACACACACACACAACACACACACACACACACACACACACACACACACACACACACACACACACACACACACACACACCTGTCTATACACAAAGCTCATCATCAGTACAAATAGTAAAAAAAATCCAATATTAATATTTTTATTTAGGATTATTTAAAATGAGGAGTCAGAGGCAGCAGGCAGAGGATGGAGGTGTGAATATTTTGATTCCTGTTGATGCACAGTTTCATAAATTGTGGCTTTAATTGTATATAAACATTTTGTTAACGAACATCCATTTTACCACACACGGCTTCTTCTGCTGCAGAATTATGACGCATGTCTCATAGCAACAGCGTAAAAGTCGGATAAAATGTGACATGATTGTTTGGGGGTGAAAAGTTCAGATTCATTTGCTGTGTGAACAGAAAATCTGTGATTACTTTAGTGCTTCAAACACCAAACATACCTTAATATTCATTAATACAGATGCTGTATGAACAGCTAACATCTACTGCTTCCTCATCTCCACTCTGAGTGGTTCAGCCAATCACCATAAAGGGAAATACATCCCGCTTCCGGATTGGCTGCTTTCTGAATACCAGCCAGTAAGTCGAGCAGCGATAGTCCAAAGTATTTCAACTTCCCAAGATGTTTTTCTTTGGAGTATTTTGGATATACTCTAGAAAAATGCACACATTTGGAGTTTTGTTCAAGAGAGAAATCTGTGAACAAGATCTGACA
This sequence comes from Poeciliopsis turneri, assembly GCA_922788865.1. Classification (NCBI taxonomy): domain Eukaryota; kingdom Metazoa; phylum Chordata; class Actinopteri; order Cyprinodontiformes; family Poeciliidae; genus Poeciliopsis; species Poeciliopsis turneri. Next base: position 22,919 of record CAKLNU010000197.1, read on the forward strand.
TGAAGGAAGGCTGAGATCTGGATGAGCAGATCTCCAGAACCGCTGACTGGGCCGTCTGATGGTGAAACGAATCCTTCATGACTGTAAAACTCTTCAGCCAGAAACACGATTAGAAGAAAAGCAGCATCACAGTTAGTGCCATGTGAAGTTCTGGTACTGGCGATTAAGGAACTGAATCCTCACTGGATTCTTTTTCAGTCAGTGGACATTTTACTGCCAGGAGGATTCAGAGACACTCTGTTCCAAAAGGCCAATCACCCAAAACTACATCAAGGTTCCTAATAAAGGCACAGGCAGAGGATCAGTAAATCCCCTAAACTTTAGAGTCAAATGATCTCAGGGTGCTAAAACACACTGGACAGAAAAACTGGCAAAGTCCCCTAAACAAGAACTGAGTTCAGACTCCAGTCTCTGTTCTAGTTTTGGTTATTTTGGGCATAAAACCTGAACATCTGTGCATGAAACGGTTGCAGACCAGAACAGTTCTGAACCAACATGGCAACAGTGAAGCTCAGTGGTGGGAGCATCATGCTGTGGGCTTAGAGCACACGGTTCTGACAAACTTCAGCAAAGGAAGGAAAGATTTCAGTTCCGAGAAGTTAAAATGTAAAGCTAGATTTCTAAAAAGTCATGTTTGATATTTATAACAACTGAAGGTAACAGAGTCGCATCTTTGTGCCGGAAAATACTGAATATCCACAACTTTACAAAAGACCCAAGAATCAAAATAGGATTTATCATCATCCATCCATTTTCTTACAGCCTTGGCCCGATTGGGGGCTGGAGGTGCTGGTGCCTGCAGTCTCCAGCTTATGTTCTGGGTGAGAGGCGGATTTATCATCATGTTATTCTAATTCATGCATGAAGAAGAGATTAAGAGAAATAAAAATAGTAGGAAAACAGGTGACTTCCTCTTGAAAGGGGTTGTTCTGAAGTGATGTCACCAATGACCATTTGCATGTGATGAGCTCTGGTTTGATGGAGCTGAGGGTGTATATAGGGAAGTTATTCCATCTTGATTTTCCATGGCGAATGGCCATGGATTTGAGGCTTGGCCACACCCACATACTTTGATATAGGAAAATTCCTTTGATAACTTTTGAACTTCAATGCCTCAAGACTGTGCTGACTAAGTTTGAAGGCTGGATCTCGAAGGTTGTAGGACGAATTCACTCAGATACGAAGTCACTAAAACGTCAAGACAAAGACAAAATGCTGCTTTGATTCAAAATGGCTGACTTCCTGTTTGGTTTGGACTATGGCTCCAAGAGACTTTTTCGTAGGTCCTGACCTGATACACATGTGTACTAAGTTTCATAATTCTGGCATAAAGAATAGCTTTATGCCAACGCCACCATCAACATCACCATGACAATATGAACAGGTGGTACTCCTGCTATTATTATCTAATATTTCTATTATTTGTTAAAACAGTCTACACATTCACTTTCAATAAATTCCTAAACGAACAGAAAACCCAGAACATCGTCGGAATGGCAGAGTTTCCAGTCAGAGGGTTGATTGGATCCACTGCAACACTGACCTCTACAGGAGAGCTTTCCTGCCCACAGCAGCAGCGTCTCGTTAAGGACCTTAGGAATATTAAGGCGGCGCTGTGCGGGCTGGAGCTCACCGTCTCCTCTTCCTCTGACGTTCAAACTGAAGCTATGATACCGTTAGACACACATATTAAAGTTTGCAGTCAGGGCTCAGAGTGATTTAATGTCTGTGTCTTAAAGGTCAGCAACCTCCCTGACCTCTGACCCCAGGCCCCACCCTGCTCATCCTTTTTATTCCTGCATCCCATAATGCCTCATGTCAAACTGAAGCTGCAAAATATGGATGAACTCAAACAGATTATGAAGTTGAAGTTGCGAAGCCAACCGGAGCTGCAGCAACCAGAGGCGCCAAACACACAACGGCTCAGACTTGAACTTTGACTTTAAATCCACATAAAGCAGCAGCAGGTCGACGCTGCAGGCCGGCAGCCTTTAAGATCTTCTGGATTTTTCCTATGATGTTTGGTAGGAAAGCTGCAACATTTCACTAATTTCCACATCTCTCCCACTCCTCCCAGCATTCCAGCGCAGTTTTCCAGTTCAGTTTTCTCACTTTACTTTGGAAAAAGTCGTGTGAAGAACGCCCTCCCTCTCATCTGAGTAAACTTTAACTGTTGTTGTTTGAAATCAGAGCACATGACCAGAGGGACGGACTCCCATGTGATTGGTTGATCATTTCCTCGTCAGGAATGATGGTGGCGAGTGTCGCTGCCGCTCACGGCTGATTTCACGACCCGGACAGGAAAACAGACGACATCACTGATTAACAGGAGCCTGAGCTTTAGCCTCCCACAGGCTGCTTCCCAACCAATGTTCAAACTGAAACAGGTTGACACCCTGAGCAACCTTAAATATTTCCAACTCACTGCTTTCAGTTTGAGGCAAAAGGCTGCAGCACTGAGTCATAATCAAAGGGCGAGACAGCAGAGACGCAGCAATCATGCAGCGCCGCTAACAGCCTGCAACGTGTCAAACTGCATCTCACACACTCTTCATGTAAAACCAAGGCCTCCTGCTGCAAACAGGATGTGAAACAAAAACAGGTTGAAGTGAGGTGTGGTGAACTGCAGACCAGCTGACGAGCTTCTTCCTGACTCAGCAGGCACTGAGCCGCTTTTCTGCTGCGTCATGACGACGACAGCGGCTCTGACCGCCGTTATCATCATCAGGACCTGCAGCTCCTCATCTTCGCCACCAGGGTGTCAACAGCAAACTGGGAGTTTAACTGACTTTTCACAGTTTGGTTCTAATTTTTATCTTCAGGTTTATGAAAACTTATGCCTGGTTCAGCTGCTGCAGCAACTAGCGCCTTCTGGAGGCGCCGTGTGGAACACATCGCAGCAGAGGGGAGCAGCTGGAAGGCAGCGCAGCAACCAGCAGCAACCTGCAGCACCTAGCAACCTGCAGCCAGCAACAACCAACAGAAACTAGGAGCAACCAGCAGCAACCTGCAGCACCTAGCAACCAGGAGAAACCAGCAATCACGGCTCCGTGAGGTTGGCCGATGGATGGATAGATAGATAGATAGATAGATAGATAGATAGATAGATAGATAGATAGATAGATAGATAGATAGATAGATAGATAGATAGATAGATAGATAGATAGATAGATAGATAGATAGATAGATAGATAGCATTTATTGTCATTGAACAGGATTCAACGAAATTTCCATTGCAACTCCCATGCAAAAAGTCAAATATCTACAATAAATAAAATGAACCACACAATAATAACAATATATACAATTAAAATTAACTAAAGGCACTCCACCACACCAAAGAAGAAGCATCAGGTCCAATTATGACAAGGTGCAGATGATGTGACAGTGCAAAGTGCAGAACAATATGGCTGTGTGTGTGTGTGTGTGTGTGTGTATGCGAGGTTGTGTGTGGGAGGGGGCGGCAGGGAGTAATGGCTCTGACGGCTGTGGGGAAGAAACTGTTTCTCAGTCTGTTTGTTGTCGTCTGTATATTCCTGAACCGCTGGCCTGATGGAAGCGGCACAAACAGCCTGTGGCCCGGGTGGCTGGAATCCATGGCTATGGATCCATGGATCCATGGATCCATGGCTATGTGTGTGTGTGTGTGTGTGTGTGTGTGTGTGTGTGTGTGTGTGTGTGTGTGTGTGTGTGTGTGCCAGCTCTCTTCTTGACCCAGCCTATGGAAATAGAGTCCAGGACTGGGAGGGGGCATCCCACAATGCCTTGTGTGTCAGTTGGGCGGAGTGAGCTCGGCCAATAGGACCAAAAAGGTTTCTGGAGAATATTTGGGTTCCTGTGGATGTGAATGACCTTCCTCTACATGAAAGGTTGTTTTTATTAATGTTTGTTTGTTTATGATAATAAAAATGATGAAATCTGATCTGTGTGGAGCGACAGGAAGGAGCTGGATTTAAACCACGACATGTTCAACCTGAAGCAAACATGTTAGCATGCTAAGCATATGAGGACATGTGCAATGAACAAATGGGTTGAATATAAATGTTAGAAATGATGTGGACGTCCGTGAAGTGGACCTAAAATCAGATCACTTGATTTTAGTCATTTCAGTCACAAACACCAAATAATCTATCAAATAAGGGCAGAAGCAGAACGCTTAAATCATTTTCAAACTTTTTGCATGTTTAATGTGAAACATCTCTGCAGAGCGCCCACATCCTGGACACAAACAGTTAAGAGTTTCTTCCTGCAGGGTGGCGCTGTAGAGACAGATGATGAGAAAAGCAAAATCATCTCAGCTTCTCTGCCTCTTTTGTTTTTTTCACTTATAAACTCTACGGACACAAACATCAGAAACGGACAATTTCATTTAGAGAAAGTAAAACAGCTCATCTAAAGGAACCCCTGCCCTCCCCCCTCCCACACCTGTTACCTTGGTAAGCCCCTGTTGACCCCAGTGTGACCTCAGAAAGGGCCGCGCCGCAGCGTCAGACTCACAGGAGGAAACATTTCAGGAGAAACCTGTGAGAGCCGCTGGTGTTGGTACCAGGTACCATCTGGGTCTGGTTACCCAGAAAACAGAAAGGTTTGGGAGGGCAGGAGGATAATGGCTGCTGGAATGTGTTCCTGTGGAAAACGAGCTGAAGAAGTGCAGCCATGCCATGAGAACGGAGTCACACACAGGCTGCATAAGTGAAGCTGAATGTTTAGGAAACCTGCTGCAGCTTTCTGAGCCCGGCTCTGACCGGCTGATCCATTTAGATCCATGTTGCTAAAGCTACCTGCAGGAAGGAGCTTTAGGAACACGACCAGCTAACGAAGGCTGATCAGTCCATTTCCTCGACAAACACAAACTTTCATGTCAGGATCCCTGCAGCCTGTTTATAACTCAAAACTAAAAGAGCTGAAAAGATGTTTAGTTTGCAACTAACTTCATAAAACACAGAAAGTTCAGGTTTAAATCCTAAAAGAAAAAGCAGCATCTGCAGGGTCTGATGCAACGATTGTGCAGTTGTGATTGTTGAGACTCTTTGACATGTTGAGTGCAGAAAGGCAGAGAGGGCTGTGTGTGTGTGTGTGTGTGTGTGTGTGTGTGTGTGTGTGTGTGTGTGTGTGTGTGTGTGTGTGTGTGTGTGCGTGTGTGTGTGTGAGTGTGTGTGTGTGTGTGTGTGTGTGTGTGGCAGTGCCAGTTTGGGAAGGAACTGGTGCTGTTGGCCCAGTAAGCAGAGTCACAGTGACGGCGCCAGAAGAAGATTCCTCTTTTGTTCCCTCTCTGTCACCTAATCAGTTTTATCTGGCAAGTCCTAAATAAAGTCATATAGTGGTAATAATGTTTCAACAGAACGCCATGTGTCGGTGGCTCGGCTGCAGACCAAAGACGTGCTGCTCCATTCTTTCTGATTTTTCATTAACAAGCCGCATTTGTTTCCTGCCTCCGTTAAAGATGAGCGGAAGCACCAGAAAAGGGGGCGGAGCCAGCGAGAAGAAAGTAGCCGAAGACAAAACGCTAACAAAGTTTCAGACTTTGAGAGGTGCAAAAGATGAAACAGAAGAAGAGCGCAAAGCAGCAGATCTGAGGGGAGCGCTGGCCTCAGCAAGTTACTCATTACTGATTAGCCAGCTTGGTGCTGCAGGAGGTTTGTCCGTCCTTGGCTTGGGAAAACAACATAAAAGGCAGCCGTCTGTTTTGTGCGGGACTTGAAAGCGTGGCAGCTATCGGGAGACATAAGGCTTATCAATAGAGCCGGGCTATATGAAGCAACAAGGACACTGCTCTTCCAGAAGGAGATAACCGACAAGCGGTTTAGTCCCACAAAGAGAAACACAGTCAAGGTTCAGTGAAGCTGAAGACCACAGCTTGGGCAGCAGCAATGCCAGCCAGCCAGGGAGACAGTCGCTGGTTCCTGCCCAGAACCAAACGGGTCGGACATCCTGGCACACCGGCAGCATGCTGTCCTCTGTGTCCACGATGCTCCTTAAAGCCAAACCTCCATCAGTCACACAAGGCCAGAGACGCAGGTCAACGAGGTCAACGGCTCTTTTCAATCATTGAAAACATCTTGACTGTGTTTATGTCACAGTTTTCCACTGGGTCAGGTCCACTAGTCCAGCCTGTCCAGTTCAGGCCTGAATCAGTGGAAAATGTGCTGTGTCATGGAAGGAAAGACAAAGATAACCTGTCAAAACATCCTGCATCATCAGCGTACCGATTGGACGACAGCGGCGCGGGCCGGGCCGCACAGAGACGCACGCTTTCCAGATACACCGGCCCAGTTCCTGGGGCTTCCCAGCATGTTTGTGCTGATTGATTTTTGTGGCCTCAGGTCATTCTAAACAGCTGCTGCGAGACCCACAACTCATGTGGAGTTCAAAGACTGCTCGGGTCGCCCAGTGCCGTCCCTGTTTGTACTTCACCGACAGACGGCGTCATCAGGAACTCTGCCTCGTCAATAATGTGGGTGTCAGGACAGCGAGTCCATCAGTCGGCCATTTTTCTGTCTCTCAACTCAAACAATGCTTGATGAACCTTTTCATGACAAGACGCCATGCGAATGTTTTTACTCCTGTAATCCCACATCAGACACATCATAAAAAGACAATGAAAAGCTGATTTCATTCAGCTTGATAATTCAGATGTGAATCAGTAGCCGTGTTTCCATTAAGTTTGTTTTATGCACATTTCAAACTATCGCTTTAGAAAAGGATGATGGGAATGGCAATATTCCAAAAACTGTTTTTGTTTTTGCAAAGATTTGAGATGGAAACATCTTCTAGCACTCCCACTCACTCCTGGGCCCGTGCCTTACCAGAGGCACCAGAACCGGGGCCCGGAGACGTCGTCGGAAAATCTGTGGGCCATCTGCCTTTTTGGTGGGTCGGACACAAGCAGATATGCACAGACCATCACAGAGGCACCTGAATCAATCAATCAATACTAAGAAAATCCCGACCGGGTTTCGAATCCATCAACAGGCCCAAGATTTCTGGAGGCGTTCAGCGCCTCTGGGCAGAATCAGCCTATCGCCGCTCATTCAGAGAGTCCTGCCGACTTCTGACGGCTTCAGCGGGAGAAACATCCCGATTTCAACACGTAGAAGAGGAGCTGATAATCCCAGTGTGTGTGTGTGTGTGTGTGTGTGTGTGTCGTGTGTGTGTGTGTGTGTGTGTGTGTCTCTGCGTGTGTGTGTGTGTGTTCACTACACAGATGTCCTCTGTATTGTATTCTAACACTGGCTGGGGTAAGAAGGCAGATTTGGGGAGGTGGGGGGCAGTGCAGAGCTGCAGGAAAGTCCCCAGATCCCAGCTGGCCTGGGCCGGCTGCGACCTTCAGGAGGACGGCCAAGGTCGCGGGGGGTTAATCCCAAAACGGACTAGACAAACACACAGCGAGCTGATGTCCCCGATGAACGCCGAGCATCCTGTTTATTAATGACTGTTGTGAGTTTTTATGTATAAAATAAGTAAAGATGTTTCTGGACAGCTGAGTTTTAAAGTTATCACATATTTATTACATCTGTTTAAAAAATAAAGACGTCCACCTCCTCTGCCTCCTCCCTGTGGAAGGAGGCAGAATCACAGCCAGCAGGAGGGGCTTAGCGATGTCCATCATGCTTACATATGCGCTACTCACACCTTCCACTGTTCAGAGTGTACTGTAGCTACAGCTCAACTGGGCTGGATAGCACCGCTGTAGTTAATATGTTAGCCGCTTTAGCTAGCCGCTTTAGCTAGCCGACGGAGCGGAGATTATGCTCAAGTGTATCAGGAACATCAGAGACCAGAACCAAATCAATCCTGACCCGGAGCGGGACCAGAACCCACCAGAACCACAACTTATCCAGGAGGTCCAGAAGAACCAGAACCACATCTGACAGGTTGCGCTGCCTCAGCTCAGGTCAGAGGTCATCATTAAAGACCAGAACCTCTGCTGACCCGGAAGAACACAAAGACTCGCCTCAGACTGAGCAGAAACTGATCCTGAAGAAATTCAGGCTCACTGCAGCAGAATGACTTAAACTCGGTTTAGGAGTGGTCTAGTCAAAGACCATATGTAACATAGATCATTTATATTAGATATAGATCTCCTACATTGTGCCCCAGTGACCCCAGGATCTCTGTTGCCCCTGGTGGGGTCACCCCAGGCAGACAGGAAGTGACACGGGACCAATCCATTTATGTCTCGTGTTTTATGACTGTTTATTTAAAGCTGCTGCAGCTAAATGTGGTTTGCTCCTCTGGGCCGGGTCGGGCCGCAGCTCTGCGGCTCCCAGCTCTGCGGCTCCCAGCTCTGCGGCTCCCAGCTCTGCGGCTCCCAGCTCTGCGGCTCCCAGCTCTGCGGCTCCCAGCTCTGCTTCCTGTCGGCGTGCTGACGCGTGCGGCGGTGTTTTCCGTGCGCGGAGCGCTTCCTGTGGTCGGGGGCGGTGCCGGTCCCGACCAGAGGGAGCAGTTTGGATTCATCCAATGACATCATTGGGAGCCAATCATCATGTCTCAGGAACAGCAACATAAACGCTGTTCTGGTCCAACAGTCAAAACCAGAAAAGCAGGTCCAATAATGGACGACAGGACAAGGTCACGTGTTTGACCCCTGGAGGAAGCTGAAGCTACTTCGCTCCAAAGCGTCTCACTGAGAATCCAAGAGATTCATGAATATTACACACGCTGTTCTGTCTGTGTGGAGAACACAGCCGAGCCCGGCAGAACCGAGCCCGGCAGCACCGAGCCCGGCAGAACCGAGTCCAGCAAGTGGGTAACAGTGGGACCTGCAGAGGCCACAGCTGTACCGAGTTGCTGAGCTCCTCCTGGTGCTGCTCGCCAGCCAATCCCAGTTCATCAGCCAGTCACCTGTTTTACCTCGAAGGCGTTCTCCCAGCTGGCCTCCGGTCTGCTGCTGGGGGTCAGGCGACCCAGAAACCACATCCAGGGCTTCTGGTGCTGCTTCTCTCTGTTTCCAGTCGCATCTCTCTTCTTTTCTCAGAGCTGATTTCTGACGGCGCCAAACCTTTAAATCCAGACGCTTCAGTAGCTGAAAGAGACAGAGATCAGATTTAGAATACAGGCAGAATCAGAGAATCGGGGACGTTATTTCTAGACAGCAGGCGACGGTAATTCAGCGTTGCATTACAGTCAGAATGGTTGATTTTTGGTCGAGGTCGACAACTGACAGTGGATGAACCGTCAAACAGTCATCCAGTTCTAGCCCAGTAATCACTGCTGCAGATTCACTGAGTCGATGTTATTTTGTGGTCAAAACCCAATGAATGGAACGTCGACGTCTGATCCAGTGCAGTTCAACGCTGGTCCTCCAGGCACTGCAGGTTTTAGGCATTTCCCTGATTCAGCACACAGGATTTCAATTGACAGCTCAAAACAGGGCTTTGCTGAAAACATGCAGGTCAGTCTGACTGAAGGACCATCAATACTGAGTCAAAGTGAGCTGCTTGTAGCAGCCCGTCCTGCTCCAGCTCTGGTCACAGCATCTGATCGTGGAGCAGGAGGTAATCATGTTTTAAATCAACCACTGTATTGAGATGTGCAACCAAACTATCTACAACAACCCATGAAGCAGTGCGGCGCGGCGCGCTTTTATTCTGAAAACCGACACACAAAATGAAGCGTGTCCCAGGTGATGCGAGGCGTCATTTATTGTCAGTCACATGGTCTGCAGAGACAACACAAGGGACCAGCCTGGCTCTGTCTTTGAGATCATGTGATGCCACGGAGGTTCAGTGCTGCTGCTGCAGCTGCTGCTGCAGCAGCTGCTGCTGCAGCTTCGGCGCCACGATGGGAGGAAAACATCGGGAACCAAAGTGACGCCAGCCAGAGTCGGAGCCGGGTCGGCCCGACTCGGCCCGTTTCCTGGTTCGTACGGAACCAGGCTGGACCTCATGGATGCTGCTCTTCATGGACGACAGGCTGATTCCTTATAAATCAGGCCACATTTTATAAATTTTATAAGATGATGGTTGAATCAACATTGATATATTGTCAGTTATGGTTGAAACGTCGATTCAACATGTGAGTCACTGAACTTTCAATCCGTTTCCATGTCAGGCTTCAGCGTAGAGTCAGTGTTTCAACGTTTCACTCACATTGAAGCATTTCTTTAAACGGTGTTCTGGGTGAAACAAGTCCGACCCGGCAGAACCAACGGCACCGCTAAGTTAACGGTTAGCTCTACCTCGTCAGCAGGACGGCCAGCATCGGTTTGGCCCGAGGATCCAGGATCAGTTCGGATCGGCTCAACAAACCCAAAGCCTCCAAATGAAAACGTTACACAAAAAGGCAGAAAATCGACAGTGTTTGTTCTGACCATGTTGCCGGCCCCCCTTCCACCCTACCTGGGTCAGAACCGAGCCGGGTCAGAACCAATCCCAGTCAAAACAGCCAGAGCAGCATTCTCTACACCAGGGTCTAAGCAAAGCACAGAGGCTGACATGAGGAGAAGCATAAAGTCCAAACCGTGACGGAACCGTGAGACGAGATGGAGGGAAGTGGGTTTATAGCAAACTGGACGGTCTCCATTGTAAGAACACATTCTGCTCCAGCTTCACATTTTCTTGCCCTGTTTATTGAGGCCTGCTGATGGTCCGGTCGACCCGGTTCCACTGTGGTTCTGAGTCAAACCAACCTGTTCCCCTCCTGGCCTGGAGACAGAAAGCGGTCCTGCCCCGTGTGGCAGAGGTCAGTGGGCGACCCCTGCAAACATTTGTGATTCAAATGGAGTCTCTGGAGGCTTCAGGCCTGAAGTAGAAAAGATTCTCAGAGGAAACAAATTCCTGAACGGATAAGTGGCGCAGGCTTCCCGTTTTTCAAACCATTTCACATTTTCCCAGTTTTACATCACAAAGCTGAAGGATTAGGCTGAATTTCCCCTGGGGGGAGGAACCAAAAGTTTCTGCTATGAAAATAAAGCATTTCACTGACTTTAGATCAGTTCATTCATCTATGAGATCAAAAGTGCTTCATTTGCATCCAAGCTAAATACCAGTCCGTTGTTTTGATTGGTGACAATATGAAACCTGCAGGCGCAGCAGGCGGAGGGACCACCTGGTCCGTTACAGGCTGCTGGACGCAGCGCTGGGAAGGTTCCAGATCACCACACTTCTGAAGCAGCAGCGGCGGAAAACACAAACCTAATGAGGCGCCGCTCATCGCCACCAGCTGGCCACGCTCAGCATCATCTCAAACTCGGTTTCTCAGGATCCTGCTGAGACGAAAGGGCCGAGCAGCTAATCCAATCAGCTGCAGAGTGCAGACTGCTGCTGCAGACTGCTGCAGACTGCTACTGCGTCTGACGCTAAGACCAGATCTGAAAACATTAAACCAACAGGAAATATTAGAAGGAACTGTAACCTGGTCTGACAAATGCAAAGAAAACTTAGGACTTGTTAATTATTATTCTATAAAATAATTCAAGAGAAAAACTTAAAACTAGAATTTATAGTGAAGTTGCAGTAAAGTAAGAAGTTTAAAGTCTGTGACTCTTCCTATGAATTAAAAACAGAGGTAATGCTAAAATGGGAGTTATGATAAAACTAAAGTGATATATCCTTTATGCTATTGATGCTATAATGGAAGTCAAACTAGCATCACTTTGGCTTTTGGATGAAGCGTCTGGGCCGCTATAATCTGGATTATTTCACTCATACCAGGTCTGGACTGAGAGCCGCTGGGCTCACAGGGACCGCCTCAGCTGGCCCGTCTGGATCCAGCTCAGAGCCTGGACTTTGGGAAATTGCTGCTGTGGTTTGCTGAGTGCAACTCCACTGCATCTAAGCTAGCTTTAGCAGTTAGCATTAACAGATGCTAAAGCTCTGTCTCTGTGACGGTGGGAAGGAAATGATGTTTGTTGCTTGTAAGAAGCTTTAGAACCAAAATGTTGCTGAGCGCAAAAATTTATTTGTGTAACAAAACTTTGACTATACCCCAGACTAACTGCACAGCTTTGATCTAAAGAGCGGCTTGTAGTTTTCACAGCAGCATCGTGACCTTTAGGGCGTGCTGGAGAGGATTGACCTGTAAATAAGCCGAGAGCCGATGAGGGGGGATAAGGACCACCAACCACTGTCAAACCAAAGCATCTAGACGGCATCGCCCTCTCTCTGGAGGTGGAACTCACCAACCTGCTCCCTAATCTTTGCTAACTGCCCGTTTGGCTTCATCTGCCTTTTGTTGTCAGAGTTTGGTCAGGAGAACGGCCGGGGGTCAAAGGTCTGAGTGCAGCCAGCCTTTCCTTTTCCTCCAGAAGCCACATAAAGTGTGACGGACGGCTGAGCAGCAGCAACTCCTCCCCCCCAGAGGAAGAGGAGGCCGTCCTTCATCACCGCCCCACTGACCCCACACATCCATCAGCATCCAGCTCACAGCTACACCCTGACCCCTGACCTCTAAGGCAGGAAATGTATTGACCCCTGAGGTAGGAAGCACCCACACCCCTGACCTCTTGGGTGGGAAACACCCTCACCTCTGACCTCTAGGGCAGGAAGTACCCCAACCACTGAGCTCTGAGGCAGGAAATGTTGTGACCCCTGACCTATGGGGTCACTATTAAGCAGATTTAAAGTAGCAGACCCCAGACATTGTGGGGTGAAGTATTAAGCATCATGGAGGAGCATGACGATGATGGCATGCTGAAGGTGGAGCTTCTTAAAGAGACAGAGGTCCAATTCCAAGGGATCAGAAGCTGCCTTTCCATTTAAATGAGTAAAAGCTGCCAGGATTCTGCTGATGTAAAAAAGACTATTTCACAATTTTGGTGTTTTCATTACAGATTAATAGGTCATTAAGATTCAAAGCGAGACATATTCACATCTCAGTCATGGAAACATGCGCTAAACACCGGAGGAAACAGCGGCGTCTTGTCGAGGCTTTGGGGCGCTCTGACAGAAGAATGACGAGTCAGCAATTTCAAACATTAAACTCAACTTGTGATGAACTGCAAAGCTGCAGTGGAGCAAGCTGGGCTCAAACTGGGCTCAAACTGGGCACAAACTGGGCTCAAACTGGGCACAAACTGGGCTCAAACTGGGCTCAAACTGGGCTCAAACTGGGCTCAAACTGGGCTCAAACTGGGCTCAAACTGGGCTCAAACTGGGCTCAAACTGGGCTCAAACTGGGCTCAAACTGGGCACAAACTGGGCTCAAACTGGGCACAAACTGGGCTCAAACTGGGCTCAAACTGGGCTCAAACTGGGCTCAAACTGGGCTCAAACTGGGCTAAAACTGGGCTCACACTGGGCTCAAACTGGGCTCAAACTGGGCTCAAACTGGGCTCAAACTGGGCTCAAACTGGGCTCAAACTGGGCTCAAACTGGGTTCAAACTGGGCACAAACTGGGTTCAAACTGGGCTAAAACTGGGCTCAAGCTGGGCTTCCGTTTCAGTCCTGTTCATCCTAGAAGCTAAACTGTCAACAGAATTAGGAGGTTTCTGTGTTTAATTCAGTCACGTTTGTTTTTATTGCTCATTTCAGCAACAAGATATTTCAAAATGATTTATATCATAAGCCAATTTATTCCAATTTATTCCAATTTATTCCAATTTGTGCTAGTTTCTGGTTCGTGCAGCTCGATGATGCAAAGTGAGTTTTTCATGACATGGCCCAGTGTGGTGCCATGAAAATCCATAATTTGGCCGTTTTTAACAGAAGAAGGAGAAATGACACCCAGACTGTTCCCAGTTAAGGGCAGCAGCAGCAGGACTGGATTCCAGCAGGGTTGTCACTGGGAGCGGGAAGAAAACTGGGAATCCAGGCTGATCATGAGGCTGAACGCAGCCGGGTCCAAAACTAAAACCCAACAACCAGCAGCTGAGGCCACATGTTTACATACGCTCCAGAACTTCACACACACACCCAACAAAAACACACATTTCATTCAACAGTTTCTCCTGTTTCAGGTCAGAATCACCAACATTATTTCTATTTGATAAAAGCCAGAAAACCTATTGGCTGGTGTTTTTAGATGCTTTTTGTAACTTTCTTCTAATTGGAGCAGGTGAGTCAGAGTCGTTATCCACAGTCAAACATGAGCTGAAATGCTGCTCAGCCATTTCTCCAACACAAACAAAAAAACCTTTAAACGTCCACAGGAACAAAGATCTTCATTTCTACAGACATGAGGTCTGATGAGACTAAGGTGGAACATAACCACCATCGTTACAGCCAGAGGAAAAACAGGAACCACATCATACTGTGAAGTACGGTGGTGGCAGCATCATGTTCAGCTGCAGGAGGAACCGGTACCCTCCTGATGTTTCCATCTGGGTCCAGAGTCCAGGAGGAAAGCTTGAGCTGGTTCAGCCGGTTCTGTCAGGAGAAATGGGTCAAAACTGCAGCAGCACCACAACTTTCTTACCCCAACTGTGCAGTTTAAAGGACAATTCCCCACAAAATACTTCTGATTCTAAAGAAAATAAAGCAAAAGAAACTGACCTGAAACAGAAAGAAAGAGTTTTGTTTGGTTTAATGTCAGATTGTGGAAAAGGGTGAAAGTAAATATGTGGTTTCAGCTGTAGATGGGTTCTGATGTTTCTGCAGGCAGATCTGGAAATAAAGATGGAGGCGTCTGCAGCACGCCGTTAGCGTGATGTTCCCGGTAAAAGATGAACTGTGTGAATGAAAGTAGATTAATGAGAATCCTCCGACTCAAAGCGACTTCAGATCTTTCTAAGCTAACCCAGTTTTCCTCTGCACACAACACAAGCAGTTTATGTGTCATCTGACCAACCTGATGTACAAAGTAGGACAGCAGCGCCTGCTGCTTCCCCAGCAGCCAGGCTGACTGGAGGGGAACTCATTCAACACTTTCTAGTTTTACTGAAGGATTAAACACACAATTTAAAGCAACCTCTCAAAAAAAGTCAATCAACTTTGATAAATGATATAGTTATAAGGAAAATTTACACGAAAAGTAATTTACAGATCAAATATTTTGAATAATAGTGAAAATCTACTAAGTTGTGCTAAATCAAAAACTAATAGCACAATGCATGAAGATCAGAGAAATATGGTTCAGATTTAAAACAAGACAGATGAAATGTGTTGAAAATAAATACTTTAAATACTATTTGTTGTGTCAGCATATGATCGGTTCACTCATTAAGTTGGAATAAATGTTGAAATTGATCAACAAAAAGTCTCTTTTCTGTTCTCCTCGGCTCACAGAAACACTGAACAGCCTGCAGACGACTGAATGACGCTCAATCTAAACTCCAAAAACTGTCAAGTCATCTTAAAAAAAGACAAACCGAACTTTCAATCAAATGTATTTATGTTTTATCTGCATTGCAAATGATTATTATCTTTGTTTCCAGGTTAAGTTATGACTAATAATGCAAATATAAAACTAGACACATTATCAGACCAGAGCTTGAGAGACTGAAGGACTGAGAGTCGAACCAGGCGGTGAAGATTTCTCTTCCCAACAGAATAACTCAACAACTGACTGTCTGCAAACCAAATCATCAGAAGATGATAAAACACACCAATCATGCTTTAATGTTGATCCAGAACATCGGGTTGGACTGCCGAGCCTTTAGTCTTTAAACCCAGTCTGAGTTCTGCTACAGTAAGAACCTGTTTTCACTGGTGACACACTGACTGGCCCAAAGTACCACAGAACCTCCACGACTTCCTATTTCAATACCAGGCATCTCATTATGACACCAATGACTCTAATTATGGTCTACTACTTTTGGTCACTCTCCAAAAGGGGAAAGACAGGTGAAACAGATGCTTGTTGATTTTCATAAGTCAGCACATGGCTGTGAGCAAATGGACTTCCCCTAAATGTTCCCTGTTCTGCAGTCAGATAAATGATTAAACAGTTTCAAACTGAAACCGAGACAAACAAGACAGAACGGGGATTAAAGTTCATATCGCTGCCACACACAGGGAACCAGGTGGTAAAAACATCAGATTAAACCATTACAGTAAAAGATGAGACTATTGTCAGTTTAAATATACGGTTCCATCTCATTTTATTTCACCTGTTGCAATGAAGCCAAAAGTCAAACTAAGATGATCTGAATTCATCTTCTGAACAAAAGACAAGGAACAAAAATGGAAAGCAGATATTTGTGAAACATTTCAAAAGCTCAAGAAGAGAAAGAGTCTGCAGGACCTGCTAGCTGTGCTGCCTGCTGCTTGTAGCTTTATTAGCCTTCAGGTTGCTGCTGTTAAACGCTTAGCATTAATTGTTAGGCTGATGTTGGTCTAAAACGGGACTTTCCAGGTTGGTACCGTTACTCAAACCGCCAGGACTCACTGGACCTCAAACACCAACAACTGAAGCTCAAATCGGAGCCATTTCTTCAGAAGAGACGCAGAGGAAGCTAAAGGAAGAGACGCCATGTTGGATCAGTCGCTTGAGCTCCCAGTATTAGCCCACAGGACCCTTTACTGGTTCCACAGTGGGAGGTGATCAGTGGAAATGGAACATGATCAAGGTAAGATCAATATTATTAGTAAATATCACAGTTTAGCAGCTTGTTAGCTGCTCTATAACGGCTAGCAGCTAACACTTTCGGTCTTAAGGAGGCTCCCCGTTTGTTGGCAGTATAGCCAGCTAGCTTAGCATCTTAAAACAGTGTGAAGTAACACTCACCATGGCAAAGTGGAGCCATCATGGAGCCATTTGGTGCTGCTGGTGCTGCCTGGTAGGATGTTAAAGGACCAGGCAGTTCATGACACCAACAACTTCTGACTTCATCATAACTTCACTCAAGTAAAAGTTGCCATCCAGGAAATCACTCAATTAAGAGTAAAAAGGATTTGGTAAAAAGTCTTCTCAAGTACTGAGCAACAGATTAAATTATCAATTTAATATTTAAAAATTACATCAGTTGGACAGAAATATAAAGTTAAATGGAAATTTTGGCATTTTAAAGACAAAAGTTAGAATAACTCGAAAGTAACAAAATCAGGCAAAATTAAATATTTCCAAATCTGTTTCTTTCAATGTAAAACTTATAAAACTTTAAGCTTCAGCTGTGTGTCTGTGTTGGTGAGTTTTCAATAAAACATGTTTGTTTTCCATTCAGGAAGAAATCCAGAAATCTTATTCAAGTAAGAGAAACAATACTTCACAATGAAAACTACAGTGTAGTTAAAAATACGCCCCAAAGGTTATTTTCTAAGTTACTCAAGTAAATGATGTAATTGAGTAAATATAACCAGTTAGGACCCAACTCTGATCATGGCAGACGGTCAGAAGCGTAACATTCGCTCTGAGCCTGACCACAAAAAACCAAACAGTCTCTGCAACACTGGCGACACTTTCAAATTATATGATTCAGAAGGTCAAAGGTCATACCAACATAGGTTCATTTCCTTATGTAACCTGTCCATTTGCTGATAGAGGCAACTCTGATTTAATAAAATGAATCAAGCAATTCAGAAACCATCCCAGATATCCTCCTGAGAGCTGCGTAGCCAACCAACTTCTTGGAGGTTCGACATGTGAAACATTTTTAGAAAATGATCAAAATTATTATTCTACATCTGTTTCAGACTTCATTTCCTGTTTTTACACCAGACAAAAACATGATGTATGATTTTGTTTTTACTGATTTTTACATGGTTTTATTGCTTTTTTTACCAACTCTGACATGGTTTCCTTGCTGCGTGTTGACAGCAGGCCCGGCGGCCCGGGGACCTGGGGGCCTGGGGGCCCGGGGACCTGGGGGCCTGGGGGCCTGGGGGCCGGGGCCGGCGGCCAGGCGGCTCAGGGGCCAGGCGGCCAGGTGGCCCAAGGACCTGGGGGCCCGGGGGCCCAGGGGCCAGGCGGCCAGGCGGCCCAGGGGCCTGGGGGCCCGGGGGCCCGACTCTCCAGGTGGAACACAGCAGCTTTGATATCCCTGCTGGTAAACACTGGTTATCTCAAGCACACATTGAACTGAGGCGCGCATAGCGGAGGACTTCTGAAACAGGAGTAAAGGGATAAATGGACTTGGAGAGACGGCTGTGAACATTTTCCTTTTGAAGTGAAACATTCCTGTGTGCTTGCGGCTGCGCTCCCTCCGCCGGGCTTCCTCTCAGTTCCATGCGGTATTTGTCCCCAGCTATGATCCACAGTGGGAGAGCAAGCTGCAAACTTTCCCAAGGATACCATGCAGCCACATGCCAGTGCTGTCCTCTGACAGCGCTCACCACCAGCGGGGGCGCTGTTTCTGAGCACCGAGCTCAACTCAGGGCGCCTGAAGGCATCACTGCAGGTGGGACTGGCGTTACGCTTCTCCTCATGCTGGTCTCCGTTGGAGGCTGAAGGTTTTAGTGACCGAATATACAGTCAGATTGAAAGCAGCCAGTTTCTCCTGATTGGATCATTGAATGCATCAAACCATCGTTTCTGCTCTTCAAAAGCAGAGAAACAGGAACATGTTCTGTTGCACTTTGTTCAGAAATAAGTAAAAGTCAGACAAATGCCAGTGACTTTCTTCCACCATAAACATTAATTGCCCCTAATTTTGACCTCCAACAATGTCTTAAAGGACAGCATCCCATCTGTAACGGGGATTGTGACCGCTGCACCTCTGGGCCATTCGCTGGAGATCAGAACTTTGTAACTGATTGTGTTTTGAGCACAAATGAGAGAGCAGAACTGCTGAAAGCTACAAAATAAAAACCTGTCTGTGTTCTCATTGGCCAATTTCAAAGCATTCATTTTCATTTCTTTCCTGGTTGAGTTGTTCATGTATGATCACATCTTTTAACCACCGTTTGATTTTGGTAAATAATTTGTGTGTTTTTCACTACAAGCTCTAGAAGAAATAATTGGCTGTTGATCCAAGCAGACCAGTTTTCCCTTATTTGGATTGGAACAACTAAAGGAATCCTTTGTTCCTCTTTACATGCATCTCAGCTGAAAATCCCATGTTGGTGTCTCTAAGCAGTAATGTCCGGGATGCATGCTTTCATCCATACATGGGGAAAATGTTCAACCTTTTTCTGCTAGTTTTAAAACTGCAACCTCTAACCAAGGAACTCAAATATTTGCTTTTATTTCTTTACATGAACTGAAGTAAAAAGAAATGCCAGAGTTTGTTTGTAACACAGATCTTAGACAGAAAATTGTGTGTGTGTGTGTGTGTGTGTGTGTGTGTGTGTGTGTGTGTGTGTGTGTGTGTGTGTGTGTGTGTGTGTGTGTGTGTGTGTGTGTGTGTGTGTGTGTGTGTGTGTGTGTGTGTGTGTGTGTGTGTGTGTGTGTGTGTGTGTGTGTGTGTGTGTGTGTGTGTGTGTGCTTGTGTGTGTGTGTGTGTGTGTCCTCTGCATCGTGGGTCTCCAGTTGTGTGAGTAACCCGACGCTTTGGCCAGTTGCTGCAGATGGTGAGAGCAGAGCAGGGCGGCTCAGCAGAGGAAGTGTTGCTGTCTCCAGCTGGCTCAGGCGGAGCCGTCGGTAAAACGAGCAGCAACAGGAACGCGTGGGTGACATGTGGGCTGCAGAGGCCCCTGAAGTCTGCCAGGGCAACTGTTAGGACGATGCGCTGAGACTGCTTGCATGTTGCCTCTAGGTACTGCGCGCGTACAGCTGCACGGTTGTGCGTGTGAGACGGAGGCTTGATGGTGGCTCATGCAGTCAGAGCTTCATCTGGTTTGACCTGCAGCTGTAGTTTCAATCCGGTCTGAATATTCCCAATGTCCATAATCTAAAGCTGCAGACACCTGAGCTTAGCACCCAGCTAATCCATAAAAACACGTTACTTCTGATTTTGCTCATGTCTCTACTGTCTGCCTGACTCAGATGTGGAGCAGTCTGGATGTTTAGGGCTTTAGCCGAGTGAATGTTTGGTCCCTGAGGGATTCAGACCTGAAGTCAGTTAGGAGGATGCAGCCAGAGACCTTGCCTACCAGTAGAACTAAAACAAGAACACATTTCCTGTAACATACGTTCATTCTCCTCCCATTTGTAGTATTCATGAGCGCATGCACTTCTGCCTGGCCTCATGGCTTCACACATTCGCTCCTCTGCCTGGAAGGTTTCTGCAACTTGCAGTAAAACCATGAAAACGCCTCACTGCACCTGATCAGGGTTCAGTTCAAAGTTCAGGGATAATTTATGGATTTTGCTGCAAGCTGCAGAACATATGACACACTTCATTTTCCAGCAGCCTTTTTTTCCAAACAAGTGCTTCTGTTTCCACATAAATCTTTCCATATTGACATCAACATTTATAAAAAGTCCGAGGCCAACATTCCCGTCCTCTCATCATGTCATCCCACCCTTTCCTAAAAGCAGTCATTGTTAGATCAAACCATCATTATGTCCCAGAAACAAAGGAGATTGTCCTTTACCACAAAAAACCTGACATCATCTCTTTTTTTCAACATCTTTTTGGGTTTCAGTTTAGCCGCAGTGCTGCCATCCTCCGAGTTTAAGACAACAGAGACGGTGGGTTGTGTGGCAGAGGATCTCTGAACAATCAGAGCTCCTGGAGAAAGGATGTAGGCTGGGAGTCCCTGGCAGTCGTCTCCAGTCGTCCGGCGCAAAACGACTGATCAACCAAAATAGTCGCAGCCTCTTCCTGCCTCTGTCCTGACCTTGCAATACGTCTTTCTCCTTATCACCAGGGAACGTCGGTACATTCCTACGTCTGAAAAGTGAGCTGGAGGTTAGCTTACAAGTTTAGCTCTCCGAGGAGCCGCTCTGCAGACAGACAATACACACGAACACACACCAGGGCCGTAACATGCTAGGAAAACATGAAACTGATGAAGCTGCTGCAGAGTATTGCCATGAATATTTCTGAAACTCCATTATAACCGATATGCATAATAACTTCAACACAGAAAGACACTGACAGGGCAGGTCAGCCACCTGATATTCTTCAGAGCAGGATGTTAAAGCCAAAAACACCGAGGGCCAAAAACCCATATTTGCTCCAAGCCGAGGGCCGGACTGGTTCAGCGTTTATTAAACCATATGGAAATGATCCGGCCCGCTTTAGAGCAACGCTGAACACCGAGTAATCAGATTACTCCTGCTTCTGCTTTCACCGTTTCGCTGATGTTCTTTGGTGATTGTGCTGATTGCCTGCACTAGAGGCTCATCTCTGTGATTAGTCTGGTTATCAATAATTTCCTGTGTTTTAGTGCTGATGAGGCAGATTTAACGGCTATCACTAGCTGTCCCAAAGGTTTACCCTGAAGATCAACGACTGCGTCACAACAAGCAGAGACAGGACAAAGAAGTTGGACGAGTGCTTCAAACAGCTGCTCTCCTCTGAGTGTCATGAACAAAGGTAGCAAGGAAAGCTTTTCATCACTTTAGGATCAAATTAGACACATTCTCTGGTTTAGTTTGAGGTCTGCAGAATGCTCTAAATGCCGCTGCTCGTATTTTATCCAAAACTGGGAAATGTTTAGTCCAGCAGCGCCATCCCTGATCTCAATCGCTTTTAGAAATCCCTAAAGCCAGAAGAACATCAGGAGAGTCTGCTTTTTCCTTTCATTCCCATCTGTGTGGAACAATCTCCCTCCAGGCATCAGGCAGCCATGTTGTTGGACGTTCCTGAAGCAAACCTAAACACTCTCTTGTTTACTTTGTCTTATGCATCTTCATTTTGTGCCTATAGTTGTTTCACCACTTTGAGTGAAAGTCCTTTATGACTAAAGTTATAGTTATTAGGAAATGTGAGTCAAAGTGAAACCACATCCCCGTCTCCACCGTCCACCACGACTGTTGTTGGATCGTCTGGATTCAGGAACTTGCTTTCTGATTGGCTACTCGTCACATTCAGCAGGCTGTGCACCCTGAACGCAGCCCTTTGCAGGAAGAGCGCCACCTGCAGACTGCAGCTGTTCTGCTCCTCTGAGATCAGCCGACGCTCACATCCTGACAACAGATGCTGTGAAAACAGGTTAGTCTCCACCAGAACTCTGGTGATAATTTAGGTTTTAAATATCACCAGATAAAATTTGCATCATGTGACAGAGAGAGAGAACTCTACACTTTCACACTTTTGTTACCATAAACTAACAAAGGGTTAGGGTCGCTCGTCAGCCTCCATCTGACGAGCGATGGAGGCTCGTCAGACATTAACGAGCCTCCATCGCCCCAGAGCGGAAACAGATCCTGTTCTCAACAGAACCTGATGAGAACCTGATGGGATCGGGTCCAGCAGCATCAGTCACCGTGCTTAAAGGTTTGGAGACAAACTGCTGCTAAAATCCTGCCTGATCAGCAGAGCAGCTAAACCAATGAGGACTGGAGAGTTCACCACTGATTGGTTTTAATGCTGCCGATTTCAAATCAAAAGTAAAACTAGTTTTGCAAGAAACTATTTTGCAAACATGGTGTAAGAGGAGCTGGAGACCACATGAAGGACGAATGGTAAATGACATTTCCCAGCAGATTTCTCAGAAAAGCAACCCGCTTCTCTAAAGATGAAGCTCCTCTCCTTCAAGGTTTCACCCGGAGCGCGGTGAAGAAAGACGGCTTGTCAAAGCTTCTGGTTCTGATGATGGCGGGGACGTCTGTGTGAGGCCTCAGTCATGGCAGATGTGTGATGTGGCGAGTAGACGCATGGCGTTCTGCGCCGCCCCACTTTCTGTCTGAGCTGCATTGAAACCTGCTGAGAGCTGCAAGACGCCGATCAGGGAACGCATCGTCCGCATGACGGACCGGCTGGACCGGCTCTGGACCGGCTGGACCGGCTGGACCGGCTCCAGACCGGCCAGAGTCCAGACCCGGTTACCTGACATGATGCTGCCAACACCTCTGTTTGAACCAGGTTCTATCCCAGACTGCCCACTGTCGCCACATGCTTGCTCAGCAGCAGTGGAGGCTGTATGTGACTGTGTGACACCAACTGACTACAAATTGGATGATTTTCCTCAAGAGCATCATGGCCGTTATTATAGAAATAAAGTGAGTAGAGCTGCTAACATGGATTCATTGTGACTGGATGGAGGTTCGGCCTCCAGCAGATCGGAGGATTTCCCTCCAACTAATGATTAAACAGATAAATCTGAATAAAATCACAGTAAAAATAGTTTTACTGTAACATTGAAAACATTCAGTGGTTTGGTTTGCTAGAAACTTCCTCACTGTCTTAATCAAAGACATATTAATAAACTGATCTGTATTTTTAGCTTCTATCTGCCGCATCCCGACAGCCGGAGCTGCGATGGTTAGAACAGCAGGTGCTTTCTGAGTAATGTGAACATGCGATGCTACATGCGAGCTGCAGAGGCGAGAAACGCCACCACTGAAGAAAAAAGCAGCAATCCACAAAACCAAGATGACTCACAGGCTCTGAACCAGTGATCATCGCTGGGCCTGCTTGTCTTTCCTATTCAGCACATATCAGAATGCCGCTCCATACAATCACCAACAATTGGTCGCATTTCCTGCAGGATTTTCCCAGGCAGCGGCGCTGTCCCCGGCTGCCTCCCTTGCCTGCAGTGCTGAGGTATCATATCTGGCCTCATTGTGCGTATTGGGGGGATTTCCAGCCGCTGAAACGCTGAGCCGCTTACCGACCTCTGAGCGCAGTGAATAGAGGATCCATGAGGGACTGAATGAAAAATACCACACAAACATTAAGAAATGAGCCGCGGGTGCAGGTCTGAGAACAGCGGCAGGGCATCGTCAACAGCCAAACACAGATCTGAAATGACACCAGGCTCCAGAAACAGGTCTAGACTGTCGGTGGTTGAACTCTGACCTCATCAACACTCATTCCTAAAGGCCCTTGGGAAGCTGAAGAACCCGGATGCTATGCTAGCTGACGCGCTTTCGACTGCTGTTTGTAAAGCAGAAGCTCAGTTTGTCTTTCTTGTGGCTGATTGGCTGAATCCCCAGATCCTAGCTTCTGTGCAAATGCTATGACGGTTCAACTATGGGTATTAAGACGTGTTAAAGTACATCTTGAACTCTTAAGCGTTTCAGAGGAGTTCTCAAAAGGTCGCAGGCGGTCTGGCGTTTAGATTAGGGCTAAGGAATATAATCTGACCCGGTCCAAACCCAGTCCATCAAAACTTATTGACCGTAATGAAGAGTCAACTAGTCCCAACATACTATTTATACACGTCGCCCTCCGCTGGATTAGTAGTGGAACTTCTCCAGTTATTAGATTACAATGTAACCAGTGAAAGCTTAGCCCCGCCTCCAGACCCATTTAAAAAAATGTCACCAAAGTGGGCGGAGCCACGAGACCCTGAGGGTGTGGCTAAGAGTTGGGATGGATCAATGAGGCGTGTTTACACCAAACTGTACTGAAGGGGTGTCACTGAATACTGACCCCTGCTGGACATCAAAAATCCCTACAAGAAAATTAAAAATATCTTTATCTTCAGATGCAGTCAATAAATAATGTGAACATGTTATTTATTGTGAAAATGTCACCGCTCACAGAGGAGGCTGGGGCCAAGTCAATTATAAGGAAAGGCGGAAGAGGTTTGGATAGATCGTCTTTTGGTTGTCCCAGACGACCTTCGGCCTTTTACCTCTGCAGCTCTAACTGGCCACTGTAAAAGCCAACAGACTGAGCTGTGGTTCCAAAAACCAACAGATAGAGATTCTTTTGGCAGATGCATCCCATGGACAGATATGCTTCCAAAAAGACACAGTTTGGTCTCAGTACAAAACAGTTCCTGTGTTGGTTATGTGACTTTCTTGCACACCAACACGAGGCTCAGCTGGACCGTCACTGAGCGGCAGAGAGACCCTTCTGCTCCGTGTTCATATTGCTGATGGATGATGAGCCGAGAGACGTTACGGACCGATGCTCAGGCGGGACATCAGGAGACATCGGGGCGTCTCCGGCAGAGCCGCTCCACACGCCGGACCAGGCGGCCGGATCAGCCGCCACGCAACATGCCAACATCCGGACGGTTTTCTCCAACATCAGCTTCGCTATTTATTAAGGACCCAAGAACAAATTTATCTCTGATTTTTGACTGCTGTCCTGTAAAAGTGAACACAAGCGTTTGCATCTGATGTCGTTAGATGACTAAAATTCAGAAAAAATGAGGCATTGTGAAAATTTCCAGATCTATTTGACTAATTCAGGAACCGACTTCATATTTCTGTCTTGTGTCTGAAATAGAAAAAGGATTTCTCTAGAACTGTGACAATATATGTATTAAATCAGCAGCCCTGATCTCAGATGTTGAGCTCTTGTTTGAAGTGTAAACTTACGATTCTGAGAAACTGTTGCTAGGCCACAGCCGTGAGTCGGATCAAACACCAACCAGATCTACAGTGTATCTCAAATCAAAACCAAATGGGGCTTTTCCATTAGAAGGCAGCGCCTGAGCAAGAAATACCACATAAGACGAACAAAAGGTGCACAAAAAGAAAAAAGATTCAAAGAAACAAGGTGTGCCTGGGGTTTGGTAAGGTAACAGCCTCATTCTGCTCAGAGGAAAAAATAACCTTCTAACAAACACGTTTACATAAAATTCAGACAAACGACTCAGAGATGTTTGTTGGTGGAGGTAGGCTGCAGCCAGGGGGCGCTGCACGTTCAGAAAAACAACGTGTTGGTTGCATATCTTTCCCCCAATGCAACCAACATGCGAGAGTCATTGGGTCGGAGCTGCAGAGCCTTCGGTAAAAAGGCGTCTTAAGGATTTCATACGTCTGACCTAATCCATCCCAGGCACCATAATCCCGTTTGTTCACTTCAATTGCCTGCCTGTTCTTTTTTAAACTGCAAAGCAAACATTCATAAACAAAAACGCATGAATATTACATCTTGAAGGTGTGTCAGTTTTCACAGCATTGTGATTTTAAAGACATTTTACGCATGCCATATATGGGCGATGATGTCATGGTGATGTTTTTAAAATTAGGAGTAAAAAATATGTAATTTTATATCAGAGTTATTTTTTACTTCAATCTGATGTTTTCTACTTTAAAATAAAAATTAGTTTTGTTTTGTCATTTCTGGTTCATGATTTAAAAAATAACCAAAACTTGAAAGAACCATGAGGGCAAAACGTGCTGCAGCTTTATTTCTGCTGCAGTTCTTAGAAACAAAATGCAACCAGGTGTGATAGAAAAGCTTCAGGTTTATTAATCGACTCTCCATCTGCAACCGATTCTCTGGTGGGAAGCCAGAGATGAAAACCAGAAAAACATCATTTAATTTAAGATATTTTCTTTTTTTAACTTTATTTAATATTCAGGTAGAAAACCTGTGTTGTGTTATATTACATTAAAGAAAGGAAAATAGGATTGCGGAAATAACAAAAGAGAAAACAGTGTATTGCTGCAATTTACTAGTTTAATGTTTAAAAATGAGTTGCTTTTCATTTTGCGGCCATTTTACACGAAACTTTTATATTTGAAATTAAATCTTTATTTAGTTTAAACAAGTACAATGTCAGAGAAAAAATAAGAACACAAAAGAACATATACATCATAATGATTGAACATAAAAAGCTTCCAGATCCGGTTCATAAAGGAAGAGGAAGAAGACAAAGTTGATTAAATTTTACTCCAGCTGTCTTTGTTCGATTTTCTTCTTTTGATATTTAAAATAAAGTTAAATTACTGGGATTTGGCTCACACTTAAAATAATAATAATTTTAATCATTCTAATAGCAAGGACCAAGATAAACTGTGACTGTAGGTGGCGCTGTTTCCTCTCTCTGTGTTTCAGGTCAGAGGAATGTCGAACATTGAGCTAAAATGTGAAGCCGTCCTCCAGGTTCTGACCCGGTTGTGCTGTGGTCCAAACTGAAACTGCTGAACGTTACTCACTGTTCTGGCTCGGTGAAGCTAACTTTTACCCATGATGCATTGTACCGTAAACAACACGGCAACATCAGATTTGATATAGATTTGTAAAATCTATACCTGCAGGGCTTTCACTGGTTTTGGATCTGAAATAAAAGTTTCTCAGGTAACGTCTGCTGATTCCACCAGATCCTATCAAGTTCTACTTCCTGCTTTCTGATTGGTCAACTGGCTGTCCGACACCTGACACCCCATGACAGAGGTCACCAACCTTTTTGAGACTGGGAGCAACTTCATGGGTACAGAGCAACACGAAGGGCACTTGTTTGATACAGTCTTTATAAAAAAAAATATATATATACACAATAATACTGCCTGATCATATTAATGTCAGGACCACTCACAATAGTTATCAGTTATCAGTAATAATTGACCATGGCAGCTGGTTAATTGCTATTATGTGATCAGAAGTTTTTAGCTCACAGAGTTTTAACTTTGATTCCCTTTTGGAGTTTTTCTCTGTGATTCTAAAATGGCCACAAGTGACTGAAATTAACAAAAGCAAACTGATGGATTGTTGCAGTAAATTTTCCTTTAAATAAAAAAGAAAAGAAGAGTTATAGTTTTATTATCTAACCATCTGTTCTATTAGCAAAATTGTTGGAAATAAAATATATTTTGTGTCAAAAGACATTATACACACACAGCGGTGTCAGTCTGATGCGGGGAACCCCAAAGCCCAAGTCTTATTGGTCAGTTTGCTTTTGTTTATTTCAGGCTTTGCGTTTTTCTGCAAGCTAAAAATGAACGAGTTGGGTTTGAACCTCCCGTTGTTCTACAATCAGCCTGAGCTTCTGACAGTCTGCGCGGTTCTGGCGGGTCGCCGGTTTATTCGCTTTTTTCGTGGTTTCGCGAACCGAACAGCTGACGGGTCACAGCTGGCTGACCCCAGCAGATGTGGAAAAATAAAGGTCTGACACCTGCAAGAGCACAAGCACCTCTCCAATGCGCAAAAATCAGCACAAGCCTAAACAAGAGCAGCGGACTTTTTTTCCAGACGATGCTAAATAATAAAGACATGAAGTGAAGCCTCTCCATGTGGTTCACGGAAAGGACGGTGCTGGTTCCCGATGCGCTACGAATAAGATGTTTGGCACAATTTATTTATTTTTTCTTCACAGTTTTGTTAATAGTAAATAGGGTTAAATAATAAAAACTCCAGAAGTTATTCTTTTCTTCCTTTACTTAAAGGAAAATGTGACGGTACGCAGAGTGCAGCTGCAGGCGCTGCTGCGCGCCGACAGTTTCCTGCAGGCGCCTGCGCAGTTCTCAACTTTAACAGCAGGAAAGAATTTTATGCATAAAGCAATTTATTTTAAACGTTTTTATCATTTCCCTCGTTTGTACTCTAAATATAAACACATATCACTTCAATGAAAAAACATTTAATTAAATAATTTTTTGGTAGTGCTCCCTAATGATAATGGCTGTTTTTAGAAGTAGCTCTGCGGGCACCGGGTTGGTGACCCCTGCCCTATGACAATTTCCACTGAGTGTGGAATCGGCCATGAGATTCCATGGAGGCTCATGGGGCCTCATGGGGCCTCATGGAGCCTCATAGGGCCTCATGGAGCCTCATGGAGCCTCATGGAGCCTCATAGGGCCTCATGGAGCCTCATGGAGCCTCATGGAGCCTCATAGGGCCTCATGAGCCTCATAGGGCCTCATAGGGCCTCATGGAGCCTCATGGAGCCTCATGGAGCCTCGTGGCTGTTACCATTAACAGCCTTGAGTTCAACAGAAATTAAGACATTAAAAATATCAGAGGATCAGACAGGAACATGGAGAGGAGAGGAGAAAGCAGGTAGAGAGGAACACTGTGTGTGTGTGTGTGTGTGTGTGTGGTCGCCTGACCAGTTGCCATGGTGCTACAGTGTTAGCATAAGGGGCCGCTGGGGTCTTCAGAGACGACTCGGGTTCTCCAGCCATCTGGCCGGTAGAGGCGCCGTCCCCGGTTACCGTGTGACGGTCTGTGTTCAGCGGCCGACGCCGTCTGACTTCAAGGTCACGACCCCAGACTCGTTTCCTCGCAGGCTGCTCCTGTGACAGCAGGGGGCCGTTTATCTGATACCGCGGGTAAGTGCTGCCGGGTCCGGCAGTGCTTTGATGCTCTGCTTTCGGTTATAACCCCAGTGTCAGTCCATCTGGACCGGCCCCACACACACACACACACACACACACACGCACACACACACACACGCACGTCAGTTTTCTTAAACCAGAAGAAAACATTCCTGCTTTAATGCTTCCTATTAAACAGGAAGTAGAAAGTAAATAATAAGTTACTGGGAATGTGAAGCTATAACAACCTGCTGCTAAGTTAGCATAATTTCCCCTCTCTGGGGGACAGACACCGTCAACACTGACACCTCGAAATAAACTGAAGCCGACTGTCCTTACAGGTCACACACCCAGAGAGTCAAATTATAGTTTTGAAAGAGCAAATATGGAGAATGCAGCTCAGCTAGCGGCAGCTGGCTCCTACAGGTCGGACCCCAGGTCCTGCAGCGCTGCAGCCGTCCCATGGACAGAGACGTGTCCAACTTTAAACACAGGAAGCAGTTTCCACATCACTTCCTGTTCTGTAGGGATTTCTGATGTAATGTAACACACTTCCTGTCTCTTCTGAAGTAATCCCTACGTCCAGGCTCTGCCTGTCCTCCACCTGTCTCCACTGTCCCCTGGGGGACAGAATGTGGACGTCAGGTGTGGAGAAGTCTGGGTAAACTGATGGAAGCAAAAGCTTCTCTCCAAACGGAAATGTTTCCAGAACATGATCAATATCTGGATCCATGAGTCTGAATTTCATGATGATGTGATGAAAAACAGAAACGGTTCGATCTACTGACTCAGCCTCAGAGAAACGACATGCAGACAGATGACCTCACATGACCTTAGAAGACCCCTGTGACACTTCCTGCACTGGGCAGCGGCTGCATCCCAGAATCAAAAGATCACTGGATCTGCAGCTGCAGGCCAGAGGTTCTGCTTGGTTCTGACCGGTCCGGCTGCAGAGGTCTGAAACCTGAGATTGCAGGTTTTCTGTAGCTAGAAAAAAACTCCAACAGGAAACAGAAAAAACACCTAGAACTACCAATAGCCTCCCATTCCTGGAAATCCTCTGAAAAGTGAATACCCAGAACAGGACGTGCTGCGCCGCCTGCGCCTGCCCCACCGCCTGCGCCGCCGCCTGCGGTGGGGCCTTTCCATCCTGCTGCTCGCTGATCCACAGCGGCTGCTTTGCTGCCTCTCTCTGCATGCTATCAGCTAGCAGGGTGCTAACAGTCAGCACTCGGCCTCACCTAAAGAAACCTGAAATGAGGCTAACGTGAGTTAGCCGAAGCTAAATGTAACACAAAGCAGCCTGATGTTCCACTTCATATTAACGCACTGATCAGATCTGACGCCTCTCTCCTTCTGCTTGCTTAAGCTTGCGGTGTGTGTGTGTTTGTGTGTGTGTGTGTGTGTGTGTGGGGGGGGGCGCTGCTTCGACGGTTACGCCTCAGATGGTTGCACACCTGCAGGCCCCCAACAGCCTGCAGTGGGATCCATCACAACCCAGAACAGACAAAATGACACCAAACTGGAGCCATGCAAGTTTCTGTTGAACAGGATTAAGTTTCCAGATGTGGAGAAAGACAAAGTTCACTGCAGAGAACCAGAAAATTAACTACCTGTATAATTAAATTCAATCTTGTTTTGAATTTTCTTATATTTCTGAACAACCCAGAATATGTATAAAGAAAAAAGTGATTTAATGCGTCTAAACATAAAAAGGACTAGTATTATGGGTTTTTGAGCACAGAGGCATCCATTGAGAGACAATGTTCAACATAAAGAGTTTCATAATGTTTTAGTTTTATAAAGGAAACTAAAATGTGTACATCGGTATTAATGAATAAACCTGAGCAGAATGCACCAATATGTTCTTGAAAACTGGGTTAATCTGAATAAATCTATTTAAAGTTTTGTAAAGCTGTGATTATTGTCTGGGTTGAAGTTTATGTGCTAGTATTTTTTAGTTCTGAGTTATTCCTGACCAGACTTTTTGATTTGATGATTGTTAGCATTTAGTCTAATTTAAATGAATCAAACTTTAATAATAATAAATACTATTATTATTTTATTGTTCTGTTCCTGTTCTGGATTCTGCAGTGAGTTTTATAAAACCGTCAGAATGAGAAACTGAGCTTCAGATTCACCAACATGAACATCTGCTTAAATATTAAACATTCAGCCGTATTAAAACTGAATATTAATGCTCTAAACATGAAACCAGAAATCTTTCTGTCTGGGTCTTTAACTATGCCAAACATGTAACCATAGCAACACGTTAAAGTCAGACTTTAGCTCATGATTAAATTTAAAAACTAATGCAATGATTTTTAGATCAAAGGGTTGTTTTTATTTCGATGCTGAAGGTAATCTGGAGCTTTAATTGGCACAGTTATGAGTAGCATTGCTTCAAACACAAACAGATAAAAAATATCATTTAAAAATATCAAATCTGTCAAATGATCTGACTTTAAAGGATGATAATATGCAGCTTCTTGGCACACAGATCCATTTTATAGCACAATCATGAACTGATCTTACAGCTGCATGTTTTAAGTTTGACTGCATTTAACCGAATCTGATGCTTTGAAATTGGCCTCTATCTCTTTAAGAAGTTCCTGCCTTCATAATTTTACTTTATAAATTAATTTACACTCAAACTGATTCATCCAATTTAGCACCAAATCAGATAAACATGATGAAGCTCCAACAGTTAAACTTTAAGATTAATCTAACTTGATAAATGTTTACAGTTTTAATACTGAAATTATGCAATGTGTTTAATAATATTTGTACTCTCTCAACAATTCATTTTTGTGTTTCAGCCCAAATATATTAAAGTCCAGAGCGTTTTTTACGGTGTAAAGGCTCTTATTGTGAAGGTTTTCCGCTCTGGTCCATGGGCGCCATGCATGCTGCAGCAACATGGCGTCGCTCACCGATTGATGATTAAGGCGAACCTAATTGGTGTTTCAGTAAAGCCAATAATGTCTTCCAATAACATATTTATCTGATTATATTGTTAATTTTCCAGTTAACTTTGAAGCATTTTTATTCATTAAAACCCGATGGACCCTTCAACAGTTTCCTCTGGGAAATTCTGAATTTCATCTTTAAACTAATGAAAACTTCAGAATTACAGAACTGCCATGTATAGATCCTACAGACGAGCTAGTCATTCTAATTACTCAACATCTAACAGCCACCGATTGTAATGTTTTCATTTTTGCTGGACTCTGGAGAATGAAAGCAGAATTAGTGCCGATATTGAAGGTGATACTGAAACATTGTGGGTCGATAGTAATTATTTCTATTATTAATTTTCAGAAACTTTAAAGTCATTTCTGTCCTTGTTGACGTGTGATAGTCCATATGAAGTTTATTCAACTGTTTTATCTGACCACATAAAACGGAACCGTTTAAATGATCAACGTTCTCAGTGCTTCTGCTTCATTCAGACTCCCAGACTTTATTCTTCATTTTTAAATGTATTTCATGTGTAAGACTGTTTTGGTTATAAAGTTATGAATAATCGGGGTTCTGGTCATGAGTGGATTCAGTCAGAAAGTTCGTTTCCTTCAGAACTGACGGCTGTAAAATGAATGCAGCAGCTCCACCTAAAGGCCGACTGCAGGTACTGCAGCAGAACGATCCCATCTGCTCTAAAAGTTCGTCCATCTCTTTAAAACACATCTAGCTAAATTCTTTGAATCTCTGAAAAGAACCGAAGAGCAAAATGGCAGGAAACTTACAGCATCGGCTCATTAGGAAACTTATATTTGGAGGAATTTAAAGGTCTGCATCTCATTGACCAGACGGTCCCTCCAGCTACAAGCCCCCTTTGTTGTAGCAGATCAGGATTTTTCCCCTCACCAACTCATGAAAAGCAGGAAAACATGTGTACTCATGCATAGAGGCGCGTCTACAGTCCTCTGACCACTAAAGTGCCAGCACTGCACGCATTCTGACACCAAACTGCTCACTGTGGGATTTTCAGCCACTTTCCCATGAAGGTTGCAAAAGTGACCTGGGCTGATTGTGGTGGGTAAATGGCCTGAACAAACATCACCTACTGGGACAAGGGCCTGCAGAGAGCAATTAGTCTGGCTCTGGAGCGATCTGAACTTTCATAACTTCAGATAAAACTTCATGATGCGTCACGATTGGCCGTTTCCTGAAGGCCGTTTCACAGGAAAAAGCAGGAATTCAGTGAGCTGAGCTGGAGCAGCAATGAACCCGACCATCCACCTGGAGGATTACTGAGAGAGCAGGAAGTCAGCGAAGTCATGTAGCCATAGAAACAACAGGTAAAAGGTGACTGTGGCGATGGAAAGCTTTTGGGAATAGATTTGAGTAACTAGACATTACATCCAGATGAATAAATAATAAAAGCACATCCAGCACATCCAGATTCATCCCAGACGGTGAAATCGTCCGTCAGCTCGGAGCAACTCCTGCTCAGTTTAATAATCATTCATATGTTGTTTAGTTCCAGAAAACTTAGACTCAAGCTTTCTGATAACCATCATTGTTAAGGAACTAAAGAAATTAATAAATGCTGTTACCATGGTTTCCATCCATCGAACAGTTATGTGTTTGTAACTCTGCAAACATAAAACTGTTGATATGTTATATAGGTCCTCTTGTTAGAGGACAGGAAGAGCGCCGCCTGAAGCTGAGCGTTCACAGCGTCCAGCTGCATCACCACCGGGTGTGTTGCTTAGGCAACAATGCCACCATCTCTGAGCCGAGCCGCTCCGAGCCGCTCCGCTCCGAGCCGAGCCGCTCCGAGCCGCTCCGCTCCGAGCCGAGCCGAGCCGCGCCGAGCCGAGCCGCTCCGCCCGAGCCGAGCCGCTCCGAGCCGCTCCGCGCCGAGCCGAGCCGCTCCGAGCCTCTCCGACAACGTGTCAGAAGTACAAAGCTTCGCTGAAGGAATGTGGGCAGGAGCAGCGAGCGAGTCTGGAGCAGCCGGCCCCGCTAAGGGGCCCCACCACCACGCCGCCCTGGAGCACACACTCATCTGCACCCGGAGAGGAGGGACGGGCAGACAGGGAACTGCGGTCCCGTCCAGTCCAGGAGAGGAAGAAGAAGAGGAAGATGAGGGCACAGCATTCTTCCTCAACCAGCAAGAGTTGCAACACGGATTCATATCGGGAAATCGTCAAGAAGGAACTGAGCAACGAGCAGGAAACTGAAACATGGCTGAGTGTGAGTCGTGTTTAAAAGTAGACACACACACACACACACACACACACACACACACACACACACACACACACACAGCCCTGCCTGCTCAAGCCGACATGGAAAATTACAGGAGAACACTTGTAGCTTCAATTCTGCGTTTGGTGTTGAAGAAGTGAGAATGAAAATAAAGGAGGAGCTTTGGCTCCCATCAATAAGATGGTTAAAGGTTAAAGGTCATCGTTAAACAGCCAGACAGATGAATTAAAGGTCAGTGAGTGGATGTTGTTAAACTGGTACGTCAGTTTAACAGCCGTACCAGAAACACAAATACAAAGGTTCCATCTCACAGCTTTTGTGTATAAAAAAGAAAAAGATGAAGTGATTAAGTTCAAAAAGTTTCCACATTAAATGAGATATCATTAAATAATGAAACTTAACATGTTAGAAGTCCTGGCCCAATATGTTACAGAAATCAGTGATTGCTAATCTATAACTGCGGAATCGAAGCTTTTCTGGTCCTTTATTTTTAGGAAAATAATCGGCCAATCAGAGATCTTCCTCTGTGGTCACCAGGCAGAATTCGACGAGTTATTTTCCTCTTTTTGTTGAATTTTCTTCAACTTTAAATGAAAAGCAGAGTAACTTGTGAATATTTTCTGATGAATTAAAACCTCAGAACCATGAAAACACAGAAGGTCGATTTCAGGCCGCTGAGATTCTGTGACTAACTTCAGATTCAGGTTTCAGGTGAAACCAGTTTTCAGCCTCCATAGATTTTTCTCATTCATGCAGCATTATCAATTCAGTTCAAAAACAGTAAAAAAAAGACCCAACAAACAATCAGAGCTATAAGAGCTGCTCCAACATGCTGTCACTAGGAGGCGCTGTTGTATAAATTGTCTCAACTTCTGGCTTGGTTCACCTCCTAACCACCAAGGGGCGCCAAAGCTGCATGTTCAGCCTTCTCTCAGGAAATCTAAATATCCTGTCTTCAATTATTGTTGTTTCATGTATTCATGTCCCTCTCTGCAGACATTAACTCGCTGGTCTGACTGGAATGACCAGCAGCTGATCGTCACTAATAATCATCGCCATTAGCCAGAACAGTGAAACAGTCAAAACAAGATTAGTGGCCCAGAAAATGAAAGAAAAAGAAAATGGATGATGAAGAAGAATTAAAGGTTAAAGGTGATGCATTTGTTCGTGATGTTTGCTGGACAAGAGGAGGCGTAGCGTCACAAGCTTCAGACAATTGTTAATTTGTTACCAAGGGCCACAAATGGCCCCCAGGCCAGCATCGCACTGAGGGCCCCACAGAGCCAGAACCGCTCCGAGCCAGAACCGCTCCGAGCCAGAACCGCTCCGAGCCGAGTGCCTCGATTATTAAAATTCACCTGCCTTGAAGCTTCGTTATGTTTTATTACTTAGCGCACCGTGTTCTGGCCGGGTCGTTACTTTAACATATGTGTAGCTTTACACGTATGTAAAACGTGTAAAGCTTTCCGGTTTTACACGTATGTAAAACTGAAAAATATATTTTATATCATCTTGGTCTCAACAAATGTGTGGTGGCTCATTGTGGCGGCACAAAGCTGGTAGATGCTTCTGTGTGATGAACAAAGGTGTTAAATCCCATCGGTAACATGAACACAAAGCTACACATGTCTGGGCAAGGTCAGAGTTCATCTATTAAACTGAAGATGAATACATGCACAAAAAGCTGGAGCAAAGACATATTTTATAGGTGTATTTTGAGTCTGCGTCTTTTTTATTAAATTGGATATAATTTCAGATTCTGGTATAACGTTTCTTCTGGTTAACTTAGAAAGTCAGCTGTTATTGTTACAGGTTAGTTTTCTAAACTACAGAAAAGTTATAATAATGGAAGCTCAGCTGCGACACATTGGACTGATGTTGATACGCCATAGTAACGCTGCTATGTTAGAATTACCAATGTTTCACTTTATGTTTTTTATCCAATTACTCGTTTAATCGTAATAATCGATAGAATACTCGATTATTAAAATATTTGTTTACAACAACCCCAGTTAGCATAGCGCTAGCATCAGTGAGACAAGCGAGATCTTTTCTTCCGTTTCTTATTACACCCAGCGGTTACACACAGAGTCTTACACAATCAGCAGAGATAGAGGAAGTGCTGCTCTGTGGGAATGACAGACCAATAGACGACGGGACAGGAGGCCGTTTGGAAATCATGGCTGCCTCAGGCGCTGACTGGTCATTACTGAGGGATTAGGACAAACCAAACAGCAGAGGATTCAGAGGGAGGAAGAGACAATCATGAGACGCCTGCAGTCTGAAAGCCATCCATGAAAAACCGAACAGCCAACAAAGTGAGACCAGAGAACATTTCTTCCCCCGCGCCTCAGAGCTGGCAGCCAGAAGTGACCCTGCACTGTTTATGATAAGTTCTGCTTCAAGACGTGTGCAGAGTCAGAAACCGGATAGTGGAAGCAGATCAGTTCAAACATCAACGTCACTGAGATCAGTTCTGCATAAAACACAGACTACTGACCCATCATGGCCCGCATCCCAGAGCTCTGGACCAGAGAGCATTGGCTCCGCCCATTAATTTACTGAACCCATCCTCTAGCTTTTGGCTCTGCCTACCATCAGTGTTCCTGATGTTCAGTCTCCGTTTTGTGACCTTTGAACCCGGTGAAGTTGACATTCAGCTCTGTTTTCCTGGGACTTCAATAAAACCCACAATGAGTCCAAAGGTTTTTCTCTTTGTTTTGGCGTTTTCCTCGCCTGCGTTCGTTTCAGAACCGTCTCCATGGCGACATCAGAGTGGCGCTACCAAACAGACAGCGGATTACTTTCATTCATTTAACCTGATTCTAAATCGCAGGACATGAGGATCAGGGCTGCTTGTCAAGTGATTTTTCGGCTCTCTCCTGGGTAAAACCCCAAGCTGACCTCTGACCTCACAGCCACTCGG
This sequence comes from Poeciliopsis turneri, assembly GCA_922788865.1. Taxonomy (NCBI): domain Eukaryota; kingdom Metazoa; phylum Chordata; class Actinopteri; order Cyprinodontiformes; family Poeciliidae; genus Poeciliopsis; species Poeciliopsis turneri. Next base: position 59,869 of record CAKLNU010000197.1, read on the forward strand.
TTCTACGGTTCTACAAACCTTATGGTGACCTCGGTCCAAAACCTGGACAAGATGTTCCAGCTGAGGATCACATCTGCAAACATCTGCCCACCCCGCCCCACCGCCAGGCTGACCCACCCACCGCCAGGCTGACCTACCGCCAGGCTGACCTACCGCCAGGTGACCCACCACCAGGCTGACCTACCGACCCACTGCTGGCCTCTCTTCCTGTTCTGAATCCTAGTTTGTTTGTTTTTTTCTCAGTAAAGTTTAAGCTGGAGAAGAAAAGCAGCAAAGATGTAAGACTGGCCCTGAACAGAAGAGTGAGTGGAGCAGCTCCAGGATGTTTTATGAAGTAAATAAATATAAATAGAAACAATAAACTTAAAAAAACTGGAAACAAAATAAGTTGAAGCCCTAAACCGCCTCAACGTCTGGAAGTTTGTTTAGACACGAATAACAGGGACTTTGCTAACGGAGCGCCCCCTATCATCCTTTCTGAGGTAGTGCAGTTTTATAATCAGCTTGTTCACAAAAAAAGAGAAGAACAAAACATGTTTATATTGTTGCTTGAAATTCGGTTGCACGGTGACTCAGGTGGTTCTGTGAATCAGGTTCTGGGTTTGAATCCCAGCCTCTTCTCTCTGGCTGCTCCAGCTCCTCCCTCTATTAGGTTTTGTCTCCCTGAATTTCTTTACTTTTTCTGCTTTTTGTCTCTCGTTAAGAACTTTTCTTTCTGTGTGAAAGGTGCTCCACTAAGATTGATTGATTGATTGATTGATTGACAGACATTCAGTCCACAGGCTCTCTGAAATGTTATTGAGTCGGTACATGGCTGCTTCATGACCACTAGAGGTCAGGCTTTTACCACCTATGAAGAGACTCTTGAATGAAAGCTTCTTAGTTTATAAATTCAGTTTATATCATTATTCTGCGGCTGGAAACTAAATTTAAAAGAAATGTTTACAAAGGTTGCTTTAAGTCTCAGAAATAACTGGCAGCTGTTATAATAACTTACGACGAATTTATTGACTATTTAAAAATGAGACTCTTTTAGTCAAGCACTTGACGAGGAAGATCTCCGCTGCTGTGTGTGTGTGTGTGTGTGTGTGTGTGTGTGTGTGTGTGTGTGTAGACCACCAGCTCTGTGGCGGAGGCAGAGATGAGCTGCAGGCTGAGAGCAGCTAAAGCAGTAAACGGTGGAAGCGGTCGGGCCGCAGAGACAGTGTGTTCCCCGCTGAGACGATCAGGGAGTTTCAGCATCACTCTGCAGAGTCAGCAGCCATGAAACCAGAAGAAAACAAGACACACCTTCATCACAGCTGGAGCGTCTTCCTCTCTCTCCTGATTACTTTAAACAAGAAGAGCGGGTCACGCCTCACAGGCCAGACAAATGAACGCCCTGCGCGTCGTACAGTAATGTGAAAAATATGCAGCAAAGCTGCGCTACACTGGCTGCTTTACACATTCATTATGAAACCACGTTTCTTCTGTGATTTATATTCAGTTAGAGCACCGTGCTTCCAATTACACCAACATTTTTCCACCCTTAAAGGGATGATATGTTCAATTTCAGCTGGTTTGCACTTTTATTCCAAGCCTCTGAAGGAGTTCAGAGAAACGACCAGAAAAATCCTGATTCACTTTAAAACCATGACGAGTAGAAGATCCTCACAACGTAGGGTTTACTGGAAAACGGTCCATACTAACACACACACACACACACACACACACACCAATTGTTCCTGAAGGACGAAGCTCTGTGTGCTCATCAATCAACCATAACATTATGACCACCTGTGAAGTGCACAATATTCAGAGACTGAGGTCCAGACAAAAGTCAAACAATCTTTAATACATCTGCAGACGGAGAGCAAAGATCCACTGCATCCAAATTAGATTCGCTCTGACCAACTCAGTGGTGCATAGTTACTTCATTCATCTCTCTACTACCGAGGCGGCGACTCAATCTTCTAAGACCAAACAAGAGAAACAAAGGAAAACATACGGAACCTTGTAGCTCATTCACTGCTATGTCTACCAAATGTGAAAACTAAAAACTCCACGGGAAAAACAGCAAGTTCCCAAATAACTATCTGGGAAAGTTTAGCAACCTGGGAAACTTAGTTCAGTCGACACATCTTGTTTCCTTAGTTTGTACCCCTCTCCCAGCTGCACAGAAAAACACTTTGACTGTGATACAAAAAACATTACATTTATATGACACATAAAGGATCATCATTTAATACGAATAAAACTTCTTCACACACCTGCAGGTGGAGTAGGCAACACTTCTCTGCAAAAGACTGATATTTTGGTCTGAAGGATTACTTTAGGATCAGGAAGGAGCTCCAGTAGCAGTCAGTCATGCTACGCATCTAAAGAGCCCTCTGAATGAAGACTGTTGCTGTATGACAGGCTTATGCTAACATGCTAACAGCTCAACATCTAGCCAGCAGAGAGCATATTCCACAGTAACATGGTGACATCATCAGCTGCTAGCAGCTCTGCTAATCCGCCTCCTTCGCTTTAGCTGCTGCTCTTTAAATCCCTCACACAGTCAGAGAGACTTTGGAGAACAGTCTGCGTCCACGCATAAATAATATGGCTGAAAGTTCAAACTGGCTGCTGCAACAGTTACATTAATTATTACAAAACACAAAAAAACTCCAGTTCAACCCAGAGAGGAGACATTTAGATTTCATTTCACCCAGATGGAAAATGTTTCTCAGCATCATTCAGATCTGAAGTTTGTTGTGACATTTTTATCATGACGGTTTTTAACCACTCAAAGCCAAAGTAAACTTCCACATAAAGACCTGAGAAAAGTTTGGTGTTTGGCAGAAGGTGCATGACTAGAGAAATCTTTACATTTTTGATCTAAAAAAAGAATAAAAAATTGATGTAGACAGTTTTTTAAGAGGATTTTCATATAAAATCTTTCAACCTCTGAGATGATTAAACTGTTGCAGCTTCCTGATCCCAGAAGCAGTTGATGGAAGCTGTCCAGCATCTGCACATGATGATAACTCTTATTGTTATTACTGCATAAAGTTTCAGCGGAAACGCCAAAGCAGTTTCATCTTCTGTGCTCCAGTGCAGTGCGTCACGCCCACCACACCCATGCTGCTGCAGGACGCCCTGCTGCTGCGGGACGCCCTGCTGCTGCGGGACGCCCTGCTGCTGTTGCTGCGGGACGCCGCTGCTGCTGTTGCTGCTGCGGGACGCCGTTGCTGCTGCGGGGCGCTGCTGCTGCTGCTGCCTAACCCTCCTGTCATCTCTTCTCCACCTGCAGCTTGTCTTCCTCTCTACTCGACACGCCGCATGTTTAAAGTCAACAAACCACCAAAACCGCGTCAAGCAGGCGCCTTGTTGTGTTCAGCTGCTGTTCCAGGAAGCGATGACGTCAACGAGCTTCGCCTAAGCTGGTTATCTAGCAGAGCGGATCATTATGAACAGCAACACGTCACCAACAGGCAGCGCTCTCCATCTGATCGCCAACACAAGAAACATTTGGCAGGAAATGAAAGTGTGCTGCATGAAGTGTAAAACAACAAGAATCAGTGGGATGAAGCGGTTTTTCAGCTGCAGTGATGTGCATGAGCAGCACAGCCAACCTCAGGCCTGCCATCTGCAGATCAGCTGTTCTTTGAGACAACATCCGGCCTACCGGGCTGCAGCCTTCTCACAGTTCAGATGATGACGCAACTCAAAACGGTCTAGTTCAAGTCAGCTCCTTTCTTAGTAAAAATGAAGCAGAACCCAGAATAATGCAGACGCCACAGAGCAGCAAGGTGCATCGTTCAGTGTTAGAGGCTAAATGCTAAAGCAGCTAGCAGCCATCCACTTCACTTCCTGTCGGTGAGACAGAGACAGCTGTCTCCACCTGGACAGGACGCCTGTCACCTTTAGATTTACATGAAAACATTTCCATTATAAAAAAACAACTACACTGACATCACAGCGCAACCCAAACGCAGACAAGATGTAGCGCACATGCCAGGCCAGCAGGGGGCAGAGAAACATTTTGCCTGTACAGAGGGGCACAAACCTATAACCTCTGCTTGTTTGCTGACAGCATAAATGTTTTACAATGCGCAGATTTTGCTGTACTGCTTCAGGTAATGAGACAAGGTTCATGCAGAACTGAGGTCGGCCATTTTGTGCTGCGCTGTGAAAAACCGGACCCAACTGATGTCATCGTTTACAAATGTTTTCTGTTTGCGTTTGCACAGACATGAAGTTTCATTCAGGAGCCCGTAGTCATAGTTTTGCAATTTTGTCCCGGCAAATTGTTATTACCTTGGAAGCAAGAGACCAAAACTGCAACGCAACATTAGTTGTTCTGTTCTGGTGTTGATGTGTGAACGGCTGCGGCCCAAACGGTTTCTCCAGAGTTCTGATACTTTTCATTCCTGCCAGCGCACCAGTCCACTGTTTGGGGACTGCATAATTTACCAAAAGCAGGAAGTGGACTACAGCACAAGGCATTCTGGGTAAATCCAACCAAAGCTAACGTGCTAGCCTTGTGCTAGCAGCAGAAATGGCTCCTGGTCTTTAACCAAAGAGAAAAGAGAAATGAGAAATCCTCTAGCACTGAAATCTGACGCCTCCATTTAGTTTCCATTTGGTGAAGAAGGAAGTTTTGCTCAGTTTCTTCTTCAGAGGTTTTTGTGTCGGTTCCTTCAGTGGTTATTGGTGCAGCGCCCCCTAAAGGTTGAGTCCGCCGATCAGGGGGAAATCAACTCCACTTAAATAAATACAGGAAATGCTGCAGCGCGTTAAAAAACATGAGAAACTGCCATTACAGAAAATCTTCATGATCATTTTTAGGTTTTAAAAGAAAGATAAAAACATTGCAATTTTTTCTAGAGCTTGTGTATTTTTCATCATTTTTAGAAGATTATATAAAAAAAGCTTCTAGTCTCCCACCTGATGATAAAACATATTGACAAATTAAACTATTATTGGTACTTTAGGTGTCGTTGTGCTGCAGCATGCATCAGATGAAATTTACAGGTTGATGTTAATAAGTAAGCGAATGAGTGACAGGATGAGGACGACCTCTAACATCAGCTCCACTCCTCACTGGGTCGCAGGCAGACTGAGGAGGAAGAGCCACAGTGAGGATGAAGATGAACCCAGAGCAGGTCAACATGACTGCATCACATTTCTACACAGCTTACAGTGAAACCACATGAATGCAGCGCAGGTGTTCAAACTTCACCTGAACGCACAGCAGCCAAACCTCCACGCTTCTCAGCCGTTGTGAAAGGAAGCCAGCGCTCCTCCTCTTCCTCAGCCCTGCCTCCTTCAGGGTGGGCGTGCAGAAAGCACACACACACACACACACACACACACACACACACACACACACACACACACACACAGCGAGGCTGAGGCCACATCCGTTCACAACATTTCTGAAGCTCACAGCACAACATCCAGGCTGCAGTTCCTGCAGCGCCGCTGGGGGCAGCAGCGGGCGCCTCGCTGTGTTCACAGTGCAGCAGATTTAAAGTCCATCATTTTATGACAAATTGAAATTTAAGAGCCAAAGTTTCTCCATCAAGGACACTGGTGATTATTGCAGCACTTTGAACACAAACCCGGAGCTTTTCAGCCATAATTGGACCTTTGGTCCCGCTAAGAGTCTGCTGGGGTCCAAATGGAGCCACTGGGCTCAGGTTCTGTTAAAGCACATTAATAACAAGCTGTCAGAGATTCCCTCTGAACTCTGACCCGAACCAGAACCACACCTGCTTCTGGAGCCAGTCAGAACCTCTGGCCCGTTCTCTAAAGCTTCTGATGAGCGGTTCGGTTCGGTTCTGTCAGCCTCTTAGAAACAGAACCAGGTCGATCTGGAACGGAAAGTTTCCAGCCTGACTGACGTCATCACTCCCAACATGGCCATGGGATCCCCCCCCGGTTCGGCTCCGGTTCGGCTCCGGTTCGGTTCGGGAACATGTCCGCTGATTTCCTGGATCACCTGAGCGCGCGCTGGCAGCAGACAGACAGGAACCCGGACTCGGTCATTCTCACCTGGTTCTGGCGGTTCGGTTCGGGTTCAGCTCGGCGCAGCACCGCGGCGCTCCTCCGAGGTTCGGAACCAGAAAAAAGTGGGTTTTAAAAAGCAGCGTGGAAGAGTTGTTTACAAAGTGGAACCGTGAGCTGTGATTGGTCCGAGAGGAGCGGAGACTCCGCCCCGAACCCCGAACCTGGGTCAGCGGGCCGGTCCAGACCCTGATCCGCAGCCACGGGAGGCTGGGCCTCATCGGAACCACGGTTCCTTTGGGTTTTATCTTGAAAGTGAAGTTTAGCAAAAAACAGTTTATTCACTTCATTTATTTCCTGCTTCACTGAAGAAAAGCTGAAACTTCAGGAAGCTCTGCATGGACCCACTTACAGCCACTTCACCAGAACCGAACCGAACCCGAACCTTGGTCTAACTCTGACTTCTGTCTGCTACAGAGAATAATGACACATCTTGATTCCTGCTCACATTTACTATAAAAATGTTCTGTACTCCTTTCAATATCAAATGGCATCAGAAATTATTCACATAAAATAATTATTGTGCGATGCGTTCAATAAAGTTAAAGGGATCCACGATTAGCTGTAACAATACATATTGGAGAAATATTTATTTTAGATAAATATAAAACCATATATATATATAAAGTGCATATATATGCATATACAGTCTGTACACATTAATGTGTCCCTCTAGTGACATCCACACTCCAGTCCGCTAGGTGGCAGTAAATGCACCTGAAGTCGGTTTGCCATCCACCAATAAAACAAAAGGAGAAGAATGTATCTAGAGTAGCATTAGCTCTGTTAGCATTTAACAGAGCCCAACCACAACATGATTAACAGCTGAGGTAAACTTGGCCTTCCTGTGTTCACGCTGCAAAACATCATCAACCCAAAATGGTGAAGATATGGTTGAAAATATACATTATGAGTTTTGATGTGGCACAAGCAGCTATTTTCAGTTTGTAGAAAAATTCCAAGATATTTCGGCCAACATGTTGATCCTCTAAGAAAGAAAATGATAAATACTTTTGTAGACTTAAAATGACCATAAGGTATACTTTTCCTGTATTAAAATGTTTCAGTCCAGTCTGAAAGTACTGAAATACAGGAGGTCCTCCATGCGCTGCACTGATGCACAGACATTCGTAATGAAGTGAACTTTAGGTTTCTGGTTTCTGGTGTCTGGTCAGTTCAGCACGTCGCTCAGTGTTTTTGTTTTAAAATGCGAATGAAGAAACTAGTCCTGACTTGGTGTTCATGTTGAGGAGAAAACTTGAGTCCAGAAGGTTTCCAGTCCAGAAAACCTGGAGACACTTTGTGATCCTCGCATAAGAAGATCACAGCTCGGCAGAAACTCATTAGAAAGCAGCTTTTCTGGGCAGATTAATGCACCAGGCATGTAATGCCATAAAATATAAACTATATGAAATCTGCTAAAAACGACACAAGTCAATGCAAGGTTTTCTCTTTGAGAGCAAGCATGTTTTCCTGCATGGACAAGTGGGAGCTGGAACTGCTGCTGGACTAACAGCAACGAAGAAAGTTTCTAGTAAAAGAGCCTAAAACAAGTTGAAGCTCCAGATTCTCCTTTCAGCACAGAGAAAACAAGAACAGCCACTTTCTGTCTGACACTTGCTGCTCAGGAAATCCCAAATTTCCTGCTCTGCTCACGAGATTCAGTCAGATTTGTTATTTCATTGTGTTGATTTCTGAGAAATGCATTTTTTTTTCTCACTCTTCAGAGGCGTTAAGTGATTTTGCAATATTGAATAATTGTCTCTCATTGTTCATGACAGCCAAGTAGCTTCTGCCAGTCCAGCTTCTACTGTACAGTGAAACCCAGACTGCATTTACTGCGCTAAGAGGGAATTTATGGGAATTATTTCAGTAATATGAGCACTGAATCAGGAAATATCGATCATGTCTTCCTCCTGGAAATGAGCTCCGGTCTCTTTATGCAGCATGAAAAACATCTTCCACGTCTCTGATCCTCCAGGAGAGACTTCAATGCTGCAGCTGATCAATGCAAAGCTCATCAAGAGTTTCGTTCCCCAGGCCAACGGAGACTTTCTGCAAACTTCTGCTGCAGCTTGTTTGGTGAGAAACTCTCCATTAAGTTAGAATCCAACGTGACGTCATGTGTAAAACAGCAAAATGTCCACATTTTGTTCTTTGATTTTATTTCCCAAACCTTCTTCAGTTAGTTTACAAAGTCTTAATTTTATGTTCTATATTTCTGGTTGTTTTTAATTTATGTGTATTTTAGTGGATTCTGTGATTATTTGAATTATTGTTTTGCATTCTGTGCAGCGATTCTCACTGAAAATCACATTCTCTCAAGGTTTCCTTGCTGAAATAATTCAGTCATAATATTTCTGTCGTTATGTTTGGTGAGACTCGGTGGACCCTCCTGTTCACGTCTTGGTATTCGGTTTACTCACATCTTTGTGTCTTGTTTTGAAGCTATATTTGGTGTTGAAATTATTAAAATGTGCAGCTTTAAGCATTTTCTGGAGGCGCTGATGGTCTGAAAACTGGGGCTCCACAGAACACATTCCTCACTTTTATTTCTTGTGTTAGACTTTTCTGCATCTCTCATGCTTCAGTGAACGTCACACATATTTCTGTAATTAATGAACATGAATTTAACAGGACGGAGGACGAGATGGACTCACCGGCTGAGTGAGTCCATTAACTGACTGACTCTATCAAATGAAATTACAGTTGAATCCTGGAGGCAAGGCAGCGCTAAAAGGGAAAATATTTCCTCAAACCCAAATGTAAATTTCTGAATAATATTCAGCATTGACATGATAACAGACGCAGAGCTGCTGTATCGCTTACATAGTGCTATTACACTGTGTCAGTAAGTCCCAGGTGATGAAAGCAGCTGGTCCTCCTGGTACCAGAGTTCAGGGAAGTCCTGCTGGGTTTCTGCTGTTTGTGGAGAGAAGAAAGCACCGATAACCTGGCAGGAAAAGACGCAGCTACACTGCAGAGGAAGACACACTGCCGCCTCAGGACATCTGTTCTTACATCAGAATTATGCTTTCTATTATCAGGAGAGTTTCTTTCAGTCCAGACGCTCTTTTCATGTCGCTGAATTCAGGCGAAATAATGGCAGCTGATAATGGACATGCTAACCAAACTGACAGGCTAATTTATTTAAATCTTCTTTCCAGTCAGAGAACATTAAAAGCTTCAGTCAGTTTCATCATGTACCGACTCCAGGGGGTTTGGCCCAACCTGTGATTGCTCCTTTTCATGGCCGTCCAGTGCCAGGGGGCGAAGCTCAGGGAGGAGCAGGCGGACGGCCGAATGCCGCCTGATTCACAGACAGACACTGCAGTGAAGGCTCCAGAGCGATGTGGAGGGAAGACCGCTAACCACTGAGCGTCTCCCTGAGAATCCCACAGCAGGATGCTGCTGCTCCTCACGTTTCGATCAAACCTTCCTGATGGCGCCGTTGCTGCAGAACGAGGGGAAATGTGTGGATTGCAGCAGACTGGCTGCGCTAGCAGAGTCTGACCTGTCCAGAGCTGCTACTGTGGTCTGAACTTCCTCCCAGCAGAAATGCTTTAACCTTTGACTTGTGATATTAATGTGAATTATTAATGCTTCCTCTTGTAACTTGGTGCTCCTGCTTCCCACCAGTCACCTGCAGTGCATCACTCATTGCCATGGAAACGAATAACAGCATCAACTGGACCAATTCTAACAAACCTCTTCCTTCTTCCTACAGTGGCTAACTGTGCTGCAGCTAATGCTAGCTTGTTGTAAACGATCATATTTTGATCTTTGGTTCTGCTTGTGTAAAAGCTGTTTGGTTTGTGTCTTTAGGCACCACAAGGGGGCGACAGCGCCCTTCCTTCAGCTCTGATCCGAACCCCTGACTGATCTGATTGATTTTATTGATCTGATTGAACTGATTGGCCTGATTGATCTGAATGACATTTCATCATTCAGAATAACGGACACAGCCTCAGATTACTGAGCTTAATTGCTGAAACTTCTGGATCTTAGTTTGGATGTTTCTGTAGCTTTAATAAGAAAATCGTCCAGTTGTTGGATTTTAAAACAATTTCTTGTTTTTTCTGCTGACCAAGCATTTACCGAGTTTTAATCTTTAAGCTGCAGTCCAGGCTGTGGGGATGTTTCTGCTCTAAACTGATCAGATTATTCTGTTTTCCAGCCGGTTTGGATCAGTGCCGTGTCTGCCTGCGGGTCAGGATGACCAGAACCTTCCAGAACCTTCCAGAACCTTCCAGAACCTTCCAGAACCTTCCAGAACCTTCAGCTCCGGCCGGTTGGTGGCCTCCTGTGTGAGTCCATGCCGGGCCCTGAGGGAACATTAGTGGAGCAATTGTCTGAGCGCAGAGCGCTTCATCCTCATTCGAGGCATTATGTGTGAAACAAATGCTGGAGCTCATATTGGAGGCAAGGAGGAGCGATTCCTGACACAAGAGCTCAGAGTGATGCCTCTCAGCTTACATTCAGAGTCACACACACTTTAAAACTTCCTGCTACATGTACACACATCTGTATGCTACTGTGCAAAAGTTCTAGACCACTCCTTAGTTCAGTTCTGCAGCTCTCTGAAAGTCTGCTGGATTGGACTCTTTTCTCTTCTTTGACCTTCACTGCTTGTTGTTGCCGTCTCTTTAAATGCAAATGAGGCACTTTAGCCACCAGCCATTTATGCTAACATTGTCGCTGAATGCATTCAGTCCACTTGCTCCACTAAACATGTAATAATGTTTAAAACCCTCAGTACGGTTCTGTCCTCAAGGAGCTAACAGCTAGCAAACAACATTAGCACGATGCTACTGCTAGCATAGCAGCAGGCAGGACGTTTCCCCACCTGGTCCTCCAGGCTCGCCGCCCTGCATGGTTCAGCTGCAGGACCAGGCCTGGGAAACGTCAATCTACAGTCATCACCTTTACTGGAGAGATTTCTTAGTTAAAACTGATGTAGAGAAGTTAGAGACGCTTTAGAGACGCTGGAGATGTTTGTTTCCTTTAGTAACTTAGTAGAGCAGGACACTTATTTATTTTAGCTGTTAATATTTTATCCACTAAGAACAACAACCTGTCAGAGGAACACAAACCTATTTTTGTGTCTCAGTTTCCTGTTAAATGTGGATGTGTTGCATAGCAGCAGCTTCCTGCTTTCACACAGTAAATATGTCGACTCATTGCAGAACTCATGAAGTCGTGGAAATGAAACTGGATTCGGATTCGATTCATCACATCTGAGCTCTGCAGTGTCCAAAGAGCAGATCTTCCTGCCATTACTGCAGATTCAGGTTATCTCTGCTGCTGTCAACATTAAAGCTACTAACTCCAGACTGGCATTACATTATGACCACCCAGGCTCTGATGCGTCACAGACATAAATCTGACCCAAATAAAGAATAACTAAACACATGAACACCAGATCCAACCAAAACCAATAAATAACCTAGAAAAACTCAAGATGAGTAAAAACCCAAAACAACCCCAACATCTCCAAGATTTGACTGGTCCATTTCTCAGTGTGTCCTTCCTTCACTCATCTGAAGTCTTTCAGAAAAACAAGCCCACAGCATGATGCTGCCGCCTCCATCATGGTGGTTTAGGCTGGTGGTTCAGAACCATTTTAACTCCCAATATGGTGGAACCATCCGGATCTACACCATCTAGTTTTATGTCATCTTGTTCTACACCATCTTGTTCTACACCATCTAGTTCTACACCATCTAGTTCTATATCATTTAGTTCTACTGCTGTTAGTTTAAAATTCACTGAACCTTTTAGCACCACATCAACGTACTGCTGTTGTTGGATCAATCTTCCAGACCTGTCGGGTCTCCTGGTTCTGGTTCTGGTTCAGGTTCTGGTTCTGCTCGGCATCAGAACCAGACATGGAGAATCACCATTCAGCTTCTATGAACCACAGATCTGGAACAAACTTCCAGAAAACTGAAAAGGAGCAGAAAGCCTGATTTCCTTTAGCTCAGAGCTAACAGAGCACCATGATTGGAACCTGGTTGACTGTGTTTCGGTTTTCCTGTCCTTTATTGTGAAGGTCTGACGTGCGTTTCCTGTTTCCGTCATGCTGTTTCTGAATTGACTGAATAACCGAGGTGAATGTTGACGTGAAGTCGACGATCCGGGGAAACTGGCAGAGTCTGCGAAGCTTCAGGCTGGAGATCTTCTGTCCGTCTGCAGCGTTTCCTCTCAGATCCTCTCAGATCCACTCAGATCCTCTCAGATCCTCTCAGATCCTCTCAGATCCTCTCAGATCCTCTCAGATCCTCTCAGATCCACTCAGATCCTCTCAGATCCACTCAGATCCACTCTTATTTTCCGTCACTGTGAGCGTTTCTCAGCAGGGCTCCTTGTTGAGCCTGTTCTGGTGGCTGCAGGGTACAATTGCCAGTTCTGATTACTCCATGCTTTGTTAGTCGTCATGATTGTAACCATTATCACCTTCCTCATCAGTGGAACTGTGGAACGGATAGTAATTGTAATTGCCTCTTAGTGGCTGAGTGTGAGCCTCCTCTGGTCCTCCATGGCTCTGTGTTGTCTCAGATAATACGTAATTAGCCGGATAATCTCTGGTCTTCAGAGCTTGTTGTGGAAACGGGAACGTCTCTCCTGCTCCAATAAAACCCAGAGGAGCCGAAGCTCAGAGCGCGAGCCGCCGTGTTCACCCAGCAGTCAGCAAACACCTTTTAAATCTGCATCACTCCTTTTTATTCTCAATTTTTATTAAAAGTCTGTGAAATAAAATGTCAGACCTCCCTGAAGGATCGAACTGTTTTAGTCGTGTAGCAACGCGGCTGCATCCTGGATGCATATGGACAGACAGACGGGCGGCAATCTAACTTCTCTGTGAGCTCAGATTTTAGATTAAACTTCCAAGTATTTTTTTACAAATTACATACAAAAATTCTCACATTTTCCCCTTTACTGTGGAAATGTGCTGCAGTCTGAAGGAGGTGGCTGCAGCTGCTGGTACAAGTGAATCAAACATCTTCTGTGGCTGCAGATTGCAAGACAGCATGTTTAGGGATACTTGGCTTATAGAAATCAAGAGCCTGCGACTGCCTGCCTGCGACTGACTGCCTGCGACTGCCTGCGACTGCCTGCGCTGCCTGCCTGCCTGCGACTGCCTGCGTCTGCCTGCGTGCGTCTGCCTGCTGCCTGCGTCTGCCTGTCTGCCTGCGTCTGCCTGTCTGCCTGTCTGCCTGCGTTGTCCCTGGGAGGCTGCAGCACATGATCTGAGACAGGAAAAGGCTTTTACCTCAGCAGCGTTCACTGAGCTGCTCTTTGGTTTGTTTAGTGCTGACGTCACCCTGAGACGGTGATTCAAGTCATTTCTCTGCCCAGCCTGCTCCAAACCCTGCCTGCGAAATGTCATCAAACACTAATGTGAAGGCTGAGGAAGAGGAGCAGCGTAAACTGATTAGATCTCACTGTAAAGTGGGACAGAGCCTGGCTGTCGTCCCTCAGGGCAGCGTCTCTGAGAACCGGCAGAATCCCAGCAGAACCGGGCCTCCGTGATTCTGAACTGTGACCCAGAGCACTCGGCTCTGGTCTGGATCTGAAGCAGCTTTTCAGCTTCTGTTCCGACTCAAAGCGAGTCCAAAACTCACTAACTCACCTCCGATCCACAGAAACACGTTAAGCACCAAATTCAATTATTTTCATTCAGTTTCTATATTTATATCAAGTTCTGAGTTTAAGCACAACAGAAAAAACAAACATCTGCTCCATGCAGTTCACTCTGATCCGTGTTCAGAGGAAGTTTATGCAGCTTCCTCTGATTGGTTCAAACGGCCAGAAACACACTGAGGGTGAAAGGTTAGAGGTCAACTCTGTAATGTGGAGGTCGGGTTCAACTGGTGGATCTGTCTGCAGCACTGGTGAGACTGGAGGAGGCGAGTCTGATGTCACCCCTAGCTTCAGATGCTGAGTGAGACAAGACGTGAGGAAAGTCAGCCAAAGGTCAGCCGAAGGTCAGCCAAAGGTCAGCTTAGGGAGACTCAGAGGACAGAAAGCAGGACTCAGATCCCAGAGTGAGAACGGACTGGACCGGGTTTTCAGGGACAACAGAGAAGGTAAAGAATCATGAAGAGTGATTGATCTGATTTGATTGATTGCTGCTGACCAATCAGAGGAAGACGTTCTTCTTAAAGAGCAACTAAACTTCCAGCCAACCTCTGTTGCAGATAAACTCTCTAAATTGTTTAGTTCTGTAATATTTATCCTAAAGCTGCAGCTGCTTTGCTGCGGAGCGACTGCAGCGCTGCCAGACGCAGGTTCTGACCCAGAACTCGCTGCTCTCTCTGCTGCACATGTTGTTGATTTAAAAGTCACAAATAGAAAATAGTTGCTACATTTGTCACTAGTTTAAAGAAACGTCTCCACTCGGTCTGAAAAGTCAACAAAGCAACAAAGTGGTGCTAATTAGCACCTGCTGCGCCTTGCCCAGGTCTGGCCACGCCCCCAGTGTCTCCTGGCTCCGCCCACCTAACGCTTAGCTAAGCTTTCGCAGCTTTCAGCTCTGATGGCACCCTGGGTAAAGAGCCAACAGCCGCTTGACTTCAGCAGCGTCATCAGGTTGCCATGACAACAGACTACATATCCTGACTGGAGAACTCAGACATCAGGCCTGATCTGTACAACAAGACAGAAAAATCTATTTAGAGAATGTTGTGATTATTATTACCATGATCAGTTTCATCATCATCACCATCAAAATCATCATTATCGTTATCATCAGAGCAGTAGACATCGATGACCTCCAGAGGTCACCTGTCCGCCTGCCAGTGTTCTGGTGGTTTTGCTCCTCCAGGGATCCAGTCAGTCAGTGGGGTTTCTATACCTTCATCCGACTAATGGCTGCTAATGTTCAATGCTAACACATGCTGAGTTAACTCAATGCTAACACATGCTGAGCTAGCTCAATGCTAACACATGCTGAGCTAGCTCAATGCTAACACACAATTAGCTAGCTCAATGCTAACACACAATTAGCTAGCTCAGCACTAACACATTGTCATGTTTTGTTTAGCTCGGGAAACCCACATGCGCAGAACACACTCCGAAGGCAGACGTAAGTGCAGTGAGATTTATTGCAACAAAAGGGAAACAGGTAAGTAGTGGAGCGGAGGCTGTCGGGAGAGGAGCAGGCGGCGGCGTCATAGGAGGGCGGACAGGTGAGGCGGGTTCCAGGAGCCACACGGAGGATCCGAGCGCACGTCCCCTCGATGAAGGATTCTTGGTGGAAACAGACTGCCAGGAGGACGCGGAGACAGGACCTGAAGACGGAATGACAGGAAACGTTAGGAAACAGGTCTCTCTTAGGTCTGAGGTAACTTAGCACAGGTTCTACCATAGGTAAGCAAACACTCTGGCACTGGAGTGTCAGCGTGATCCTCCAGAAGTACTCCTCCCGATGGGGTAAGTGGCCACAGGTGTGCAGGAGAGACCGCCAGCCACGCCCTCTGCAGTGTCACAACGCCCCCTGGAGGAGAACTGGAAGCGCACCTCCAGATTCACAACACACATGCTGAGCTAGCTCAATGCTAACACATGATTAGCTAGCTCAAAGCTAACACATGCTGAGCTAGCTCAATGCTAACACGTTAGCACGTTAGCATGAGAAGGTCTACAGCTGCAGTCTTCAGTCAGAGGCCTAATCAGATTAGTTGGAAGACTGACTGCTACTGGAGCTCCTTCCTGCCGCAGCATCACCAGCCGTTACCACGACATTTAATTTCCCTTTGGGATAAATAAAGTGTTCTTGAATTGGGAAAAGTTGTTATTCAGGATTACTGACTTATTTGTGTCATTGTGTTGATCATGTTGGCATCTATAGATGTTTTTATAGAACGCTGCGTTAAAGTCAAACTCCAGAGGTTTTAGTCACAAATGAAGAGCGATTTCATCTTAAATTAGAAGAAGAAGAAAGTGATTCATGTGAAATGTGTCCTAGTTATGTCAGGAAACTGGCAAGACAGGGTGATCCAATCAAACAGTTTTAACAACAGAACCGGTTCTGAGCGTGTTCTTCTCTGATTTTTATCAAATTGAGTGGAGTGGTGACATTTGGACTGTCTGTCAGCCGCAGTCTCCCTGGCGCTGAAGGCTGTCGGACGGGCAGAAAGGCAGCAGCTTCAGCAGCAGCAGCAGCTTCAGCAGCAGCAGCAGCTTCAGCAACAGCAGCTTCAGCAGCAGCAGCAGCTGCTAATGAATAGGAAAGAAATGGAAATGGAGAGAAACATCCGGCTGAACTGATGTGCTGTTGGTAACGGCGATGAGTCTGTTGTTCTGTGGTTGTAGCAAAGCTCTCCTGCCTTCCTGCTGCCGTTTGTCTGCTGGGATCAGAAACCAGTGCAAGAGGGAACAGAGTGAAGGTGGGATCTGACCATCAGACGCTGAAATGGAGGTAATTTTCTGGCTTTTGTTCCTCGTGCAGTCTCAGTGTGTCCCTCCTGCTGCTGGGTAGTAAAGCTGAACGGCCTGCAGAGAGAGGCCGGCCGTCCGGTCAGCGCCGGCCGCTCCAGGTCTGCTGCAGGACAGTAATGACTGCAGCAGGAAACTGGATGCTGCCTCTGCTGGACAAACCGATTTGGTCAAAAAGATTCAAACTCAGTATTTCGTTCCAGCAGAAGCATCATTCAGGTGGCAGCATCTCTGTAAAACTCCAGGTTAATTATTGTTGTTTGATTCCTGGATGACGTCGGCTTGTCTGTCCTCCCTGTGGATGTGTGGATCCTCTCTGGGTACTCCAGCTTCCGCCACCAAGTCAGAAACGTGTCAGAAACATTTTTCCATATTTCTTCGTCCTCCTGCATGAATCACTGTCGTTTTTTCTCATGTTTGTGTTTCGTGCTGATGCCTAAAGCGCTCAGCCCTCCTGTGTTTTAGGCTTTACTGATTTGTACTGGAGCTTTTAAAGTTAGAAGGGATCAATTATGTTTAAGAAAAGATCATCCAGCATTAGAGCTCCTGAAACCTGGAAGGGAACAGAAACATGAAAGAGCTTCAGATAATAAACTCCCAAGTTAATGAAATTTATTGAAATCAGTTCCATGGATTCCAGCTGCTGCAGGTTCCTGACAAACATGGAGCTGATTTCAATCAAGTTGATTTTTCATTATTAGAGAAGAAGAACAAACATAAAGTTCACACTATGAATAAATATATAGTACAAGAACACTTAAATATTCTAACTATATACAAATATACACAGATGCATCAAATACAGCTTTAGGGCAGGAACAGCATTTATTAGCTTTGCTTTTAGCAGCTCAATGGAGGCGAAACCATTAATCAGTTACTCAGATTCTAGTTCTTCTTTAGTCAGTTTGCAAAATAATCATTCAGACAGTAAACCAGACATATGAATTAAAATACGACAAACATGTTACAGAACCAAGCGGCTTCCTGTCCTCGTTCTCCTGACAAGGTTTGTTCCAAGAACGATCCAATCAGGATGCTTGATTTGTTTGACACATGGCGGATATGAACACGGCTAAAGGTAGCGCTTTAGCGAATGATCATTTTAGCATTTTAGCATAGCGTTTAGCATTAGCAGAACGAATGTTGATGTTTGGTGGTTTAATTAGCATTGCTGTGTAATTAGCATTGCTAATCACTGACATTTAAACCTGAGCACTACTGAAGGCCACAGGTTAAACGTGATAGTTAGCATTAGCATTAGCATTAGTCACTAACATGGCAGCAGTGTAAAAACACAGACTCACAAAATGCAAAAGTAATCTTCAGAGTTTCGCTGAGATTTTCAGATTTTATGATCTTTCTCTCATAAACGTCTCTTTCTCTGTGAAGCTGAACATGCAAATTGAACAAACAGCAGGCGCTCGTCCTGGCAGCACGTCCAGCACTAAACTGCTTATTAGCCGTTGGCCATCATCCCGTTTCAGCCTCCATGCTTTGCCAGACAACCAGAATGGTCTCTAACTAAAGAAGGGGCAGCAGATCGCTGGGAGGCTTTGATCGCCCTCCCTGCTTCGTTTGACCTGCTGGTTCTGACCCATCCTGCTCCACCAACATTTGAAACTCATTCACAAACAGAAAGAGACTTTTCACGTCGTAACCTCCGGTTCTCTGCAGATCCTCCTCGCTTAGTGTTCAATCATGGTGGGAAAGTTCCAGGGTGACGGAGCTGAAGGAGACTCCAAACCCACAGAGGAAAGTTCCCAGTTTCCCCTCAGACTGACTGGTGGGTGCCCAGTTTGTCTGCTGACTGCTGGAGACGAGCAGAGCGCCACCTGCAGCTTTCTGCTCCAGATGGATGAGAATGGAAATGAATGAAACTGTAAGAACAAAGTCTGTGTTTGAAACGGATCCATGTCACCAAACCAGCAGCTTTAACTGCAAACCAACACCAGAGTCAGCAAACAGCTGCTGCAGGTTCAGAGCCGGCCCAAGGCATGAGCAAACTAAGCAGCAGCTTAGGGCCCAGGGCCACTAAGGGCCCCCTCCGTGGAGCTGATTTTTTATTTTGGTTTTTAGTAATAATTTCTATGTCATTATAATATAAAAAAACACAATTTCACAACGAACTGATTTAATACATATTCAATAATGTATGTAGAAATGATTATTTTATTGATAAAAAGAAAACTGTCATGGTTTGGTTCAGTTTGCGGATCTACATGCAGAAACCACTCGCTGGATGGAAAAGGTAAGTGATTTATTTACAACAGGACAAATTATAATTCTCGGACTTCGGCAGGGGGGGGGGGGTCTCTCGACCAGGTTGGCCTGAAACGAGAACTGAATTTAAAACGGGTTCGGAGGAGGAATCAGGTGTTTGCGTACATTTTGGGCGCGGATCTCTCAGAGCCTGGGGGGTGAGGCGCCAGGATCCGGAGTGAGGATGTACAATGGCGCCGAGGGGGAGTGCAAGGCGGGATCCCGGATGGTAGGAGCGAGATGGAGTCGGTGGAAACGGCGGAGCAGGCAGGCAGGTATCCTCGGAAGGTTCTTGAAACGTGAAGACAAAAAGGTTCCTAAAAAAAACGAACGGGACACAGAGAGCAAGTCACTGCGAGTTGCACACAAAAATTCTTGAAACAAGTTCTCAACAGGTGAGGCCAGAGTGACTACCGGTATGCATTAACCATCTAGCGAAGACTGAAGGATTCTGCCGCTCTGATATTCCTGCACGCTGATGAGGCAAAGCAGCTTCACCTGCGCTGGCTCCACAGACTCCTCACGAAGATCCTCGCTGAGGGAAGATGTAACACTCGCTCTCACACTGGAACTCTGACAAAAACAAATGATTTGCTCCTTGGCCCCCTGGTGGTCGCAGTAGGTACCGCACGCTTCGCCGGTAACATGAGCTGCTGTGCAGAATCCAAAGGGCCGAAGGGCCACAAGGGCCAAAGGGCCAAAGGGCCGAAGGGCCAAAGGGCCAAAGGGCCGAAGGGCGAACAAACAGGATGTGTCAGGAAGGAAAGATCCAGTCTGATGCGGCGCCGCCGAACATCAGCAGCTGAGATTGAACAAACCAGAACAACTGAGTCCAAAGCATGGAGGACAAACGATGGAGGAGTCAGACTCCTTCATGTGTGTGTGTGTGTGTGTGTGTGTGTGTGTGTGTTAGCTCAGTTTGTATTAACATCCAGGGTGATTCTGATGGTGGACGATGAAGGCTGAGGATGATGACGCTGCTGAGAACAGGGGGAGAACATGTGGAGCAGGTTCTGGTTCTGACTCGGTCCGACTGCAGGAAGGCTGCAGGTCTATTATTGTTGTTGCTATGTATCAGTTGAAGAGTCAAAGGCCAGCCTGGCCTGCAGGATGAGCAGCTGTTCAGTCGCAGAGCAAAGTGTTTTTCTCGTTTTTCTCTCAGTTCATTTCCTGGCTCCACTCACTGGTTTCAGTTTTTCCTGCTCTGAATCACTTGACATCTTTCTTTCAGACACTTTAAAAAAGTTTTCCTGCAGCTCGGCCTCACTGCGGTCCGTTCTCACTCCCCTTGTCATGAGAGGAGCGCAGTGACGTCTACTGGAGATAAATGAGGGTAAAAGTCCATTAGTGAGTTCTGCCTCTCAGTAATTGCCTGTCATTAGCATCATCTCTGCATCGAGGTTCCTGGAATACATCTAGAAAGTCATTTTCAATGGTGAGAACAGCGGGGAAGGCCAGGAAGGAGGAAGCACTGCAAAAAGTGAGACAAGGTGGAGAATGAGCGAAGAGGACGAAACTAAGGACAAAGAGAAGAGAGGAAGAGGAGAGGCTTCGAGAGGGACTTTAGGACGAAGAACAGCTGGAATAGAAACTGGAGGAAATGGGATGTAAGTGAGCATTGATTTTAAAAAAAGTCACAGTTATGTTGGTAAATTATTACACTTAAAATAAAAATGTCTGGTGAAATAATCCCATCATGTTCCCACCATGTTCTCATCACGTTCCCATCATGTTCCCACCGTGTTCCCATCATGTTCCCACCATGTTCTCATCACGTTCCCATCATGTTCCCACCGTGTTCCCATCATGTTCCCATCATGTTCCCATCATGTTCCCATCATGTTCCCATCATGTTCCCATCATGATCCCATCATGTTCCCATCACGTTCCCACCGTGTTCCCACCATGTTCTCATCATGTTCTCATCGTGTTCCCATCACACACACGCACACGCACACACACACACGCGCACACACACACACACACACACACACACACACACACACCACACACACACACACACGCACACACACACACGCTCACACACACACACACACACACACACACACACACACACACACACACGCACACACAGCCTCTCCTGTGAAAACCTTCCAGCCGTTGGCTGAGCTGCTGCAGCCGTTCTTCTTCTCACTTGGAGACGTTCTGTGGGTTTAATGGGAATCAGGGAGATTACCACAGACATTATGGATCACAGTAGATCCCTGACTTTTATTCCCAGTTGAAATGTGTGTGGGAATGGAAAACATCTGGACAGTGAGAGGTGGAGCGAAGAGGAAACTCAGGCTGCAGTTCATCATTTAATTTTCTCATAAAAGCTGCACATAATGTGGAGTTTTTCCCTCTGATGACAGAATAAATAATCTGGATTATTGCTGTTCCTTTGGCTGTGAAACGTTTGGAGGACATGATGCTGCATTAGTTTCAGGTCCAGCATCAACATGTGTCCTTCAGTGGCTCCCTGCTTGCCTGGTCACCTCGCGCCTGCCGCTCCTCCTGCGCGCTGCCGCCTGCTGCTGCGCGCTTCCTCCTGCGCGCCGCCGTCCTGCGCGTGCCGCTCCTCTGCGTGCCGCTCCTGCGTGCTGCATGCATCAGACAGACGACGCCGTTCAGGAACCGTGTGCGGTGAATGCTTATCTGATCATCTGCTTTCGATGCCCGCCTGCCTGCTAAAAGGACGAAAACCCTGAGAGAAGCTGCATAGAGATGGAAACAAACAGACACCCGGCCTGATGCAGAGCTCAGGGTTCAGTCAATATTTAGCTTAGTGCAGTGTGAACAGCAGTGTGAACAGCAGCATGAGCTGCGCTGAATGAACATCTGAAGCATGTGACGCCTGGATCATAAATGGCTTTTAATTGATCCAGAGTCGGAGGCAGTGTGAAGTGATTACAAAAGGCTTCAGCGGAGAGAAGTGGAGAAGACAACCAGACTTGATTTGGTAAAATCCCCTGACAGCCGGCGCTCTGGAGGAGACAAAGGAGATTTGAATGCAGAGCGGCAGCTGAAGCAACTTGGCCTTGGGGCAGCAATTCTTCCTCAGCAGCTTTATGTTCAGGATGGAAATCAGACCGGCTCTGTAATCCTCATTAACACAAAAGCTGCATTTAAGCAGGATCCCAGAAGCCCAGCCGCTTTAGAAATATGAATTATCATCGTTTTATTTGTTCCACGTCAGGCCGAAGGCCCCTCAGCTGCTGACCTCCAGAAAGCTGGTGTCAGATGAAACTTCTGGAACCGCAGAACAAAAACGGACTTTAAGCACAGAAACAGCCGTTTCAATAAGTCTCTGCTACGTCTTCACTTTGATCATAATTTATCAGGTTTTAATATCTCTTAGGGATCGTTGTGTTCATTCATGTTGGGCATGATGGCTCCTGCTCCTCTCCTGACCTCTGACCCCACCGGTCCCAGTCAGGGTCTGGATAAGTTTGTGAAACTAAACATGAGCTGCTGAAAATGTCCAGGATGTGAACTATGAGCAGTTCCTCCCCATCCTGACTGAACTGAATCTGGAACCAGTTCTTGTTCAGGATGAAGGAGAATAACGTTATTATTATTGAAATATTTTGGAGCAGAAGCTGATGGGAGTTTTCACCAGAAGCTCCTCCCACAAGACGAACCTCAGAGTTCAGCCATCATCACTGCGTTTCGCCGCAGCCAGATTAAATAATGATAAAAATGTTAGGTTTGATATTCATGCATTTTGTTTTGTGTGCTGCAGCTCAGCCTCACGCCCTGCAGACCCAGAATCAGCTGGACGAGGATCAGCAGCAGGTAAGTCGCCTGAAATCAGCAAATAGTCCAGATGCATAAATCTGCTTCCTGTTTGAAGCTGCTCTGATGCTGGCTGAGTACTTCCATAGGAAATGGCTGAGGAGAGCAAATTATGCAAAAAGTGTAATTATGAAATGAAGCATACATTGCAATAATATGACTGATTAAAAGGAGAGGTGGCAGGACGCATCGTGTTCCTAATGGCTCAGAAATGAAACTCTGAGCGGAGAGAAACCCTGGCAGCACTTTGCTGCTGACTTTCTGTCTTTCTCCGTTTCTCACAAACATCTGCACACAATGAGTGCAGCGGCTCTGAGGCCTCAGCCTCCTAATTGGGTGTGAAATGTAACTTGTCTCCTGCTGTGAATGTAAATCAGCTGAAATAGAGGCTGGTGGAGGGATGTGTGTCTCTCTGGACTCTGGATGAATGAATATAGATTATGTTCTCAGTGGGAATATGAATGACCTCTAATCACACCAGTAGATGTTTGTTTCCTCTGACCCCCCGCTGACCCCGACTCACATCGACGTTGCCGTGGCTTCTGTGCACATCATGCAGTTTCCAGACTAAACGTTCGTTTAGATGGAGGCAAAGTTCATCTCAGAGGTTCAGGCTGAACTTTGAAACGTTACAGAAAGTCGCAGGCTGTGACTTCACCTTCTAATATTTTATATCACATGTTGATCTGTTTTTCAGTAATTGTTCCAGGAATATTCAGATTTTCCATCTGACACTGCAAGGCAACCACCGAGACCCACTGAGCCTTCAGCTTCCTGTCTGCTTCTCTCTGGGTCTGCCAGAACCGGGCCCACCGTACCGGGCCCGGTTCTGGTTCTGCCGGAGGTTTCTTCTTGTTAAAGAGATCTTTACTTTCTACTGTTGCCACATGCTTGCTCGGTATGAGGCATTGCTCAAAGCAAGCGATGGCCTGCTGTCGCCCCCTGCTGGTCAGAAATGAATGCTGTACGTTTCTTTATCATTGAAATAATAAACTGAACTTGATGATAACCAGGATGAACTGGAAAAAACGTTTCATTGATTTAAGTTTTGTAAAAATCCTCCAGACTTTTGTTGTGACTCGATAAAATCAATATCAGATTCAAAGGTTGAGTTTCTCAAGAAGACGGCAAAGTTGTTTCATGAAAAGACCAGAATCTGGAATATTTGTCATTTTTTCAGAAAGTGATATTATGGTGTTTTTATCTCAGCAATGCAGTTTTTAAATGAAACGTTATTGACTCTCTTTTCACAGATGTCAGGATGAAATTATTCCTTTTCTAACACTTTACCTTCCACTAAATTATCTCGCATGTTTCCTGTAAGACGGCTTCCTCTAATATTCACATGATTCACAGTTTTATTCGTCTCCAGACTTTTTCTCCGATCTTATTCATCGGACTGTTTCCCTTCATTAACGCTCTTGTTGTTCTGCCTTCGCTTCACTGCTGATGTCACAATCTGACTCGTTTTAATAACAAATGTAGCTTTTCAGCTTCTAAGCAGGACTGGCTGCTGCTTTAGTTTTCCAGGCTTTAATCTGAACTGGGTTTGGTACCAGAGCAGAAACGCTGAGTCTCACCTGCGACCTGAAGGTGTCATGAGGTTGGTTGGGTTTGAAAAGAACCAACAAAGTAGTGGGAATGGATCTTTCCAGAAAACAAAAGTGTTTCCTGATGACGTCATCTTGTTTTTTAAAAGTAGATGATTTCTCAGAGTGTTGCAGCTTCTGTCCTGCCGGCTGTTTGGTGCTTCTGCTCCGTCTTGCTGTGTTTTTGCTTCGTGGCCTGAAGCCATTTCAGCTGGAAACAGTTCAGCACCAGGGAGAGCTCCATCAGGAAGCTCAGAAAACGAAACCAGAGAAGAAGAAACGGCCGGTGGCGGTCTTCATGGTTTCTCTGGACAGAGGAGGAAACCTGCTGAGTCAGCCGAGTCACTGCAGCTCCAGCTGTTGGTGGTTTGAATCTCAGCATTCGGGCTCTGAAGCCTGTTTCTGTCCCTTCGTCCTTTCAGTTCCTCACTAAAAATGTTTTTAAAAAGCTTTATTTTTATTAGCAAAACTCAGTTATTTTCTCCTGGTTCAGAAAGGTCAGCAGGGGTCACTGCTTCTGATGGCCAGAATATTAATCCTGAATGGAAACAACAATATTGTCCTTCTTGCCAATGTATATGGATATAATTCAAACCCTGAAAATGATTCCTTACTTGATGGATTATAATCTCGTTTCCTTCACTGGTTATCAAAAAACCCAAATGGTTTTAATGGAGGAGATTCCAACATCGCTGTGAATATGGTATTAATAATACTTCTATTAACTTGTCCTTAAGGTTTAATCTCAGAGACATATGGAGGGAAAACAATCCAGATTATAGCAGGTCTAATGAGAATCACACGTTAATGTATGGATTACTGGTTATTTTCTGATTATTTAGATAATAATAACGTCACTCCTAGAATATTAAAAACTGCTTTAATCGATCACAAAGCAATATCACTGATCGCCTCAGTCACTCCTAACATTAATGAGCTACTAATTGATAAAGTCAAATTATTAATAAACCATTTCTGGAAAAAAGCCTGACTTCATATCAATTTCCCTAGAAAGTGGGAATTCCTTCAAATTGAAGTTACAGGAGAATCCAGGAGAGATGAAGAAACAAATGTAATATCCAGAATAACTGAAATTACTGAAAAGGTATGTGAAGAAAAGAAGAGATGAAATGAACTGTGCAGAAGGAGCAGCTTTATGATGGAGGAACAAAACGCTGCATATTTCTTTCAATTAGAAAAATCCTGCAGTTCAGTTCAAAACATCAACAACTTTATCACTTAACAAATGCAAAGAGTTGCTCCACTTTCTACACAGTAAACCTGAATCTGAACATTTCTTTGTACTGAAACTGAATCAGTTCATATCTGTGATAGTTCCCGTCTCCTGCTGAAGGCCTGACTGCAAACTCAATGATCCTCCAGGATCAATAACTTCAGTATCAGCTGTGCAGATCAGCGGTCCGACGCTCCACCGGCGGTTTGCAGAAAGCAGCGATAACCAAACTCTTCCTCCCTCTCTGTAGCTAACAGGAGCCTTCTGATTGGTCCGTCTGCCTCATTCACAACCTCTAGAAAATTCGAGCTCCACTTGGTGCCATGAGGATGAAAATGTTCTGCACCTTATAACTGATGAAACTCTGAATGTTTTCATGACACAAAGACATTCGGCCAACAACACCAGGCTGCTGTTGGACCCGACTGACTGCAGATTTGTGCCATGATGACAGAACTTATGTCTCCATTTCCATTGAACATAATTTTATTGTTCAAACACAGATATTTGGTTTTGGCCCTTATTTTTGTGCAGCAATCAAAACCATGTCTAAAAATGCTACTAGTTGAATCAAACTTCCTCCTGGTTTGTCTCCCAGACCTGATGTGAAGCGAGGCGTCGGGTCCGGTTGCCCCAGAACTCTGATCAGTTACTGTCAGATTTCATTAAGCTCAACCGTCTGGACGGCACCACTATTGCTGAAGAAGAGACTGGAACTAGTCAACTAGCCGACGATCCCACGTTATTCTTAGAAGATGCTTCTCAGGTTTCTTCAGCAATGAATGAGGTTGAAACATTTTCTAGAGCCTCTGAACCTCAACATTAGTAAATGTGAACTTCAAAAATGTAACGCATCCTTCATTTATAATATTCCTGCCAGCATAAAGATCAACACAGATCAAAACTCTACAAGTGCTCTGAACTTTGACCCCATTATAGAAACTCAAGTTTCTCCTGTTGAACTCATCCAGCTTTATCTGTTTCTGCAAATAAACTGACATCATTGATAAAATGCTTTGTATGGAAAATAGGATTCATTATGTCAGAATCTCCATGAACTCATTTGAACTCTGTGCTCTCAGTTTTCTTGATTTTTCAACCTTAATCAATACATTCAGAATAAATTGGATTCAACAGGTTCTCAAAAATTCCTCCTCAATCTGGAATTTGACACCAGATTGAGCATAAAAGCTCAATCTGCTGTTTTCTTCTCAAAACTTGGTGGCTTCATTTTATTCTCCTTTGCAAACACAACATTGAAAATCTCCCCACAAACTAAAACTAATGCTTCTTTCCTTCCCTCTAATATACAAGCACTTTTTTTCACATGTGGAACAATGGAGACTTTCTGCACAAATCCTCCTCCTCCTCCTCTTCCTCCTCCTCCATCTTTGTGAGCTGGAAGCTTCTGTATCTGATAATCTGCAGTTTAATTGCTCTAATTATTGAACTCAAGGATTCTTTGTGTTTCTCCAATCAGTCTTTAAGGTTTTGCTTCCTGTTGTTCTTTTTCTTCTTCTGCAGTTCAGCAGTGAACCGTTGAGCCAGTTTCCTGTTCGCTGCTCTAGTTGCTCGGTTTAGAGGTCGTGGAGGTTAAAGGTCATGGAGGTTAAAGGTCGTGGAGGTTAAAGGTCGTGGCGGTTAAAGATCATGGAGGTTAGAGGTCGTGGAGGTGAGTGATGCTCTGCAGGACGTTTCATTTCATTTTGCTTCAGTTCTCGTTCTGTTTAATGTGGGTCAGATATGAACAGTTAGGCTCATATCTGAGTTCAGCAGAAACGTGTTGAATGAACCCGGTTGTGGAGGTCAGAGGTCGTCCTGCAGGCGAGCTGCTCTTCGCTCCATTTGGTTCTGATCCATGATCATCGTCTGCATGCGGCGATGATCCTGCTGCGGCTTCTCGGATGAGAAGAACCTCAAGCTGACTCTGGTCTAACAGAGGAACCGACCCAAAAGGCCAGAACCCCAGAACCCTGAAGCAGAACCGTGGTTCTGGTCCAGCTGGTTTCCTTCACATTTCCTCTTCTGGTCTTTGGTCATAAATCCGATCAGAGTTCTGGATGGTTCTGGATGGTTCTGGATGGTTCTGGATGACTGAAACAGACGTCAGATCTGCTCTCACTCTGGATAATATCGCTTCCTGGCTGTGGTTGCCATGTTGGCTGAGTCATCCTGCAGTTTCTGCTGTTAATAAGCAAAGTGACATTTGTGCCCCTTCACTTGGTTCATCCGTTGGTTCATCCACTGGTTCATCCACTGGTTCATCCGTTGGTTCATCCACTGGTTCATCCACTGGTTCATCCACTGGTTCATCCACTGGTTCATCCACTGGTTCATCCACTGGTTCATCCGTTGGTTCATCCACTGGTTCATCCGTGGTTCATCCACTGGTTCATCCTGGTTCATCCACTGGTTCATCCACTGGTTCATCCGTTGGTTCATGAAACGCTTCCTGCAGTCGCCTTTGCAGGATGTGACTCTGCGTCGGTCCTGAGACTCTATCCACGGGTTTGGAGCGGTCGGCCGGTTCTGAACGGGAAGGAATAGGAAGCTGCCCCTGGTTGAAACCTGAGGCAGGTCCGGTTCCGTTTCCGACCCGGTTCTGTGTATTTAGGGTTAGGGTTATTTGATCTTTTACTCGATTAATTGTAAGAATAATCAATAGAATACTCTTGACTAAAATATTCCTAGGCGTGGCGACAGTAAGGCCTCAGACCCAGCAGAGATGGAGACGCCTTCCTCTTCCTCTTCCTCTGAAGGCCTTCATCAGAGCTGCTCCTCATCCTCGCTCTTCGTCTGCTTACAAGAACAAAAACAATTTTTGACTCTGAGTGTCTGGAACATAAAACACCCAGAGTATATTCATAGTTCTGGATGAATTCTGCATCCAAACTGATTATTAATGCAGGAAACACACCTGAATGGTTTTCATATTTAAATAAATTATCCACCACGTGTCTTTATATTTTTGATTTTATCTCTTTATAGAAATAAATTGGAGTGTTTTCATTCTGAAGCTGATTTGTTCCAGAAAAACTTTAGTTTGTCTCCATTTGTTTGATTAAATGTCACCAAAGATTCATTTCAAACAGAAAACTGATTTTCTTCCCTTTTCTGCTCTGATTTTATTTACTAAATGCTTTTGATATTCCAAGATTAACTGAAAGTTTAATATTTCATTTTGATAATTAGAAAACCACCATTACCTTCTAAAGCACGTGTGTCAAACTCGGGGCCCAGGGGCCAATTCTGGCACATCACAGCTTATCATGTGGCCCTGTCGTCTCCAGCATCAGGTCAAAACAGGCAACAGTAAATATTATTATGAAATATTATTTTTCCAATCAAATCAACCATTTTTTTTCTGTATTTTGTTAAATTACTGCTAAAAACTGTTTTGTCTAATCCGACTCCAGTCCATTTGCCTAGAAAATCCAGCCCTGTTGTCCAGGTGCGAATGCTAAGCTAACTCTGGTCCTCGCTTTAAGTGAACTCTGGTTCTGTTTGAATGTGAACGCCAAGTGGACCAGAGAGCGCTCCACAAGCAGGAAGTGGACTACAGCACATGGCATTCTGGGTAAATACAACCAAAGCTAACATGCTAGCCTAGTGCTAGCAGCAGAAATGGTTCCTGGTTGTAACGCTTGGGTTGTGTTTAAGGGAAGAGAGGAGGCTGCAGACTCATCAGGACGGTCAACACTCACAACCAAACTGGTCCTGGGAACTCCACAGTGTTGTCCTTTAATAAACTGTTTTCACCAACCTGACAACGCTGAACGGCTGAACGACTGAACGGCTGAACGACTGAACGGCTGAACGACTGAACGACTGAACGGCTGAACGACTGAACGGCTGAACGGCTGAACGGCTGAACGGCTGCTTTATTAGCAACAACCCGTAGCGTTACTCAAAGGTAGGAAGCTAACATGTCCAGCGGCTGTAGCTCGTTCTTCCCTCGTTCTCTACAGAGAAGCAGAGTCGCATACTTGTGACATCATTAGCAATACTACAGTATCTTAAAGAGACACTACACAATTACGCCTGTTACCTGGTCTTCAGCCAAAGACTAAAGAGAAATCCTCCAACACTAAACTCTGACGCCTCCATCTTGTTTCATCTGGTGAAGCAGGAAGTTGCTCTCAGCTTCTTCAGAGGTTTTAGTGCCGTTTCCTTCAGTGGTTCTTGGTGCAGCGCCCCCACAAGCCAGGAGGGGAACTGGCTGGTTTGACTCAGAACCGCAGCAGCTGCAGGTGGAGCAGATGATGGAGTTCTGGTTCCAGTAGAACCGGGTCGACCGGACTAAGACGGCCTATCTCTATTGGTACCAACAACTGTTCTGCATTCAAAGTCACTGAAATCTTCTTCACTGTGATGCTCAGTTGGATGTGCAGTGACTGATCTCCATGGTCATGTTGAGGTTATGCATTAATATCACAGCTTGTTTGGAGCAGAACTGGGACTTTATGACAAAAATAAACATGTAACCCAAAATATGAGGGAACATGAAACAAAGGCCTCGACTTGGTTCCTGAAGCTGCTGTTTTGCTTCCAGTTATTAAACAGATCTAGAAATTTGTCTTGCGATTCTTTTGAGAAAGTCTTTGTTTAAAGTGAGAATATGGATGAATGTTTAATCAAACAAGCACTGAATTTTCTCCCTCGTTTGCAGAGTTTTCCAGTTATAAAGCCAATCTATAGCAGACTATAACAATAGCTCACTGCGTGGAGGCGCCGCTCCGTCTCTGCTGCTCAGGACCCATGAACACCAGGACAGAAACCCGCTCCGGTCCGGTCCAACATCATCCGCTCCGTCTTTATCCACCAGCTGTCTCATCGTCTGCAGAAAGCGTTTTGAGGAGAGGTCATGTTTTTGGTTTTTTAGATCTAGCTTCCTTTCAGAAGTTTGGAAATCATCTGCAGACATGTTCTGATTTCTATAACCACGAGTTTATAATCATTTAAACCCAAATTTTTCCCAGACATGAAAATATTAAAGTCAGATGTCATTGATAGCCCATTGAATTAATGAAGGGGGAATCATTTTAAAATGTTATGATTGGTGGGATGATCTGGATGAGCTAAAGATGCTTTTTCCAAATAGAGAAGATCATAAAAGGTGAACATTGTTTCTTTTTGTGAATATATCTCATCAAATCATGATTTTAGTGCAACTTTTGCTCTGTAAAGTTCAAACTCTGTATATTATAAACCAGGAAGTGCTTGTTTATGTATATTTATATTGCACTTCAGTCTGTTGTGGTGTTATGTTATCATGTTATCATGTTAGATGTTATCGTAAAGATAACATCTATAGTTCATTTATATTAGTAAAAATCATGAACATCTGTCAGTTTCACTGTCATTCAGTAATAAACTTGATCTCCAGTCTCTGCTTCAATAAACCTGAATCAGGTGATGAGCAGGACTCTGGGGAACTGGACTGCACACTGAGGAGGTGATCATGTGATCCAGGTGTGTTGGACCAGAGACACACCTGGAAGTTGCAGGATAACTGAACCCAAAGCCCAGGTGTTTGGCTCCATTTGGTGACTTTGGTATTTTGGGTTATTTCATCCCCTCTTTACTTTCCAAGATCTTTATTATTCATGGAAAGTAAAGATTATTTGTCAGACATTGAACTCTAATGCAGAATGTCGTAGCATCACTTTAATGAAACAGATTTCGAAAACTAATCTGAGCAAAAAAAAAAAAACAAGCTGATTTCCATCATGTTGTAGAAATCAAAACGTTTTTCTATCTGAAGATATTTTTAAAACAAGCTGTTGGAAAATAAAATGTGTGTTTAATCTGCTTTGCTGATTGGCTCCAGAACCGGTCAACGTTTCACAGTGGCAATAATCCGAGGATGATTTGCTGCAGAATCCCAGAGCCGGTTCTGAAGAACGACCATCGGCCTGTGGAGGTGAAACTCGGGGAGCGTTTCCTCCTGGAGGGAGCCGCCTCATCTCAGAACCGCATCAGAACCCAGACGCTTCCTCTGGGACTTTCCTCCACAACACGGACCGCCAGCAACTCCTGGTTGCTAGGCAACCTAATAGTGGGGCTCAGCCTCCTTTGTTTCTCTGGACAGTGAAGGTCTGACATGTTGTGCTTCGTTCATGTTTTAGCTCCAGTAGCTTCATGCTAATGAATTTAACATTACAGGACAGCATAGAACCTGCAGCTAGGATAAATGCACTGTTTTAATTCATGACCTGTTTAACAGTCATGAATAGAATGGTCCAGTCAAAGTCCAGAGCTTCTTTATGACACTTGAATTATATTTAGTGAGCAGAAATGTTTTCCTTGTTCCTCAGTGAGCTCTTCAGAGAAGCAGAAATCATTTTGATGTTGGGTTAAAGTGTTGGACCAGTTTCCAGCTGAAGGTCGGGTTTGGTTCAGGGCTTCTGCTGCTAAACGTCTCAGCAAAACTTCTGATGATTTACATTCTCAGGTAAAAATGCAAACAGTTTCTAGAATAGCTGGAATACCAAAGTGTTAATGAATAAATAAATTGGATTAAATTAGGTTTGTCGGTTTGTTCGGCGTTTAGCATTCAGTATCTCACCTTGTTGCTGATATTTACTCTGAAGGATTTCTGCAGGTCAGAGGGCACCAGGCACTCGGACTGCAGCTTCATCTCCGCGTTTCTTTCATACTCTGCTTGTTTTACTTTTGCTGTATGTTTGACTTACCAGATGTGGGTCATCTGGATCGATGAGCCTGCAATATTTACACAGAAGAAAACTGTTAAACAGGTCAGACATCTGCTGGACTGAGTCATGGCCCGGTTCTGTATGTCCTCATTACAGAATCTGCAGTAAAATGAAACGCTTTCATCACTTTTGCATTAATACCTCGTCTCTCAGCAGCAACCTTCTGGAGGCTGCAGCCTCTTTTCCTCAGACAGTTTTCTGTTTCTGTAACTCAGAAACAGAAACACTCAGTTATGAAAGTTCATATCATCATCGTACCGAGCATCACCTGGAATATCCACAGATTAATCGTCTGTTTCCAATCAGATATCAGAACATTCATCTGCAGTCTTCTGCAGATGAATGTCCTTCATCAGAAGTTCAGTGGAGCTAATGTTAGCATATTTGTGCTCTGCTTTAATATGACTTGTTGATCATTTCCCATTCATCTTGTGAAGATTAGTTTCTAACTTGTGCTTTGTTTGGCTCTGAGATCAGACCAGATGAAACCTGCAGCAGCTAAGGTTTTATTTTTCTACAGCCTTCCTCTATCCTCTCTCTGCGTTGACTTTGTTCATGTTTTAGTCTGTTATCAGGGAGTTTCTGGTTTAGAGCCAAACACTAAAAGTGGAGTAATACCACCAGTGACAGTGGGGGCAGTGTGGTGCGGTTTACTCTCATGTAAACAGCAGAAGAAGACAGAAATGCTAGAACTTCTCCATCCACAAGATTTTAAATGTATTTTTCAAGATAATTGACATGATCCAGATTTGGTGTTTGCTGTGTTGGTTTCCTCCTTACTGCCCTCTGCTGGCCATGTGCTGATGTGTTTCAGTGTTTAAAGAGAGAATGAGTTTTAATCTTCCTCTTCCAGGTTATCCATAAAGGGTAAAACCACCTGAAGTAACCTGGAAACCCAGGTTACTTTGGTCATCAGATTTTTTATTATAAAAGTCACATTTTTTCAGGGCGGAACGGGTCAGAACCCTGACCCGGTGTGCTCTGGTTCTGAACAGCCTGTGTCTATCGGGAACGGTCAAGTGTTGTGCTGTGATTTCACCTCCTGATTTCATTTTAAATGTAGATCTGAAGTCCAATCAAAAGAGAAGAAAAATAGCAAAAAGAAGGAAAGTCGAGTATTTTCTGTGAATTCTGGATAATCATAAGAAACGGTGGAGCTCCAGAAAGCACTTCCTGTTTGACATGTAAGTTCGAGGCTCTGACAGCAATCAGATTGGTCAAATTAATCAGACAGTGATTGATGTGATCAGTTTAACTGTCAAGAATCCAGAATAACGGCACACAAACGTTTCAAGGTTATAAACTAAACCCTGGAGTTTCTGGATCACAGCTGGATTTGCACCGACAGAAAGAAATGCTTTTTACATTTAGATGTCAGATTTCTTCACCCAATTTTCTGCCAGATGAAGGTAAATGAAGATGGAAGGGGTTTAGTAGAAGTAAAGATATAAAATGAAAATTTACAAATCTCTGGTTTGATCTGCAGGCGGAGGCTCTGGACTGAGACTTCCTCTGATAAAAATCATTTTCAACCTGCTGTTCGATCGAACAGAAGAAAAGCTGCATGGAAACCAAACCAAGCAGGTGGAAGTCAAACAGGAATGGTTTCTGCTGCATTTCCTGCTTTATTGCTCTGATATTCTCAATGGAAATGAATCATGAACTGCTTTGGTGATAAATCTCTGGAAACATTTAGAGAACCAGGAATTCCCTCCAAGTCTGGAGGAGTGATGAGGATCAGCGTTCCCTGTCCAGACGGCAGAGGAAGCCATGTTGTTTTCCTTCCTGTGGCGGTGTGTGAGAGACGGAGGAGGAGAGATTGGCTTTTTGTGGCTCAAATCAGATAAATAGCACTAATTGCTTGGCAGAGTCCCCTGTGTGTTTGTGTTGTTGTTCCAGATGATTAGCCCAATGAATCCAAATAATTGAGAACATGTATACATGGTTCCACAGTTCAAGGCTTCTGCACCGCAGAGAGTTTGTGTTGAGTGTGGGATTTATTGGGACGGCGTAGGAAAAGCACCTTCTGCTCTGTAATATTCAGATTCGGTCAGCAAGCCAGGAATTGCTGATCTCAGCCTCTGGTTTCAGCTCATGTTGCATAAACTGATTGTGATCTAAGCCAAAGTTTTACTGTGAAAACATAAAGTCCTTCAGCTCTATGGGGTTGATGAAATATATCGTGTTTGATTTGGTCGGTTTTGTCAGCAGGTTTGTTCCTGGATCAGGAGGAAAACATGGTTTCCTGCTGCTGGATTGGTTGATTTACCTTGATGTCACGTTTAGTTTCATGTATTTCTAGACATTGATGGATGTAACGATTGCATCAGGAATAAAAGTTTTCATGATACATGCGGTCTTTGACAATCCCCAAGTATTTTGAACTCCAAATCAACAGTTTTTTCTTTTTCAGATAAACTCGCCGCTGCATCACCGCGCAGAGAAAAGGGCTTGTTAGCCTGGCGGCTGGCTGATGCAGTCTACAATCAGTCTACAGTCAGTCTACAATCAGTCTACAGTCAGTCTACAATCAGTCTACAGTCAGTCTACAGTCAGTCTACAGTCAGTCTACAGTCAGTCTATAATCAGTCTACAATCAGTCTACAGTTAACTCACTGTGGAGAATGTCAGACCTGCTTCCTGTAACTAGTGCGGCTCTGAATCGCTGCCAATCATCTCCAGGAACAAAGTCTGCTCCAGGTTTTGCCTTTTCCTTGCTCTATTTTCCATCCTGGAAACAAACGCACCCAGTACAACACTTTCATTCTATTGGCTAAGAGGTTGCTAGGCGACTGCCAAAAACGCAGTTCCATGTTTCGTAAGCGCGCAGAGACTAAGTGTGAGCACCAGGAGAAATTTTGAGTACAAATGTTACAAATTTTAAGAAGAAAGACATGAAGTTCTTCTTTTGGACTGAACATGTGTGCTCTTAGGTTGTGGCAGGAAAATTCCTCCATAGAAGTGATGTCATGTTCTCTATCTGAAGCTGTGAGTATTCCTCGGCCAGCCAATCACAAGGCAGACATGAAACATGAACTCCTGGTTGATTGGTTGTAGAACATAACTGATTGGTTGATTGATCACATCTGATCTCCCTGAGGTCCTGGAGATTCTCCAGGTCCATCAGCACAACCGTCCACTTCACAGATCAATCCATCAGTTGTTGTTTCCAGGGGGATTTCCATGCAGCAGGTGGAGCACTGAGAGAGAGGTCATGACCCCTGTGGACTGTGATGTCACTGCGTACCTGCTGAAGGATCAGCCTGCAGGAAACGACCTGAACATGAAACGGGAAGGAGGCGACTGAGACTCGGTCAGCTCTGATTCCTGGGAAGATCCTGACTGCGGTCAGAAAACTGTTGGGACGTTTTGCTGAACATGTGAGCGTTGAACTGGTGAGCTCCCAGTAAACCGAACCACTAGAGGTGAAACTGAGGTTTTTACTGTCCAACAATGTTTTTATTTCTCAGATTCTGAAAAGTCAGCGGATGATTTTTGATAAATAACATAAACATGAAACTAAGTTTGGTGGTTCATACTTCATTCAAAGGTGACTTCTCAGTTGATCATGGAGCCTCTTTTTGTTTTGCACCAGGTTGTCTCTGCTGATAAGTTTCCTAGTTTTGTTGCCTATAAATGAATATGGCAGAGAAATTGTCTCTGAAAAGCAATTCCTCAGGCGTCACAACAATTTTTGCCCTCATATTTCACATCTATTGTAAAAGTAAAGGCAGAGTGGATGTGTCTGCGTTTTCTGGAGATACCGACCCCCACCTGGCTTTTGAGTTGGGCTAACCTTTCCCTTCTCCTGCTCAGGATGGATAAATGCAGAAATCTGTCACTGTATTAAATCCATTCCTCTGGATGCTTGTAGGGATGAAACTGACGGATGGATGGAGAAGCTCCAAACGTTTCCATTATCTCAGAGTTCAGCGGCTTTTCGTCCGTCTGTTTCGCTGTGCATGACGTGTCTGTGTGTTGCGGGTTACGACTATTTTGCATGAAGATTAAGTGTGCTGTGCGAGAGCTCTGAGCCTTAAGGAAGACTGTTGGCTTGCTTTTATAGACAAGAGTGAGGAATAGTTTGGTTTCAGCTGGGCGGACGGCCTGCTGGAATCCATCGCTGAACCGAAGCTTCAGTCGTTACTCGTTTTGACAACTTGGGCTTTCATTGGTTCCTTGTTTCCCCTGAGCTAACAGATACAGATACAGATAACAGCATCTCTTATTCTGCTGGGACTAATCAGAGCCGGGCAGAACTGGAATGAGCCGTCCTCTACTTAGTAATCAAGGAGTTGTCGAATAATTTATCAGAGGTCACAGACAGTTACGCCACAGCAGGAGTTTACAGACATTCTTTAGTCAGGGTCACAAGGAAATCTGCATTTTCAAATAAACGGCTGATAAACGTTTCTGTGATCCATCAAGCAGTCGGGTCAAAGATAAGCAGTCGGGTCAAAGAAGCAGTCAGAGGTCAAAGAAGCAGTCAGAGGTCAGTTCGATTAAATCACTTCATTTATCCCCAAGAGGCATGGTAGCCTCAAAGTAAGACTTGAGTCCCACCAGCCACGAGTCTGCTTTCACCAGACTCCAGTCCGCTTGTTTAGGAATTCCAGTTGGTGAAATATGAACACTAATCGACCTCTGACCTCTGGTCCTCCAAACCTCGGTCTGGGTTCGCTTTGCACGCCAAGCGGACCGGAGAGCGCTCCACAAGCAGGAAGTGGTCTACAGCGCAGGGCATTCTGGGTAAATACTACCAACGCTAACGTGCTAGCCTAGCGCTAGCAGCAGAAATGGCTCCCGGAGGAGAAATCCTCCAGCATAAACTCTGACGCCTCCATCTTGTTCCATCTGGTGAAACAGGAAGTTGCTCTCAGCGTCTTCAGAAGTTTTAGTGCCGTTTCCTGCAGTGGTTGTTGGTGCAGCGCCCCCACAGGCCAGGAGGGGAACAGGCTGGTTTGGGTCAGAACCACAGCAGCTGCAGGTGGAGCAGATGTTCTGGTTCCAGTAGAACCGGGTCAACTGGACCATCAGGTGTTACACACAATGTCTGTGAAACAACCGACAGTAAACTAAAACACAAAGACATTTTCATTTCTCATTTCTGGTTTTTTCCACTCTGCTGACCTGCAGTAGTTGACCTCTTAAACTCAGCACATCATATCAACTAGTGAGGAACCGGAGTCTGCAGTCTGCAGCTGACCCCGAGATCTGCAGCTGACCCCGGGTCTGCAGCTGACCCCGAGGTCTGCAGCTGACCCCGAGGTCTGCAGCTGACCCCGAGGTCTGCAGCTGACCCCGAGGTCTGCAGCTGACCCCGGGCTCTGCAGCTGACCCCGAGGTCTGCAGCTGACCCCGAGGTCTGCAGCAGACCTCGAGCTCTGCAGCTGACCGTCTGAGTTTCTATTATTCCTCCGGGTTCCTGGACTTCCTCTCT
This sequence comes from Poeciliopsis turneri, assembly GCA_922788865.1. NCBI lineage: Eukaryota > Metazoa > Chordata > Actinopteri > Cyprinodontiformes > Poeciliidae > Poeciliopsis > Poeciliopsis turneri. The sequence continues at coordinate 97,378 of CAKLNU010000197.1, forward strand.
CTGGCCACTCAGTCGACTCTCTCGCCTGTCCTGTTTGACCTCTGGCTGACCCCTTTCAGCCCACTCCGCTTCCTCTGCTGCTTCATCTCAAAGCCCAGCAGAGGACGATTATCAGGTTTTCTTTCATTTATTAGCAAAATAACTGAATCTGCACCAAACGTTCTGTCTGGATAAAGTCAAATAAGGTATTAACATCTGCACAGATGAAGCATAACATTACGACCACCTGTTTTGCTCCTTTTGATGCTGAAACAAACATAAGGCTGTGAGCTTCTTTGCCATGGAGTCGCTTATGACCTCTGACCTGTAGAGCAAATAAACCATGACTAATTACAACGTTAAGATGTTTCTATTATTCTTAAATTATTCTACAGTTTGGCCCTCGGACTCCAGGCTTCACTTGAACTCACCAATAAAGAAAAGTCAATATTTACAGAAGAAATATGGATCAGCTTTGGCCACATTCATCCTGCAGCCGACCCAAATACGGTGAGGAGGAGTTCTGCATCCAGCAGAGTGTTAAAGAGCAGAAACCCCTCAGAGGTTCTGCCCGGCTCCATGTCTGCTGAGTGTGTGTGTGTGTGTGTGTTCTGGACCTGCTGGACCTGCAGGACTGAGCTGAACATGTGAACATCTACAGGAAAATATTCTTCATTCGCTGCACAAGAGCAAACTGGAGTCACCGGGCCGGAAGTCGACCTGGATCTGCACGACGGACACAAATCTACATTATTGGAAATTATTTAAGAACCAACCATCCATCAGCTGTTGGAATGGATCAGGTTCTGTTTCTCATCAAATGCAACTCAAATGAAGGAGCATGTTGACCCGGTTCTGGATGGCCTGATCTGTCTGAGTTCAAACTGAAACCAGGAGAAGCTGCTGATGAAGAACTGATGAACACAATTTCATTGATCAATTCAAATTTGATTAAAACGCAAATAAATAAAAAGAAGACAGAAAACAAGGAAACAACATTTCCACCAGTCGAGATTTATTAAGCAGAGAAAGTTTGGAGGAAGGATGAAGGTTCATATCTGCTGCTCAGCTACCAGCTGATTAAACTGGGATGAAAACAATGAAGGAACTGGATCATTTCCAGGTCAGGTCTGTCTGCAGACTTCAACTCATTCATTGTTGTCACTTTAAATGAAAAGGATCCAATCAGGAACAGATTCAGGTAAACTCAGGTGTTCAGCTGATTGTCTTCACCTGCAGAGGATCAAACCTCCGCGATGTTCTGATGGACCCACGAACCGGAAACTGGCGGTCTCTCTCTCTCTCTCTCTCTCTCTCTCTCTCTCTCTCTCTCCCATAAATCCATCTCTCCTCTCTCTCCTCCTCATCCTCGGCTCTCCGCCTCTCGGGCTGCAGCTCCGGTCTCTCTCTCTCTCTCTCTCTCTCTCTCTCTCTCTCTCTGACGGCTGGACTGAGGAATTATGAGCAGAGCTCTGCCCGCCTCTGACACTCTGTCTTGAATCATTCTGTGTTTCCCAACCGAACCGAGCCGAGGCGAGTATGGAGACCGGACTCTGCATCCTCCTGACTTTCCTCCTCCAGCAGGTAGGACCAGTGTGTGTGTGTGTGTGTGTGTGTGTGTGTAAGAGAGATTTGCTGCTGCGGTTTGTTAAGTTTAGCGACTCTTCCAGCAACAATCACCTGCGGTCCATCGGAACCGAGTCAGAGTTCCGACCGGCTGTCAGCTGTGAAGCCGAGTTTGGGCTGCAGAGTGTCGGCTCGGTGATCCGCGGCGCTCCGCTCACTTTCAGGAAAACCTCTCACATTTAGTGGACAGAGCGACAGACCGGACCGAACCGGGCCGGACACGGACCGGGCCGCCGGGGGAAGCAGCGCAGGCTGCCCCTCTGTCTGTGTGCAAATCACGGCTCTGCTCTTGTCTGAGCCGCATCTACATTCCGCTCAGCCTCCAACTTGAGCGGCTCTTTGGGTCTGTGTGCATGTGCCGCGCGTGCGTGTGTGTGCATGTGCCGCGCGTGCGTGTGTGTGCATGTGCCGCGCGTGCGTGTGTGTGCATGTGCGGAGGCTGCTCTCTGTTTCTGGTCTCTGGTTTGTCATGAACGCGGCTGCCGGTTCGGTTCGGTCCGACCAGCAGCTCCGCCATCAGGTGTTTGGAGGCTGCAGACAGCGGAGGTTCTTCACACTTTGCTCTCATTCATCGCGTTCTCACTAGAACCAGGAAGATAGAGACATAACACCAGTTTAAAGTCCCTCCACTGGATCCCTGTAGCTCAAAGAATAGATTTAAAATAGTTAGTTTATAAATCACTGAACGGTTTAGCACCACAATACATTAAAGATCTGCTGTTGTTGTATCAACCTGCCAGACTCTCAGGTTCTGGTTCTGGTTCTGCTCTGCATCCAGAACCAGAACCAAAAGAGGAGAAGCAGCTTTCAGCATCTATGCACCAAAAATCTGGAACAAACTTCCAGAAAACTGTAAAACAGCGGAAACCCTGACTTCCTTTAAATCTCAACTAAAAATCAGCTGTTAAGAGTTTTATTGGAAACGTAACATGGATCAATGTATTGATTATTCTGTTGCATGACTTTGTGTTTTTGTGTTTATGATGTAAAGCACTTTGCTGCTGAAATGTGCTCTACAAATAAAATTTGATTGATTTCCTGAGCAGGGCCGATTCACAGGGGGCCAGTGGGGGGCCCAGCCCTCCTGCCCAGCCTTTCACATTGAAATAAAACGATCTAATCCGATGTGTTTCATATGCGTATGACCGAACGAGGATCATGTCCACGCTCTGACCTCCAGATTTAAAGCGCGGCTAAAGCAAAGGAGCTGCATTAGCAGAGCTACTAACAGCTGATGATGTCATCATGTTATTGTGAAATCTCTATCTGGACGTTGGGCTGTTAGCATGAGAGTCTTCAGTCAGAGGGTTCTTCAGATTGGTTGCAGGATTGACTGCTACTGGAGCCCACAGCATCACCATCCAGATGAACTATGACCTCATTTAATGATCCTTTGGGGGTAAACCAAGCAATTTTGAGCTTCTGATGCAGTCCGCGCTCTCAGCACGACCTCTGACCTCATCATTTTTACAGAGATTTTCCCATAATTCCTCTGGTGTCAGATTAGCAGGACGGTATTGTTGCACGTTGTTTCTTGGCAGCAGGCGCTGACAGAAGAAGCAGCAGCTAATTTTGAAGCGAGTGTCTGTTTTTGAAATGTGGGAGATTCCCTGAAGCGTAGCGGCTCGCAGCTCATTTGGTAAACGCTCTCTCTCCCCGGCTCCTCTCGCTCGGCCGCTTATCCGCAGCGCTGGGAGACGGCAGACGGCTCGGCCGGTCTGGCGCTTGTTGTCTGACCTGTGTAGGTTTGGTGTTGGATTCCTGCTGCGCGTTACTCACTGTAATTGGCCGAGCGGTTCTGGGTTTGTTGTTCAGTCCTGGACTCTTTGCCATCATGATTCAGGCTAATGGAGCCTCTGAAGAAATTATTTAACTCCTGTTTTATTGATTACAACCTGTCCTCTTCTGCTCACACGCTTACATGAACACATCCACACGCACGCAGTGCGCTTTCATTAAGCAGATTCCTTCATTATTGGGAACGAAGGGAAAGAAACCAGTTAACTGTGAGAAACCAGGTTAGTTTGAAACAGAAATGAATGTTTGTGAAGCTGAAACAAAGAGCAGATTTTCTGTCATCCTGGGAAACGCATCCCTGTCACAAATCTCCATCTCTCGGTTGTATCCATTTAATTCTGCGAATATGGCTGATAAAATATGGGAATCATGTTTCAATCAAAACTGCAGCTTACCAGGTTATTCCAGTTTTATGGTACACGTTTCTATGCAGCAAGCAAACAGATTTTTATCCCACTTGACTCATGGTGCACACTTAAATTGCAAATGTGTCATCTCTCCTTGTAGAATCACAGGAGCATCCTATCTTTGCCGTATTTGTGTGGCCTCAAAGCGATTCTCTAGCTGATGGGAAACACGGAGACTTCTGGAGTCTCGATTTCTCTTCCTCTCCAGATCAGGTTTTATCTCAGCACTGGCTGCAGTTTGTGTCGCTGCTGAGAGGCTGTGACCAAGTCTGGAAGGTGATTTCCAGTCCTTCTGCCAACGATGAAAGGACGAACAGATTCCTCTTCCTGCCTGCAGACAGATGGAGGATGAAGAGATGGTGTTGGTCGCTGCAGCCTCAGGAGAGCCAGAGAAACATTTTGCTGCTGAAGTAAAGACGAAACAAACACCTGATGTGGAACAAAGTCAAATTAATCAATTGGTGAATGAAGAAGCATTCAAAGAATTAGTTTTAGTTTTGGTGTACGATTACAGATCAACATGTTGGCTCTGGATTCGTTTAAAAAATAAACAATTCTTCAGCAATTTCTGTAGTGGACATTCCTGCTGACTGAAATGAAAATGTGTCGTTTCTGACTGGATCAGAGCTGGTTTCCCCCGTCGGACCAGACTTTCCCTGCAGGTGTGAAACCCCGACCCAGACCCACTTTCTGATCCAGTTCCAGCCTCTTTGCTGCAGCTGGTAGCGCCGCTGCCTCCATGTGTCCACGCCAGAGCACACTGGGCCAGCCCGTTCCCTCCAGGTTCAGCCCCAGTTCCCTCCAGGTTCAACCCGAGTTCCCTCCAGGTTCAACCCGAGTTCCCTCCAGGTTCAGCCCGAGTTCCCTCCAGGTTCAGCCCGAGTTCCCTCCAGGTTCAGCCCGAGTTCCCTCCAGGTTCGGTCCCAGTTCCCTCCAGGTTCGGTCCCAGTTCCCTTCAGGTTCGGCCCCAGTTCCCTCCAGGTTTGGTTTCAGTTCCCTTCAGGTTCACACACATCCATATGTCCAATGTAAGCAATGCTGCTATTTCCTGTGTTCGGTTCTTTAACCTCCATCTTGCAGAAAAGAGGATCTGACTCCGTTTGCTGTTACCGAGGGTAACAGCAACAGGTTGGGGACGGGTCAAACCATCACTCAGACTCAAAGCTTCTTTCATGTCTCTAATAAGACATTATCAGATTTCTTTGTGACTCATTAAGAGCTTCCCTGTGCGAGGATGATGAGGGAACGCAGCCTGTCGTTTCCTTCTCTGCTTCCATCAATCGCAGCAGATCTGGGATCAGCTCCTGGTTTTACAGAAAGTTTGTCCTTTCAGAGCTGCCGTCAGCCTGCGACGCTTTCACAGCAGAGACACTGAGCCAGCTGAGTCTAATGAGGACAGTAATGAGGAACGCCAGGCATCAGTGCAGGATTGTCTCTGGCTCTCCTTCCTCTGAAGTCGCTCTAATGACGATCGGAGAAACGCTGCAGCCACAAGGTTCTGGAGTCACCATGACGCGGTCCGCCAGTCCGTCCAGCATCGGCAGGAAGTGATCCCTCACTTCCTGTTGGTCACACACACCTCAGTATGAGGTGTTAGAGTATCTCTTTGGAGGGTTTTCCCTTTCTTGGACTCTGCTGTTATTGACAGAAAACTCTAAAAGCTTCCATTGAATAAATCTGTGTGTGTGTGTGTGTGTGTGTGTGTGTGTTTTCGCTTGACCAGAAAACACTCACGTTCAGAACTTTTCTCTCTTTCTTAACTGGAGCAGTTTTTTATTTCCCTGTGTGACCGCTGCAGTGTAGCGGTCTGCAAGGTCAGACGCTATCTAAACTCGGCTGAAAGAGGTCGTGACCTTTGAGGGAAACGCTTCTCTTCAATCCTTTCCCCTCCATGCTGCTGCTGCCTCTCTCCAGGGGAGGAGAGCGAAGATGAGATGTGAAGCTACTGAGAGCTGTAATTAAAGTAAATATGTCCCCTTCGCGCTCCATTAGAATCTGCTGCGTTTAATGGAAGATCTCTAATTATGCAAAACACCAGCCGACGTTTTAATCATGAAATCTGCCAAGGACTGCAGACCGTCTCTGTCCTCTGACTGGATTAACGGCTGAGTGAGGAGCCAAAACCTGATCAGGAGAAACTCTAAGCAGCGAGAAGCCGACCGCTAACACACACACACACACACACACACACGCATACACACACACACACGCACACACACGCACACACACACACACACGCACACACACACGCACACACACACATGCATACACACAATCGTCTCTTCCTAGGAAACGATAACAAACTTTACTGAATTGTTCCAAAATTAATTTTGATAAATAATGTGGTTTAATTTCTCAAAGACCAAAAGACTTTAATTTGTAAAAAACACTGGAAAATATCAAAACAAAAACCCAACAACCATAAACAAACGGGAATAAAAAGCACAATAAGCTGGAGCGCTGCTGTTCTTTACCGCCGTGATCATTCACTAATCATCCACTGATTATCCACTGATCATTCACTAATCATTCACTGATCATTCACTAATCATCCACTGATCATTCACTGATTATCCACTGATCATTCACTGATCATTCACTAATCATTCACTAATCATCCACTAATCATTCACTGATTATTCACTAATCATCCACTAATCATTCACTAATCATTCACTAATCATTCACTAATCATCCACTGATTATCCACTAATCATTCACTGATCAATAACAGCCTCTCGCCTCTGAAAGCTGCTGGATGTTGGTTTGGTTGGTTTGGTCTGCAGAAGTGATGACTGTGATCATCTGCTGCTCTTCATCCATCTTTCATGAAGCTGTTAAACTTTCATCCTGCTGACAGCGGAAACTTTCCTGCCAGGTCAGAGGTCAGAGTTGAAGCTCCGATCCAGATCCAGTCCATGTTTCTGGATTCTCCGCTTTGCCCTTGATTAATTGAACTCCTCAGACTAAAGGAGCAGAGGAAGAAAGTGAACAATGTTAACAGCTATGTGGTGAGCTCAATAAGTACCAACCGGCCCAGTTGGACCATAAACAGGAACGTAGATGGAAATCTAATAGAGCTGCCGTGTTTTCACGCCGCACGTTTTTCTAAAGATTATGTTTGAGATTTAATATCTGTGCATCTGGGCTGCCAGCCTTTATCTGCTGTGATAAATGACCTGCATCTTTTCATCGTCTCTGTGGGTGAGCTGCTCACTCTGGAACAAAAATATAATGAACAAATGGCTCATTAACCTTCATCTGTTCACACCTGATGAGGTTTACCTGCTTTACCTGCTTTACCTGCTTTACCTGGTTTACCTGGTTTACCTGCTTTACCTGCTTTACCTGGTTTACCTGGTTTACCTGGTTTGTACCTGCTTTACCTGGCCGCTGTGAGGTCAGAGCTCTGGGTCACGTTTCTATCCACCCATCAGGGAATCTGAGGAAACGTTTAAACTGTCACAATAAAACAAACTAATAAATAAAAGTCAATTATGTTTGACCGGTTTGGACATGCTGAGGTTTTCAGTTTTATTCTGCTCAGCCTGAACTTTCAGTCTGTGGATCAGTGAGTTTCTGAACCGAGACTTTTGGACCAACCTGAAGAATTTTGAACCCAGAAAGGAGATAAGTCCTGCAGATCCGTGTTCTTACTGTCTGGACTCTGTTTTTTAAGCAGCAGCTAAAGATCCAGTTGTTCAGTTTGACTTTCTTGGTGTTATGATGTTTTATGTGAAAGCTTGTATATTGAAGCGGGCCTTGCCTTAGACATGATGATGCTGCGGTTGTGCTGCCAGGAGCCTCTCTTCAGATGACGCCTCGTCCTCTTTTCCTCTCTTCCAGCTTCATTCTGTCGTTTCGTTGCTCTTTTGTAAGACTGGAAAGAAAAATGGAACCAAAACCTTTTTTTGTTTGAAATGAAGCAAAGTATTTTTGAACTTTCAAGAATAGATTTCACTTTTCTCCCTTGTTCATTCCTGCTGTGCTGAAGCCTCATCGCTCGCTTCTTTTTAATTCTTCTCTTACTTCTATCATTGCTTTTTCTCTTGGCATGAAAAACATTTCAGAGCATCCTTTCCTCCTCCACCTAATGCTCCTCTTTGCTGCTGCTGGGAGAAATTCAGCTTCCAATAGGAAACAGTTGCGCCTGCAGTACCGCCCCTGCTGCCTAGGTGGCGACAGAATGCCAGTGCAGTTGGGGATCATTTCCACTCAGCATAAAAATCAGGAAACACCTGCAACCCTGCTCAGATCCAAACATCAGCATTATGACTTGTTCGTTTAAAGATTGAATAAATGCCATGTTTTATGTTTTATCTGCATGTTTGCCATGAAAATGTCAGCTTTCTGCGTCGCTTTGCTCAGGTGATGCTCAATTGCTGTGGTCTTCACCAGAGCTTTAAGGGAGGTGCTGCATCACATCCTGCTGCAGAGAATCCCAGAGTCGGGAGCTGCTGGTTTTCACTGGTTGCATGTCTGCACTGTCACTTCCTGTTCCTGCAGCTACACTTCACTGGAGACAATGTTCCACGCCGGCGGCCCCAAAACCCCAGATCAGTTCTCACACAGGGACTGGGGGGACCGGAGAGGTCAGAGGTCAGTGCTTCAATATCACTGAGGCCCAAACGCCCAGGTTGACCTGCTTACTGAAGGAACTCTCTGCTGGTGCTCACTGGAGGCTAACTGGTGTCACTGGAGGCTAACTGGTCTCATTGGAGGCTAACTGGTGTCACTGGAGGCTGACTGGTGTCACTGGAGGCTGACTGGTGTCACTGGAGGCCAACTGGTCTCACTGGAGGCCAACTGGTGTCACTGGAGGCCAACTGGTCTCAGTGGAGGCCGACTGGGGTCACTTTTTCCAGGGTGTGACAACAGAAACTCCAGAGCTTCCGGTTCCTGAACTGCGACTCGGTTCCGAGTCGTGTTTCTGTCGACTCGGCGTTCTGCAGTGGATCAGCGCTTCGCTTCTTCTGGTTTTGCTTTCGCTGTGGGTGGAAACATGACTTTGCCAAGAAGTGATAATAACTGAGTGGGAGGGCAAACATTAACAAGCTTTTGCCAAGTACCACAACAGGCAGCACAGCAATATTCTTTTCTTTGTCATAATAAATGACAGTAATTTTTACAGAAACAGTGGAAGCTGCTTTTTCTGAGGATGTGGGCTCATGGAGAGGCGGCTCTGCCATCCCAGGGAGCAATATGATTTTGTTTTCCAGTCATTAATTTATAAAAGCGCTCCTGCTCCGCCCACATGTTGAATTCTAAATAAAATAATCACACAAATTGCAGCTATTATTTAGCAGCTCTTTATTAGTTACTACTTTATTGTTCTGCTTGATGTTTGAAGAAACTCTAAATCTGCAGGAAAAATGAATATTTAATGAGGACATGTAATTGTGTAAAAGGCTCAGAATGAAAGAGTTGAGACCAATCAGAGGTTGATGAGCAGCAAAACTCTGTTTGATATCAATAAATCCAGCCTTATTGATTGTGCAGGAAACGCGTTGAAGTGGAAACAGAGTCCAAGAAGTTCTGGATCCATTGGAGTTTAAACTACCAGCCTGCGGCTTTGATTTCAGGGTGAAACGCAGAATAATACGACCACCTCCGTGCCTGATGCTGGTTTGTTCAGCCCTTCCACATGGGGGCGGTAGTGGAGACCCAGGGGTCCGAACACATTTCTGTTATGGAGGCTGAAATAATAAGATTCCTGACAGAGAGTCGGTTCTGACTCTGATGATGTTTTATGACTCCGTTATCTGGCTGATGATCCCGTTTGACTCGTCCAACTGAGGCCTGACTTTGTCATTTCACATCAAAAGCAACATTTCAGAGATTGGTTTTTAATTAAAAGGCTGGAGCCGCATCTGGTCGGGGCTTCGGGTGCCGTGTGCTCATGTGCTCATGTGCACCACTTGCCTCTTTAATTGCCCCAGAGCTGCGCTGGAGTCCCAGCAGCCATGAGGCTGGAGCCCCAGCAGGCATGAGGCTGGAGCCCCAGCAGGCATGAGGCTGGAGCCCCAGCAGGCATGAGGCTGGAGTCCCAGCAGGCATGAGGCTGGAGTCCCAGCAAGCATGAGGCTGGAGTCCCAGCAGGCATGAGGCTGGAGCCCCAACAGCATGAGGCTGGAGTCCCAGCAGGCATGAGGCTGGAGCCCAGCACACATGAGGCTGGAGTCCCAGCAGGCATGAGGCTGGAGCCCCAGCAGGCATGAGGCTGGAGCCCCAGCAGGCATGAGGCTGGAGCCCCAGCAGGCATGAGGCTGGAGCCCCAGCAGGCATGAGGCTGGAGCCCCAGCAGGCATGAGGCTGGAGCCCCAGCAGGCATGAGGCTGGAGCCCCAGCAGGCATGAGGTGCACATCCAGCCTCTCTGGCTTCTTCTGATTGTTTAGGGTTTTTTGCATTCAGTGGTTTGGAGTTTATTCAATAAGAACAAATCTTACTGCTGATTTCATGGCTCCTTTTCTTGCTCTGTTTCATAGAGATGAGGCTTTAATACAAGTAGATGGAAAATTAAAGAAATATTAGAAATGAATCTAAATATGTAAATAGTGTTTTAATTCTCTCCTTAATTTGTGGTGAATGACTGATGTTGTGTTTAAAGTGAGGTTAATTATCCAGAATGATAATAAAAAAGCACTTCAAACATGATGTCTTTGATTCCTGAAATGATTTATAAGCTGCGATTGTTGAATTAATCAGGAAAAGGAATCCTGACAGCAGTTTCATGTTTTAAAACTCTTGTTTTTCCTGCAGCAAAAATCCACAACTGAGTAGTTTATTCAGTGGTTTATTCAGTAGTTTATTCAGTAGTTTACTGAGTAGTTTATTCAGTAGTTTATTCAGTAGTTTATTCAGTAGTTTATTCAGTAGTTTATTCAGTAGTTTATTAAGTATTGTAGTTTATTCAGTTTAGTTCAATAGTTTATTCAGTGGTTTATTCAGTAGTTTACTGTGGTGAACTACAGTAAACTAGTTCACTGTTTACTGTACGCTGCATGGAGAGCGTTTCTCGCAGGCTGCAGTCAGTGGCTCTGCTGCCCTGCAGCCAGAAGGTTGTGGGTTTGAATCCTGGCCTGGAGTCTGTAGACAGTTAGCATAGAGTTAGCATGTTAGCTTGTTTTCTCCAGCTTCCTCCCACAGTCCAGAAAAGCTTTGGGTTCGTTGGTCTCTGCATAATCTCAAACTATGACTGCATGGCTGTGTGTCACCCGGTGATGACCTGGTGACCTGGTGACCTCTCCAGGGCGTCTCTGCCTCTCCCCAGTGACCCCCTAATGCTTCTGTGGGCCGGACCTGCAGAACCAGGCAGTTCTCTTGGATCTCTGTCAGGCTGGCTCTTCTGTCTTTGTCTCATTTTCTCTCCTCTTTGTTCTGAATCTCAGAGCTAAAGACGAGCTGCTGCTGAACACAAAGAGGAGGCGGAGCGATGGGAGAGATGAAGTGTGGCTTGAGAGTTGGGATAATGATGCTGGAGTGTAAGAAAGTTGAATGGAAGAGCAGAAAAGATGGAAGTTAGTGGCGTTGTGTGACGGAGCCTCCTGGCTGCATTCATGTGTGGACTGTGGGTGGACAGGGCTGCTGAGCTGTTGCTCTCAAATGGCTCCTGACAGAGTCATTCCTCACCTGGAGGTTTACCTAAGCTTCCTCTGGTAGTGGGAGGACGGGAGCGAGCCACCCTTTCCACTTCCCATGAATATTTATCTGCAGAGGGAGTTCACGGTGACAAATGGTTGTCTGAAGCAACGAGCTGTGCTCCGCCGCCGCCTCCTTCCCGCCGCTCTCCACCTCCGCCTCACCAGGCTGTTTTTAATAAATTCACCTGGCTTGGAGAGCCGACACGCCGTGAAGTGAGAGGAAATGCAGAGACGAGAAAGCAACTCTTTTAGTGCATCTGCTGTGAAGAAAGGGTCAGCATTTCATAAACACGCAGAGCGAGTTTACGCTAAATGCTGCTAAATGAATTCATTTCAACACCATTATGGAAATTAAAATGTAAATCTAATTCTGAAGATCTATAATGTACAATGTGTTGATAGTTTTATGAAAGTTTGATTAAGAAGCTGTAGGATAATCTGCTGGCAGCTGTTGAGGAGCCACAAAAACAGAAAAGGTTCAGCTGGCCTCTAAAAAACTCACCTTTTCTAAATTCTTCACTGGTTCCTCCAAACGCAGCGATGCAGCTCACCTGCATGTAAATACCAGCATGCACCATGATGTATTTACGCAGAACGATGTAACGTTAATGAAATGCAAATACGTATCACACTAAACCAATACAGTAACCGACCAATAATAGTTATTGATCACTAAACCAAATCGTCACGACTTCATTTCTCTCTTCATCTGTTTACGTCTCGTTTTCTTTCTCACTTTCATCTCGATGTGAAACTCCAGATTTTAGTCTCATCCTTCAAATGCTTGTAGTTCAGGAACTATGCTGTTTCTCTGTGGTCCTACCACCATCTGCAGAAACACGGCGCTCTTTCACAAACAGTCAGTCAGCGCCAGGAGGAGGTCATTAAAACCAGTACAGCCAGTAAAACCATCCCCTGCTTCCGTTCGCTCCCACAGCAGCAGCCCAGCTGATTCACAACTAAAACCAATTAATTAGTTTTAGTTCACAGAGTTTCGTCATAATTTTAACAGCTTTTCTGGTTTGGCTCTTTATGATGTAATTAATCTGATAGCTGCTGTCACTTCCTGATGTCCTGAGACGAACTTTGGCGTCCATGACGGTTTGTGACCTGGAAACGTTTCTGCTGGTTTTATGGGATTTCAGAGCTGAGTCCTTGTTGCTTCCTGTGAAGGTGAGGGAGTAAAGGTCCGAGGTCCAGATCACGTCTCTGTTTTCTTTGCTCTCTGTTTTATCACAACAAGAGGTTCTGTCTGATAACCGGCGCCGGTGCTGCTGGGAAACAAAGCGCTTCGCTTCACAGCAGCGCCACAAACACTCAGTTTCATATTGGGAGACGACAACCTGCTGCGTTTTGGTTTAAAGCTTCTGATGAAGTGGAGACGCAACGCTTTACCAAAATGTCATTTCTTCTTCTGTGGTTTTTCAAACCGTCAGTTCACCTGATTGGACAGACGATTAAAATATGATGAAAATGTGAAAACTGCAGAACGCTCCTCATGAGCATCACACTCAGAAACTCTGCAGCAAAACACTTCAGCATGTTTCCAACGAAACACGACAGAAAATGTTTTTTATCCAGGTGTTTTTGTGTAAACTGGTGTTTCAGTATCTGGGTTTGTCCTTCAGGAACAATATAGCTTCCATCAACTGGCTAGAAATGACTATGATTTTGACATATTTTGTCCAAACTCAAAAAGCATTTTCTGAAATTAGATGATCAGCCTGACGCCTTTCTTTGCTAAAACAGAAAAAGTGTTTAAATTTAAACAAGACCAATATAATAAAATCCTGCATTCACTGAGCTGCAGAAACCAAGGATTTCAGAAATTACTTTTTCAGGTTTAATTTTTTTTAAAGAACTATTTTTTTTTGTTTTCTAAATTTTTAATATCTGTGTTTTAAAAGCAGACATTTAAAGTTAAATGTCTAATAATAATGTTAATGTTTAGCATTTCAGCAGGTCAGCAGAAGAATAAAGTATTTAAAGTGCAGGAAGCAATTAAACGCAATCCTGCCTCTGGCACAGATATTTAGGAACAAGGCGGCTGATTTATGCTTCATTAGTGAGTTTTGTCTCTATATATTTTGCGATATTCATGTGTTTGTTGCTCACATGCTGCTGTTTTATCATTGCACTGACTTGCTTAACATTTGCACAGAAATCAAACAAACTGCAGTCATTTCATATGATATACTTTTATTTTGTAGCTGCAGGTTGTTTTATTGCTCTCCGTTTGTTGCCCAGATCAGCGGCACATGAAGCCCGTTCCGTTTCGTTCCTCCGTTCCGTTCCTCCGTTCCGTTCCTCCGTTCCATTTCGTTCCTCCGTTCCATCTCATTCCTCCATTTCGTTCCGTTTTGTTTCGTTCCGTTTTGTTTCGTTCCTCCTTCCGTTTCGTTCCTCCGTTTTGTTTCGTTCCTCCGTTTCGTTCCTCCGTTTCGTTTCATTGCTGGTCATCACAACTTAACGCAATTATTTACAAACAATCGTTATGCAAAATGCATTTGGAGCAGATTTTCCAAAAGGAAAAAAACATCAGTTTTCTGTCAATTTTCATCATAAAAATGACATCAAAAATCCTTTTTTCTTTAATTTTATCAATGCAATGAAACATAAACATTAATCTTGTAACGGGAGGTGAAGTGAAAGCGCCGTCGTACAACAGAGTCACGTCATTCCGTCCAAGACGCACAGCAAGAAGATGAACATTTGATCTTGAATGCTAATCATGTTTACTCTTAGCCATTTTGACAATAGCAACATTTAAAGCCTGATATTCAACTTTTCATATTTTGCAGCTCCAGATTAGTTTTGGTTTTTGGTCCAATATGGTCTCAGACGGTCCAGAGGGATGAAGTACCAATGGATCTCAGAACAGCCTTACTGCTGATTCCTGATCCACAGAATGAAACTAATACTTGGTCAACAAGTTCCTTTCTGTATTTATGTTGCAACCTATCAAACTGTCTGGCCTATAAAATCCTTCATCAATATCTGAATAAACAAAGAAAGACAAACTAACTGGTTCCCAGTTTCATCTGAATCCAAACTGTCATCTGACTGCTGGAAACATTCAGACTGAGAGGAAGTGATGCTGATGCTCCAGGTGTGTGTGTGTGTGTGTGTGTGTGTGTGTGAACTGCACTTCCAACATGTGGCGATCACACAGACGTAAAGATGGCCGCCCTCAGACAGGCGACAGACGCTGCGTCCAGCAGCTGCATGTTCATGGATCGGAACCAGAGCGTTTCAGTCACATGGTTTGCCTCCGTCTCTCTGGAGTTTATTTTTTCTGCCTTCGACTCTGAAAAGGTTGTGTGAAGCTGAAACGGTGGCTGAGAGCAAGAGATGGAAGAGAGGAAAGCTGCAGAGAGATGAGCTGATTAAACACGAAGGAGAGAAGAGAATCTTAAATAAGTCTGAGTCTGAAGGAGATGGAAAGTGTCAGAACGTCACAGGAGAGAAACTGAGATTAAAAAAGCAAAGAAGAGCAAAATGAAAGTAAATACATGAAAGAGAATATTTAAGATGCATAACTCATTACTGCAGGCACGTCACGCCGCCTTTTACCGACACCAACCGGGTTACTGTAACCAAACCCAGAAATAAATGAAGACGGTGAAACATGGTGATGATGAAAAGATTTTAATAACAGAAAGAAAACAAGAGGAAGAGCAGCTGCTGTTCAGATGAAACATTTTACATGTGATTTCAACTTCAAAACCCTGGAAGATTTTCTGACTGATGATCCTGTTGTGGGAAACGTCCTGAACAGAGAGCAGTTCTAGTTTGACTCATTTTAATTTCAACACGACCAGTTTCTGTCTAAATGTTCAGAACAAATTGATGGCTCCTCTGGCACAATTTATGCTATATTATTATTATTATTATTGTTTCTTACAAAACTGAAACGCAAAAAGAAATGGAGACAAAGTCTGTGGGAATGCAGGATTAGAGGAACTCGAAGGAAGAAGGACAAACTATATATATAGATAGATGGATATATCTATATACAGTATATCTATATATATATATCATCAAGAACAGAAACTGCAGAGATGGAAGTAGAGACAGACGACTGACGGTCAGACGGGATCAACCTGAGATGAAACGGAAAAGTTTGAAAAGCAGGAAAAAGGTTGAAGAGGAAGAAGGAGACGGATGAGTCGATGTTGCTGTTGTGATTCAAGGATGAAGCCCGGTTAGAACCGGTCCACACGGTCAGATTTGAAAACTGCTGGCTGGTTTTTAAAACCAGAGACTCGACGAATAATCTGAGCTAAAACAGGTTTGGTCTTCACTCCATCTCACAAGCCTCTGCAGACCAAACCTGAGTTCAGAGGAAACAAAGATGGCTGACGAAGAAGCAGTTTGAGGATATCTAACAAAAAACCAACAAACCCTTTTAGATTTCCCTCCATGTTTCCATCACCTTGTTGTCTGATTGGCTAACGTTCAACAGGCTGCGTTCTGATTGGACCTCAGGAAACATCAAACGACCAGGATGAACCAACATGTTGATTTTAGTTTAGATCCTCCAAGGTCCTTCTGATTGGCCCAGAGCTCCGTGTTCTGATTGGCCCAGAGCTCCGTGTTCTGATTGGCCCAGAGTTCTGATTGGCCCAGAGCTCCGGTTCTGATTGGCCCAGAGCTCCGTGTTCTGATTGGCCCAGAGTTCTGATTGGCCCAGAGTTCTGATTGGCCCAGAGCTCTCTGAACCATCCTCAGACTCGGATCCTGTTCATCCCTCAGTTTGTCTGAAAATCGGGACAGAAGTCGTGATAAAACTCTTTGAGTGATACTAAATATTTCCTGTTTGGTTTGCACGGAGGAGCAGAAAGGTTTTCTGTGGCAGATCCGTTTGTTGGCCTAATGATCCACCTGTAATCCACTGGGTTTGGTTTGTTGGGATTGTGGTGCTGCAGGTTTGTCCTGCTCCCTGCAGGGGTCTGTATTTGTTCAGCCATGTTGTTGCTCTGAGTGAAACAGACAGGCTGACCTGAAGAAAATGCGGTGACTGACGCTCTGCTTGTTTGTAGTGGAAAACGCAGCATGTTATCATTTCTCTGCATGTTTGTGTTTTCCTCAGACTTTGTGTTTGTGCTGCAGCAGGAAGCACATTAACGTTTCTGTCCAGATATCTTGCATATCCGTCCACTGACTTTATTGTCCCTGTGGTGCTGATATAATCCCACTGTGCGTCGACAAGTATGCCTCCACACTTCAGCACTCCTGTGGACGCATGCATGCAGCCGCGCACAGGGCGACGCGCAGCCGCTCTGCTGCTGGTTTGGGATTCTGCTGGCGAACAAAGGTGGATCCTCCATCCTCGCCGCGATCCGGGCCGCTGAGCCCCGCTCCTCACGCTCCGAACCTCGCGGCTCTCAACTCAATTTCACACTTGCCAGCTGCTGAAACGTCCTAATTCAATTTTCCCTGTTTAAGGAAGCGGAGGAAACTCTCTGAGGAAAGTTTAGAGGAACAGGTCGGGCAGCTCCGGGCCGCAGCCACACCGCTTCCTGGACGGAGAGGCTCAGCTGAGGGCTGCAGGCTGGATGCTGGTTGGATGCTGATGGATGGATGCTGCTGGTTGGTTGGATGCTGATGGATGGATGCTGATGGATGGATGCTGCTGGTTGGATGCTGGGTTGGATGGATGCTGATGGATGGATGCTGATGGATGGATGCTGATGGATGGATGCTGCTGGTTGGATGCTGATGGATGGATGCTGCTGGTTGGATGCGGCTTCCTCCTCTCATCTCAGTGTCGATTGTGTTTGTGGCTTTAACTAGGACATTTTGTTTTCTTTGTTGAGACTGATGATGCGTCTCTGGAACAGCAGAAAACATTAGGAGCCTTAATTATTATTATTATTATTATTATTATTATTATTATTATAAATATGAGTTATGAAATATCATAACTAAAACCACTGACTGTCTGCTCGTCTCCTCACAGCGTCGTGGAGACGGAAAGACGGACGTTAGTCGAGTTTCTCTCCTCGGTTCTTTTCCTTTTCAGCTTTTTGCTTTAACAAAGTTTTCCTGGTGTTTTTGGGCTGCAGCATCTCTGGGAGGATGAAATATGATCCCGTCTCCGTCCACAGTAACAAGTTCAGCTGATCCAGGAGGGGAGAGGTCTTGTTGGAGGTCATGTTGGAGGTCGTGTTGGAGGTCATGTTGGAGGTCATGTTGGAGGTCGCGTTGGAGGTCATGTTGGAGGTCATGTTGGAGGTCGCGTTGGAGGTCATGTTGGAGGTCATGTTGGAGGTCGCGTTGGAGGTCATGTTGGAGGTCGCGCTGCTGCAGGAGACAAAGACCTACTGAAGAAGAGAATCAGTCATGAAGGCTGAAACGTTTTTAAATAACATTTCTATTTATGAGGTAATAGTGTTGCAGTGATTTTAATGATGCAGAAGTGAAGCAGCTTCTCCCAGTTAGTTAAACATTAACCGACCAGTTAAACATTAACCAACCAGTCAGTTTTTTATAACCAATAATCAGTGATTTACTCCTCATAAAATCTGCAGACACCAGAAATGCTAAACAGCCAAAAACCCAACGAGGCGCCGCAGGAAAAAATGATTTTGTTTTTTAAAAATCCTAACAATGTTCATTGATATAACAACTGAAATAATTCAAAGTATTATGAAAGTTAATAAATTACAACAAAGCAAAAAGTTTAACAATATAATCTAAGGCCAAACTGAAAAGATAAATACATTATAAACATGTTAGAAGCCAAACTAAACATCTTCAGTTTGTAAAAGTTTCATCTCTTAAAACTTGTATTAAATATTATTTGCTTATTTCCATTTTATAACCACATCTGTAGTTAAAGGCCTGAAGCTCAACAAAAGAAACCAGAGATGGAATAAAGTGTGACTCAGTGATGAGTTCAGGCTGCAGCACCAACATGTCAGCTGCAGCACCAACATGTCAGCTGCAGCACCACTTCTTACCTTCAGTGGATGCAGTGCACCTCCAGCGCGGCGTCTGGGCATGCATTTTCTTTTGCATGTTGTGACATTCTGTGCTGCAGCTGCAGCTGCAGCTGCAGCTGTTGCAGCCAGGAAGCTCCGTGTTTGCTCAGCGTTCCTCTATCTGGAGAGAACAAACTCAAACATTAATTACAGGAAAGCTGAAGTATTCCTCCCTGAAACCATACCGTGTTTGGCTCTTCACTCCTTCCCGTATTTTGTTTCTGCCTCACATGTCGGCGGCGCAGGAAGCTGCACAGCTTTCAATAAATTGAATTCTTGTAGTTCACATAAATAGATGACAAGCTGAGCCAGGCGGCTGCATGTGGAGGAATTCTGTCTGAAGGAAACACAAATTCACCACAGAATGTCCAAATGTTCCTGCATGGACCCATACAATTTCTCCCTTTGATGCAGACACTCTGTTTGCACTGATGAAGAATCACCGATGTAGCTCTGAATGCTCCGCTCTGTGGCGCTGTACAGCCAGCGGACATCAGAAACATGATGTTCCATGAACTCCAACATCACCTCTTGGTTTAGGCATAGATGTTCATCTGTATCCTAATTTCATCCTTCTAGACGACTTCTTATAGAAACAGTTCAATAAACGGAACAAACGGCACCAGGCCTGTTTTCTTCTTCATTTCCTCCTGGTGCAGGACGACCATCTGCTGCTGAGCCTGCGGAAGAAAAGAGAAGCAATTCCCTGCCTGAGTTGGACGGATGTTTTACTGTGTTCAGGGAGACATTTTAATTGAAATATGTGAAGTGACGAAGTTCAATCATCTCCAACCTTTGCCTTCAAACACGACGCTACAAGAGAAATGACATTCTTAGACCTGGCTTACAGACGCAAGGTCAGCTGAGCAAACAGTCGCTGAACGGAGCCCCCAGCCGGCCGCCGGCCAAACTGGGAGCTCTGGTTGGCCGTGCTGACATTTCCTCCTGACAGGAAACCGAGCAGGACTCTTGATGTCTCGCCGTTGTCCTCTTTATGTCCATTGTGGACGCCTCACTCAGGAAGGCAGGTGTCGGCAGGACTTGGACAGCTTCTCAAATATTTGCGCTCTCCCAGTGAAAGCAGATGTTTTGTGTGTGCAGCCGCCATCAGTCACGCTGCGCGGCCGCTGGGAGTTTGGCCCAGTCTGTCATTTGTTATCAGGTGGGAACAGATTGGCTGCAATATTTATGTTGGAATGTCTTCACTCAGTCAAACTGCAAGGTTGTGTTTCCTGGTTTGCTGCAACCTTTATGGGTGAAGGGAGCTGATCTGTGATTGTTTCCAGTTCAGGTTCTGGAACAATACATAAAAAGTCTCTATGTAAAAACAAAAAGTAAAACATATTGCATATTCAGTCATTTTCGTGTTCAGATGACTGAAAATAATAACATTTCAGATTTCCTGTTTGGGTCCTGTGACATGTGTGAAGTTTTATTTAGTTCTATTTTAAATGAAAGTTCTGCCATTACAATTTGATTTCTACTTCTAAAAATGTGTTGAATGTATAAAGAGCAGCAGAAACGAGTCGTTCACTTTGTGTTAAAGGGAAGTTCAGTTTTTCCTTCTAATAGGATTTGTCCTGGCAGAACCCAGTGGAGCCGTACAGAAATAACTTTAGCAGAATCATTAAAGAATCACCTCCAAATTTGTTAGCAAATACTAAATACTAAACTTCCTGCTTCATCAAACTGCTCTGCATGAAAACGCTGCAGGGCAGCGGCTGCAGCAGTGGTGGCTGCGGCGGCGGCAGCAGCGTGACGCGTGTAAGACATGAAATAAGTGATTAATGATGTGACAATAGCACACCTGGGTGGGCAGCGTGGCTGTCACCGAGGTGTGAATGAGGGCCCACTGGCTCTGTGTGTGAGGAAGTGGGTTTTGACTGGGCCGTAATGCCGTTCATTGTTGACACCATTTCATTGTTTGGCTGGTCAGTGTGTGTCAGTATGAAAATCACAGTGGAATAAATTGATGATTGTGACTGAAGGAAGAGGACCGGAGCGTATCGAGGCGGACCGGGTTAACCCCTCGCGGCTCTCTACCCCATTTAACACGTTTCCTCAACGGGGAAACTGTCGGGCCAGATTTATGTTTGGAAATAAATAATGAACTTTTGTCAATTTAGCTGTTTTCAACTGAGCTAACTGTGAGTCAGATGGCCTGCAGAGACTCAGACTTCATAGATCATCGGCCGCTAGGCTAAGCTAGTCTAGGCTAGGCTAAATTAGTCTAGGCTAGGCTAAGTCAGGCTAAGTTAGTCTAGGTCAGGCTAAGCTAGGCTAAGCTAGTCTAGGCTAGTCTAGGCTAGGCTAAGTCATAATAATAAATGATGTAGTGTTATTTTCTGCACTTTAAAGCCACTAAAATGTGATCTTATTGACATGGTTACTGTATTAAAGTGCGGCTGCCATTTTAAAGCACTTTGATTATTATTATTATTATTATTATTATTATTATTATTATTATTAAGATTTCCTGACTGTGACTTCCTGACCAGAAACTCTTAATGAGCTGATAAATGATCCAGGTCCAACAGTCAGACACGTTTTATACCACAGCTGATCAAAAAAACAATTTTAATTTGATTCAAGCGTTAAAATCTTTAACTTTCAGATGTTTGTCTCATTCAGTAAACCTACTTTTCCTCTTTGATGAGCTTTTTACATCTGACAGCATCACACGACTAATATCACAACAGTAGAAATGTGTGTGTGTGTTTAATAGTTTGGACCAGATTGCGTGTGTGTGTACACATGTGTGTGCGCCTGATGGATTTTCAATTTCAGTTCGTGTGCATGTGCTCCTTCCACGGAGCAGCAGATGAGATGGAGCCTGAACGGCTGGTTCTGAAATTGGGCCAGTTCTGCTGGACTCACAGCTCCATTTAAATGCATTAAAGCTGACGGAAAGTGGCTCGTATTTCAGCGGCTTTGACGTGACAAACAGCCAGCAGCTCTGTGAGCGATTGGCGTTTGACACACTTGGATTCGGAAACATCCATTAGCGGCGGCTCCACACGTGACGCAGCGGGTGACGAGGTCAAGCCCCAGATTTACTGTCAGCAAAACGAACACGGCTTTGGCTAATGTCTCGTTTCATTGTTAACGAGCAACCATCACTCTCTTCCTCTGTTTCAATAAAGCTGCAGGCTGGCAGCTGATGTTTATCCCTCGTCAGAAGCCGCAAACTTTGCATTGAAATTACTAGCAGCTGTCAGGCGGAGAGGCCTGGACGCTGACATGGCTGACAGGCTCCACCAACTGTCCCGGTGCGCATGGCGATAAAAGAGGCGCCACGGTGGCTATGAATAATTCATGTCGCTGGTTTGTCGGTAGGGGGCGCCATCAACTGGCCTAGTGCTTACTGTCATATTCAGAATATTACTCACCTTTGCTTAATTGTATGTTTTCACTCTCTTCACCTCAAGTTTTAAAACTTGCTCTAGAAAAATTCCTGAAGAGGAAATAAGAGGAATACTAAACGCTCAGATCTGATTATTTCCACACAAAACCTCTCTAATGACATGGTTATATGACGTAGCTACATGACGTGGCTACATGACGTGGCTACATGACGTGGCTACATGACGTAGCTACATGACGTGGCTACATGACGTGGCTACATGACGTAGCTACATGACGTGGCTACTTGACGTGGCGCTGCTGCTCTTCTATCGATTATTCAGCCGATTGGTCAAAATACAAATATGGCAGGTTCTGCAGAAGAGCTTAATTAACCAATACATTTAATTCTTTTTAAAATAAACCTTTTATTGGATAAAATTCAACAACGGCATATCGAAACATTTCAATTTCAACTTAGACTTTAAATCTTAACTCCTGACATAAGTTTCAACTTAAAATGTTCACTCAATGCAATTTAAATCCATATAGAAATAATGAATAGTTTCATCTCAGCCTGAGACACAACTTTGATTTTCCCAACTGGATCCTGTTATTTGGTTTTACTGAAGTCATTTAAGATCCTGCTGGGAATATAAATGATTCTACAGAACGACATCTTAGTAAATCTAAATGTTCATTAAATCGACTGCAACAGAAAGAATACTGGTCTCATACTGGTCCCATACTGGTCTCATACTGGTCCCACATCGGTCCCATACTGGTCCCATACTGGTCCCATACTGGTCCCACATGGTCCCATACTGGTCCCACATCGGTCCCATACTGGTCTCATATTCGTGCTGAATACAATCAAACGGTTTTTCTGCAGTTCTTCCACAGCATGAAGTGAAAATCTGTTCAGACGTTTGCTCACAGATATTAATTACTGATGAAACGTTTTATAAATGCAGCTGAACAGAAAACTGACTGATGTTTGTAATTCAAAGACAGAAAAGCTGCAGCAGTTTGTAGTGCAGCAGGTGAAGGATCTGACCTGAGTGTCTCTGCGTTGCTCTGCCCTCATAGCAGCTTCTCAAAGCAGCAAGACTTTCCACTGAGCTGCTGCTCTGTCTCAGCTCTCCTATCAGCAAACAACACTTTCATAAACACTAACAGCAGTTTACCAGAAGGGCCAAAATAAAACCGTGTTCAGGGCAAAATTATTTGTAAAAAGTTAAACAAGTAGTGATGTTTCCGGTTTTCATGAATGCATCGTTTGGAGACACGGAAATCAGTCAGCCTGTCCAGGACTGAGCCCAGAAACGAGTTAGTTACTGAGTAACTGTAACTGAGAACTAGTTACTGTTACTTTGGTAACTTTTTGAAAAAGAAAACTTTTACTTGGGTAAAATTACTTTGAAATAATATTTCTCACTCAAACTGAGATTTAAGTAAGAAATGCAGTTTATTTAATTATTGAATTAAATAAACTGAAACTTTGATGTTTGTCTGTGTGATTACATCATTTTCACAAATTAAATTTCATAAAATAAATACTTATGAGACCTTTTTAGCCGGTCCGTGCTGCTTTAGATGAGTAATACAACGCTAACGTAGTTCTGGCCTTACTGGAGTTCAGATTCGTTCTGATGGATTTTTCATGTTGCTACATTATAAATTAGGAGCTACTGTTAGCTGGTTAGTTGGGCTGTCTGCTCAGGTAGCCACGCAGAGACTGAGACGACCTGAAGGAGCAGCAGGACAGATGGCTGTTTGTGTCAGACAGACGGACTGAAGGGAATCATCTGGAAGTTTCCTCCAGGCTGACGGCGGATTCTGCTGATGTTTTCAAACTGCGGCCCTGATCTGTTGGAGTGTTTCGCTGGCTGGTCATGTGACCTTGTTTGAGGCTCCGGGTTAGAATCAGGCAGTCTTAGGCATCGTCATCCGTTTCCTCATCTTTGTTTAATCATAAGAGGTTTCAGATGTTTTAATCCCCCGTATTGTTCCTTTGCCCTCTTTTTTCTGTTCATGGAGGAAAACATGATCTGCAAAATAAGAGAATCAAATTAAAATGTAAAACAAAGCGACGAGAAGCTTGAGGATAAATCTGGGTGAATGGAGTAGTGAACGCCTGGAGCCTCTAACGGCTGAATAGATGTTTCAAATCCGTCCGTCTCCATAGGAGGAGAACATGACATGATCTAACATTTGGCAATGCAAACATAATCCATCTTATCGTGTTCTTACTTTTTCAACATTCTTCCTTTGCTCTGTGTGGAGAAAAGCTCAACACACTTTCAGATTTTTATGTTTGGCCTCGCAGCTTTGGACGATTCAGCCTCCAAGGAAACGAGCCGTTATTAATCCTCTGGATGCTGCGATCCTCTCCAGCGCTGGCAGTTACAGATGGTCATGAATGCATCACTTAGTCTGCATCCCGCCTGCTCCCAGCGGCCGGTCCGGTTACAGCTGAATCAGATTTTAAAGCTCTGGTCAGCGACGGCGTTCTTCCACTAAGTTTCATTCACGTTGCTGCCAACAGACACTCAGCATCTTCCAGGCAAAACAAAATCCTCTCACACTTCTGATTTTCATAAAATTAATAATGCAGGGAGTTCACTGGAATTAATATCAACTAGCTGTCAACAAAATAAGCAACATTTTCTACTCAAAACATTTTTTGCTGTTAAATTATTGAATAAATAACCACATGAGCTGAACAACAAAGATATTTAGCACTTTTAATCTGTCCCTCCGGTTTTTCACCAGATTGGAGCAAAGTTTGTTTTTCTAGAGTTTCATGGACATTAGATTATCTGCTACATGTTTAGCATGCTATTTTACCCTAGCATAGCTTTGCTGATAGGCTAACTCCTTTTAGCACGACTTGAACACAACAGTTTTTCCATTGTTGCGGCTTCTGCTCGCGGCTAGCGGCTCGCGGCTCGCGGCTAGCGGCTCGCGGCTCGCGGCTGCGGCTGGGCTCGTGGCTAGCGGCTCGTGGCTAGCGGCTCTATGGGGTGTACCAGAAACATGTCAATACAAAAGCTCCAGCCTTTTGTATGTAGATGGAGTAAAAATGTGATTAATTGCTCAACAGTTTTAACACGTTAAAATCTGTGTAGTTACTGATTCTAAATTAGCTAGTTAAAGTCCTGGTTTAATCATAAATTAGCTTTATTTACGCACTGTTGCAGAAATGTTGATGCTTTTTCATGTTTTTCCCATTCTGCCACTTTCAGAATGGCAGAATTCTGAAAGTGGCTCTCATTGACGATTCATGTGACGGACCAAGAAATGCGCTTGGTATCTGTGAGGGAGGAAATGACATGTTTGCTTGTCCCTCTTTAAAGCAGCCAGCCAGTCACACAGAGATTATCTATAATTAGACATTTTCAGGTTTCACCGCAGATTCTCAAGTTTTCAAAGGTCCAGCAATGAGAAAAATTTGAAAGCTAACACAGGATGAAAAGACGAGTTCATGTCAGAACAAATTTGTCTTGAGATGTCTGAGCTGGTTTAACCAGAGTTCAGGTTTACAATGTTTCCATTTATATATCTGAAGAGAAAGAAGCTGCTGCATCTCTTCTTATTATATGTGCAGAATTTGGCTGAAAGTGTAAGTTGACAGACCAGCTATGAACGCTAACAGGTTGCATTTTGTTGTGTGAAACAAAAGGTTTGCCCACTTAGACAAAGTGGTTATTAAAATCCCAATAACTGGCTGTGGCCCGATCAGCCGCCGGATGAGATCCCGTCAAGGACAGAACTGACTAACATGGAGCGGCTGCACACTTGGCGTCCCTGAATCGCTGCCCGCGGAGGCAGATGGTGCAGCTGCCACCTCATGGCAGAGACTCTCTGGTTGCATGAGTCAGGCGGCGGGACAGCAGAACAAAATTCAGATTGCATTCTCCTGATCATGGAGTCGCCTGCAGCATCACCTCTTCAGAGTTTATTCAGCCAAGCCGAATGAAATTTGACGCTTTCTGCCATTTTCAGGTCTGCAGGTGCAGCTGGTGCTGATTTCTCCTCTTAGCGCTGCAGATGATGCAGGAGGTGCAGTACTGCAGCTCCAAAAGCATTCTGTGCTGAGTTTGTTTTTTATGAACCACAAGGTTATATTTTTGTTCAGCAGATCCACCTGATCAGTCTGACTGTAGAGAATCAACGACCTCATGGTCACTCAGCAGCCGACTGATCTAACATCAAGCTGCTGTTTAAATGCTGGCCGGTCCAGTGGAGATGAGCCAGAATTACTACAACCTCAAAAACAGTTTGACTCCATTTATTTATTGCTATGTTTTTATCTTAATGAGACACTTGGTGAATATTGCAAGTTTAAAAGTATTTATAGTAGAAATTAGGATTTAATAACTCTTACACATCAGGTTAAAAATTGAAAGTGTGAAGTTCTGTTACAGCATTTTAATCCGCAAACATCATTTAGAAAAGAGAATTGAATGACTTGTTTACTTATATCTTCTTTTTGTATAATACTCTTAAAATAAGCTTCATTAATTCCTGCAGAACCTGATCATTTCTGTCCAATTAGTCAATTAATGGACAGAATAATCAATAGAAGACTAGATCTCTAAAATAATCATTTGCTTCAACTCATCATAGCATGTTAATGATCATCTGATCATTAACATCTGCGTGGAGGTACTGGACCTCCTGGTTCTGTATCTGGACCTCCTGGTTCTGTATCAGCCAACGCCGAGTCCGGAACCTTTGACTGGACTGTGGTACTGTAATGTACCTGCGCGAGGTCCAGCAGTCGCGGATCTCACTTCATTGGTTCAGTGGATGAGCTGCTTCCTGTCCGCAGGCAGACGAACATTTATAATCAGTTTTGCATTTGGCGATGCAGGATGATGTGGGCTTGGCTGGCAGGGAGAGAAATGGAGCAAAGCTCAGTCGGAGCCGTCATGCAGACGTGGCCGTCTGTTTGTTGCTTTCACAACCCGCTTGTTGAGTCAGGTGTCCGCCGCGTGTGAGCCGCGTCCGACCTGCGCTCCTCGGCTTCCTGCATGAAGGGCAGAGCGGTGCAAAGTGCGATCAGTTATCCTGCGGGACAACTGACGGAGTAAACCTTTGATAAAGAGTGTCGTTCACAGCCAAACCGCGTCAAGGACGTATTAAAGGCCTGACACGCAGTGATTGACGGTCAGGCTGCAGCAGCTGAGGCTGCAGCCAGGAATCAGCATCATCACATCATCAGCAGTTTGCAGCAACAGATGGAGCCGTTTCTTTCTACATCAGCATTTCAGTTCTTCCCTCAGCGCTGACCTCAGGTCTGATCTGATGGCTGGGCTTTCTATGAAACCATTTAGTCTGTTTTATGGTTCAGGAGGAATTATGGAGGCGTCTGTCGGAACCACGGGGCAGATGGACCGAACCCCAACACTCAGCTGGTGGTTGTGGCATAAAATGCAGGTGGTGAGGCAGACGCCAGGAGACCCAGGCAACATGAATGATGGAGTTTAATGATGAATAATCCCAAAAGTTCAAATGCAAACAGGTCAACGACCAGGCAGCACTGGGGATACGAATGACAGCAGGCAACAAGACACCGAACTGAGACAAGGACCAAAGGACACAGGTGGGACTAAATACACTGAGGGACACAAGACACCTGGGAGGAACCAGGGAGAGACGGGACACACAAACAGCACAGACTCAACATTAATACCCAGAAAAACACGGAACATGACCGGTTCAGAGGAGACGGGCTCACAAAAAGTTATTTCATTAAATCAAAAGGTGCAACTTCATCAGAAAAATTCCTCATTAATTTTCTGTTTTTCATTGTTTTGTTTCCACATAATTAAAAACCTCAATTTAAGACTCCAGCAGCAAATGTCTGATGATGGATCTGCATATTTTGGACAATATTTTTTTATTGCAGTTGTGTGAATATTTTGATTGTTTTATGAAGTAAACAAGCTACAAATTACAGAGGGCCAAAAGTGCCACAATTAAAAAAATAAAAAATTATACCGCAAATTAAATAACTTTAAGAAACACATCAACAGGCTCAGATATTATAAAACTATTTTAATAAAAACAAACATTTCAGTAAGTTTATTTAGATGTTTTATGTTTTCAGGTCTATTAATTTAACTGATATTGTGGTGAGACGGTAACTTTTGATTGGCTCAGCTGCAGACCAATCACTGTTCCCGTAGAAATGTTTGCCCCGCCCACTCACTTTGATCACCAAATCTGACATAAATAAATTAAATAAGGAAGTAAATCACTGAGATGTTCAATATGTTTTAATCTGTTTAATCATTTCCACATTTTATTAATGGTGTTATGAATTATTAAAGTGTTAAATACAAGATTTAATATTTTAAATTGGGACGACCTGCATGGCGCTGCTGGGTATCTGCTGTGTTTCCTATTCAATTCTCATATGAACCATTATATGATCTCCATGTTACACAACTGACTCAGCTCTGCATGCTGGATGCTTGGTGAAGCAGAAACCAAACATTGATACATATTTTCATACATTATTTCTGTGTCCCTGTTGAGAACTGAAGACTCTGAGCTTTGTGGGACTCTCACCTTGTTATTTACTGTCTGATGTGATGCACAGATGGAAAATACTGAAATAACTTTTCTGTTTCTGCTTTGTCTTGTTTGTGAACATGTCTGCTCTGATTGATCTGATCAATACCTCATATGTTCCAGGGAGCTTTCAGCTCAGAAACCGCTTTAAAGGCAGCAACAAAAACAAGTTATTTTCTCTAAAGTTTGTTGGCGTGGCTCATTCTGAGTGCCTGATCCAGCCTGAAGCTGATTGACTGACAGCGTGTGTGTGTGTGTGTGTGTGTGTGTGTGTGTGTGTGTGTGTGTGTTTCTGTGGCTCAGTGCTCAGACGCTGTGATGCAGAAAGGCAGAACATTTGCAACGGCACAGTGAGTTCTCTGATTTCAGAATTTTCTCCTGGCCTGCCGTCTGTTCTGCAGCTCTGCGTTTGTCTCTATTGAGCGCAATCTTCTGAGGGTTGGGATGAAATCTGTGTTTCGTTGAGGTGGTATGGGTGGATTTCTCTGTATCTCCCACCAAGTCGCATTCAGAGGTGATGGAAGCCGATCGATGAGAGGCAGGAAGGAGGAATGGCTGCTCCTTCCTGCAGACATTCCCCCTTTTCCTGCAGTTTGTAAAAAACTAATGATGTTTTACAAATGGATCATTAGTTTTAAAAAGTCATCTGAGAAGAACATTTTTTAAAAGTCACCAAATATATTCACATGAAGTCAGAAGCACCCAGCATTTTAAGACTTTTGGTATTTTTGTATCTATTGTTGCGTGTTGCATTGTGGAGCTTCGTTGTTAATATGCATTTTATGATGCTCGGCGAGTTTGGGTTGCGTTCGGATAATAAAGACAGTTTTATCTGAACAGTGGGCAAAGAAAGTTTCTGATATTTCATCATTCTGATCTGCGTTTTTCTCCAGTCCTCAGCTTTAGTGAGAAACGCAGAGTTTACATGAAATCATCGTCGTTTTCGGGAAACCTGGACTTCAGTTCAATTTTTAAATGTTTGATTCTCATTTTTCTGATGCCTCGTGGCTTTTTTTTATTTTTGTCTTTGACTTTCCTCTCTGCAGTGGTGGACACACTTCTGCTAACGAGCTAATGGCTAAGCTAACTTTTCATTTAGCACACATTTAGCACCCTTAGCTTCCTCTAAATTCATTTTCTGGGTAATTTCTAAAGCAATAATTTACTTGGCTGTTTCAGTTCACTTGTGGTTATTGACTGCTATGAGTTTTTCAATGTGAAATATTAAAAGTCTTCCTGGTTCCAACTAGAACCAGGTTCTACACACGGTTCTACATTCTTTCACTGAGGCTTTAAACTGCTAGTTTCTAAATCACTGAACAGATTAAAGATCTGCTGCTGCTGGATCTACCTGCTGGTTCTGGTTCTGCTCGGTATCAGAACCAAATGAGGAGAAGCAGCATTCAGTTTCTATGCAACACGGATCTGGAAGAAACTTTCAGAAAATTGCAAAACAGCAGAAGCACTGAGCTCCTTTACATGCAGACAATATCCAGCTGGTTAGTTACTTTTGATCAGTGAAATATTGATCAACATATTTGATGATAAACATTCTTGATGGTTTTGAAGATCCGTTTGATAAAGTCTAGTTTTGACGTTGAACTGGCCTGTTGCTGACATGTCATGAATAATCTTGTGGCTAACGAGAGATGAAGCCCCTTTCTA
Organism: Poeciliopsis turneri; assembly: GCA_922788865.1. Lineage (NCBI taxonomy): Eukaryota > Metazoa > Chordata > Actinopteri > Cyprinodontiformes > Poeciliidae > Poeciliopsis > Poeciliopsis turneri. The sequence continues at coordinate 127,406 of CAKLNU010000197.1, forward strand.
TTTTCATGAAACTGAATCACTTGCTGGGCTCTTTCACACCTCAGTAAAGTGGAAACAGCCTGAGAATCTGCAGCATCAGGAGAATCTGCATCATCAGGAGAATCTGCATCAACAGGAGAATCTGCAGCATCAAGAGAATCTGCAGCATCAGGAGAATCTGCAGCATCAAGAGAATCTGCAGCATCAAGAGAATCTGCAGCATCAGGAGAATCTGCAGCATCAAGAGAATCTGCAGCATCAAAAGAATCTGCAGCATCAGGAGAATCTGCAGCATCAGGAGAATCTGCATCAACAGGAGAATCTGCAGCAAACAAAATTGTTCATAAACTCCTGAAATATTAGTTTCCATCAAATATGAACCCGAGACTCTGGCTTGCTGTTGCAACATGAATTCTGCGATGCTGCAGCCAGGATTCAGCTCCAGTTTAGTTCCTAATCGGTGATCATTTGGCTCGTTGCAGTGGATGATAATGCAATGTTTTCAGTCTGGTCTTGTCTAATAAGCACCTTGTTAGCCTCTGATATTTAATCATATATGCACAGTGTCACATGCTTGTATTGGATTTGGGTTCTGCTGTTTTGAAACGCTTGCAGTAATCTTGTTAATCAAGCCAGGCATTATTACATTAATTGGCTCTGATTAAGTGGTTAATTATTTGATGGCACACTAGTGAAACTCGGCCCATTAAGAGGGCGGAGCTGCTGCAGCTTCCAGATGCAAATGGAGACATAAAGAAATTAGAATAAATGAGTTTGTTTGTCAGACTGAGAGGAAAAATCAAGGGCAGCCAAGCGTTAAATCCAATTGAGCTGCGGCTGTCAATAGCAGGGCGAGAGGCCGTTTCTCCCTGCGTCTCAGTATGGGTTCTCTGTCAGCGCTGGGCGTGATAAATATGATGCTGAGAGATTAAAGACGGCTAACACAACAAATCAACACACAGTAAGTGGAAAAGTTTCAAAAGGATGAGAATTAAAGAGGCTGTCAGTTCATGAGCTGCACTTGGTTTTCCAAGAGGGTCGTTCAGTTTTTAAAAAACGAAACCAAATGCATGTTGTTGCAGCAGCTGCTCTGTTCACGTCATGAAACGATGGAGACAAAACCTTTTTTCTTCATGTCCTGGTCAATAAAGACCATAAAGACTCAAAACATTAGAAACAGAACCAGTGCGTCCAGCTGGCGCTTCATGAAGAAGGAAACAATCACAGACCCGTTAAATCTTATTTCATTTCTCAAATCAGTGGTTTTTATCTTTGTACTGCCAAATTACATCAGTGTGAAAATGTGGTGAATATTATTTACTGGTAGTAAGTAGAAGTGTTAATTTCTGAAGTTTGTTCAAGGGTTTCCAGTGTTGGACCCAAACGGGTTCCTCAGATGACCTCTGCCCCTCAGAGCACCCTGTGGACCTGCGCAGTCTCCCACTTCCTCCTGGTCCTTCTCGCTTCCTCCTGGTCCTTCTCGCTTCCTCCTGGTCCTGCATTATCGATGGGTCGTTTGCTCATCTACAGCGTGCCGTGAAGCCGTCGTTTTCTGTTCCACAATGTGTCAACGGCTTAATGTCTGTCCATAAACTACCTGACAACCACGATCACACAAATAAGCATTGAGAGGATCTGGAGGAAGAGACGCTCCAGTGCAGATGGATCCATCAGCGGTGCAGCGAGAGGCGAGAAGTCATTAATGAAACCTTAATTCCTTTATTAGGAATCCTGGAAACAAAGAGCCGTTCAAAGACTGACGGAGGAAATCGGCTTAAGCCCGAAGCTTAGAGGCGACTTGTGTTTTAACTCTGCTTGTTTTTATGCTAAATATTCTTTCTCTGCCTCTGTTCTCCATTTGCCCCATTTTTACCCCCTCAGCTGTTTCCCCCCTCAGGCCCAGATTGTCTCTGTGTGCAATTAGCTCTGTGAACGAACACACACACACACACACACACACACACACACACACACACACACACACACAGGTAAAGCTGATCTCTGTGTGTGTGTGTGTCTTATTGCCCGTTCTGTTGGATTCTTCATCTTTTCTGTTTAGCCTCTCCAGGATCTTCTCTTTAGTCCAGGAGGATTTTGCTCCCACTTTGCCTTAAAGAGGCAAAGTCGTCGTCTTCATCTTCATCGTCTTCATCGTCGTCTTCGTCGTCGTTGACGTAGTAGGATAAATAACTGTGTGTAAATTTGCGCAGCGTTTGGTGTTGGACTCCAGCTGCTGTGACTCTCCTGGCCATCAGTCCGTCTGATGGCTGGAAATCCATCTTAATCTGAACAGCTATTGCATTTTCACATTTTGGATTGATGCCCATCCATTATTCATATTTCAGTTATCCATATCTATATTCAGCTCTGCGCTCCGGGTCTGTGCAGCTGCAGGACCTGGATGGGGGAAACGTCCCGCTGGGTGCAGGATCCTCACACGCTTCATACTTTAGTCAAATCTGTCATTTCCAGGCCAACCTCCAGACTCAAACAGCATATAATCTGTTGTATCATCACCTCAGCTCTCTTTGGGGACCTTCAATGAAATAATTGGAATTCTGAATAAAATGTGTTATTTTATGGCAGCTTAAAGTCACATTTTCTCCTCTGAATATTAATATCTAATAATCTCCTGAAGCAACATTAGTACTCACAGACCAAGCTGTGGCACAGGGCTGCTTTCCATGCTGAATTATTAAGTTATTTTGTTTGTCCAAAGGATGAAAAATATTTCTTTGTATTTGTGGATCTTAAACTTTTAAAAAGCCCAAATAAAAGTTTTCTGAGGAATAATTAATGTTTCACTGACCCAGGATGATTTCTGTAAAAACCAAAATAAATGGATGACAGCAGAAGCTCCTGTAGTGGCGCCATCTGGAGGACAAACACTGTACTAGAGCTGCTCCCTGACGTTCAGCTGGCTGAAAGGAGTTGGCTCTCTGACCTGAAGGTCAGATGATCTTTAGTTTATAAAAACAGCATCACTTTTTCAGCTACATTGTTTAAATAAACCAATAATCCAACTATCTACAAACAGCAGAAGAATAAAATATAACAATTAAACTCTGTTTATTGTGTGTTGAGATCAAAATAAGTTTTGCAGAACCATAGCTGTAATTATATCTTACATTAGCAGCAGGATTGTTGCTGTTCTAGTTTAATTAAAATAATTACATCATTTCATTTATATTCCTCTGAGCTTTTTGAGGAAATAATATAAACTGAGTTACAGGAGATTCACTTTAACCAGAATCTCCTGCTTCCTCCCGTTTTGAGGCTTTTCATCCTGAGCAGCGAAGCTTTGATGGACCATGCAGGACATGAAGCGGCACAAACTGCATCCTGCTGCACTTCAGACTAAACTTTAGTTTTGCTTGGCAGAAATAAAAACTCATGAGAAGTGATTGTTTCATAAGGAAGTGGGCAGGAAAATCCCTGATTTAGGACAGCAGTTCCTACTTAGCTTAGCACAAGTGACCTTCAGCTAGTTAATCTGAACCTGGCTGAAGATTAAACAAATCCACTCCAGCACAGGAAAGGTATTTGAAAGTTTATTTATAAGATCATCTGTACCATAGAAAACTTGTTCCATTTTTCTCAGTTTTGGTTTTTCCGGTCAGATGCGTTAGCTGCTAACGTTCCCATTAGGCTCTGGCCTTCCTGAAGGTTTAGTTCCAAGCATGTTGGGATGTTGCTGGTGTTTGTGCAGCCTGATGGGTCTCTACGTCGGTCGCTGTGGCAGCAGATGGGAGCAGCGCGGCCCCCTGCTGGGCCGGCTGCTGCTGCAGGAATGACTCTGAGCTTTGAGCTGAATGAGGCTCCAGGGACTGAATCTGTCCTACTTCTGCTGTTCTCTCCTCATGTTTGTGCGTTTGGCAGAAACATGATTGGAAAACAGCTTTCAGGCTTGATGTTTTAATAATTTCTCCTCCTGCTTTGTTTCCTGTGAGCTCAGAGATCAGAGCGGCGGCGTCTGCTGGGTTGGAGGAACTGACTTCCTCAACTCCTGCTGACATAAACAGACACAAAGTGGCTTGAAGAAAAGTCAGAGACTCCTTACTGCACAGATGGTACAGCTGTCACACTGCTGCCCTGGCCAGGCCTGCTGCCTGGGGGCCACTGCCTGAGAGCCGCTGCCTGGGGGCCACTGCCTGAGGGCCGCTGCCTGAGGGCCGCTGCCTGGGGGCCACTGCCTGGGGCCCGCTGCCTGAGGGCCCGCTGCCTGAGGGCCGCTGCCTGAGAGCCGCTGCCTTGGCTGCATCAGCTCATCCTACCAACAGAAATATTTCCCAAGCGTCTTTAAATCATTTCTGTAGCTTCCCTTTGACTCAAGCATGAGGTCATTAAACATGAAATAAAAACACGATGCAAGAGATGAATTAGTTAAAATGGTTGGAAAAGCCATTCTAATAAATGTGAGGCACAAACTGGTGTGAATCTTTTAACTGAGTTATTCCTCAGGAGCCTGAGGTTCATGTCAGGACCAGAGATATCTGAATCTGGACCAGAACCAGAACCAGACTATATGCAGTCCAGCAGACTGCATATAGTTTTATCAGACAATGGTTGTGACAAGTGCATTTGTTCTCTCTCTCTCTCTCTCTCTTTCTTTGAGAGTAGTGTTATCTCAGTAGTAAGCAAAGCCCAGTGAAAATCATTTATTCTAAAGTGTATGAAAAAGCCAGAAACGTTAACGTTTGCTATCAACATATTGGAAAGTGCTTGGCTCTTGTATTTTCCTGCCAGGAAAATCACCAGGATTCCTCCTGAAAATCAGAAAAACTCTCAAATGCAAAAGTTTGTCCTTAAGCCTGGACCTCCACCTCTGCAGCATATTTTACTCCATGTTCTTCCTTCTGCTATAAAAAGTCACAGAAGTAACATTTCATGTGAGCTGATGTTTTAATTAAAGGCCCAATTACAGCTGAGGCCTGTCAGGAAATGTGGCTGAGCGCAGCTTCACCGACTTGCATGGAAAACCTCCAGCTTGGACGTAATGATCACTGAGAAACGGACAGAGAGGACATCCACTTTCTCAGCTTGGCACGCGCTGCACATTTACCGGGCCAAAATGAGCTAATCTGAGACCGAGCCGCTCTGCCCGGTCAGAGAGGTTCTGAGTGATCTGGATCAGAGCCACAGATCCACTTCCTGCTTCAATCCAGACAGAATGACAACATTTAATGGGAAAATGTCCAGAGTTCATAAAAACCAGCCACCCTGTTGACTGATCCAACAGATGAGCTCAGTGACGCTGAAAATGTTGAAGTGTGAATGTGGTTGCCTAGCAACAGAGAGGTCAGGGTGCCCTGCTGACCCCTCCTCAACCTGGGAGGGTTCAGGACCTCTGGATCATCAAATCCTCTGGATTTCCTTCATTTCAAAGACCTGAACAGCAACTGGACCCGGTCATAATCTTTTGCCTGATTGGGACATGAAGCCAACCAGCCTGCAGCTTCTGGTTCTGCTGGTTCTGGTCTTCTGGTCCATGTTGACCAGAACCAGAACCGGAAGCGGGCTGCCAGACGTTCCGTTGGAGCTGAATGGAAACATTTTATTCTCGTCTGGATCATTTTGATTGGCTGTTTTTTCCTCTCGTGTTTTTGAGTGATGAGCTGCTTCCAGCCTCATGGTTGTTGATTATTCCCGTCGTTTTGGTGGGAAATTATTTCTTATTTTTTATGCGTCGCCTTTTTGTCTCCATGGAAACCCAGCTCAGTTTCCATCCAAACAAGCCAAATGTCAAACAGTGACTGTATCTGAGAAACACATCCAGGAGAAAAGCTGGAGCGGGCCTGTGGAGCGCCCCCTGCAGGCAGGCGGAGGGACTTCCTGCCTCACCTAGAGCTGCTGCTGCTGCTGCTGCTGTTCCATCAGTCAAACAGACTGGAGATTAAAGCAGGTCAGAACATTAAACTCAGCTGCAGCAGCAAATATGCAACAACTTTTATTTTCATGGAAAAATTAAAAACTTGTATTCACACCTCTGAAAACAGATTGAATATTAACATAAAAGCTTCTTTTATTCTAATATTTTTTTGCTGAGAGCGACAGCAGCCTCTGTCCCGGTTCTGCTCCGGTTCTGTTTGGATGTGGAGTCGGACCAGGTGTCGTCAGTTGGGATGTGAAGCGTTCACTGACTCAGATGCTTTCATCGCTTCATCATCATCATTTTCAGCCGTAGTTTAGATTTACGGTCTGGATTCTTCTGCTGCTGTTTTGACTCATGTTGCATAAAATGCGACGTTCCGACTGCAGGCGCTTTGGAAACTATCGGATATGATTTAGTCTGGAAGAGGAACAGATTAGAAAAATCAGAATCAGGTTTGGTTCTGGTTCTCCTGCTGTGTGAACGCAGCATCAGCTGAGCGGAAAGTTTGTTCATTTATTCAGAAGAAGCTCCTGATGCTTGATATGAAATGTTTTATTTTCCACAAATCAAACTGTGCAGACTGGATGGATCAGAATGATGCTTGTTTAAAATCAGTCTAACGGCTTCTGATGCTTCTAATAACAACAACCATAATAATAATAATAATAATAATATAAAGCTTTAAACCTGAAGAAAATAAACACTTTAATAATGTATTTGCATATTGAGCTGTTTTTCATTGTAATACATTTAATACATTATACACACTGCTGAAAATCTGACCATAAATGAATGTTAGAATGTAAACCTAATATTTCCTACTTAACTCCAGCCACTCGTTTCCAGGTCCGTTTGAACCTGTGATTACGGCGCCGCTTGTTTAATTCTCTTCTGTTCTTGTGTTGGAAACAGCAGCAAAAAGCTGCGATGCAATTATGCTTTGTGTCAACAATGAGCCGATGTTTTCACCGTTTGATTGCTTGTTCACTGAAGTGCCTGAACCTAAATTCTCTCTTTCCAGGGTCAACATGTCCTGACCTCTGCAGGCTCTGCCGGTGCAGCTTCAGGTTCTCACTGGGCCAACGCTGCAGCACCTGCCGTCTCTCAGCGCTTTTCTGTCCTTGTTGTACGATTTGCATGGAGCTATGAAGCATCTGTGAGTGTTTATTGGGGTGACGGCTGTGTGCTGCCTTCTCTCAGACCATGGAACGCTTTGCCTGACTTTGGGGCTTTTTTGCTTCACCCTTTGGTAATAATTTGGTCAGATATGTATTAGCTGGGAAGTTGGAAAGTACTTCAGTTTCAAGCATCCAGCATCCTGTGGAGACCGAATCAGCATCACACGAGACATTTTCTCCTGATCAGTTGAGGTAAAACCGCAGTGAAGCACAGCGACGCATCTGGGTTTATCTGATCAGTTTGGTTTTGTGTATGTTACTTTAGTCCCTGTCTTCCTGCAGTTCCCTGATCAGTCCCCAGCTGTTCCCTGATCAGTCCCCAGCTGTTCCCTGATCAGTCCCCAGCTGTTCCCTGATCAATCCCCAGCTGTTCCCTGATCAGTCCCCAGCTATTCCCTGATCAGTCCCCAGCTGTTCCCTGAAGTGTCTGATTGTTTCACTGCAGCCTCTTCTTCTCACCACAAAACCTCAGATTTATGACAGATATGGATATAGTTCAGATTTTGCCATACTGGTTTAATTTAGCTTGTTTTTCTGTGTTAGATTTTGGTGGTTGGTCCTGGTTTCCTGCTCTCCCTGCTGCTCTTATTACTTTCTGTTTCTCTCACCATGTGGCTGCTGCTTCAGCCTCTCACTGAAAACACTTGGGCTTATTAGAGACTTGACTGTTCGTTCCCTGAGCGATTGCCAGAGTGGCTCTTCAGTCATAAAGTCATAAAGAACAGACTAACAAGATATTTTATGTTTTACAAAAATTCATCCTCACATCCCCATCAGTTAGCATCAGTTAGCATCAGCTAGCAGCTAGCTCGGCTCGGCCTGGGGGAAATCTGTTCCATGAGGTCAGTGAGAGTGTTTCAGAGGACGCTGCCGATGAATCAGGGCTGGTAATTCAAAGTCCATGTCGGTGTAACGTGTCCCTGAATTGTCAGTGGGTTTAGTTTTAGTGGCTGTGTGTATTTATCGCCAACCTTAAGTGCTCTCAGAGCGCCTTGGGGGCCATAACTCTGACAAATGGGGAAGACGGAGCGGGCCAAGCGAGGCGGGACGCTGCGCCTCTCCTGCTGGCACATCTGCTTCGTTTCCCGCTGACCTTACAGTCAGATTCTGCTGCTCTGTGGTTGGTGGCCAAGACACACAAACCCAAACTACAGCCAGTCTGTCACGGTGCGTGTTGGTTGTCTGATCAGTAAAGGGGCTGAAATAGACCGTGGCAGTAATCAGGTCGATATTCAGCAGAGAAGGAGACGGCCGGGTGTGAGGTGCAGCCATGGCTGCGTTTGACCTTCAGGCAGAACAGATGAACCGGTCTGACCTCACAGCTCCTCAGCGAAGCGTCAGGAAATGAGTGAAGACAAGTGAATGAGGAAGCAGATCGTTTCTCCAGTGAGATTCCACATGAGCTGGGATTCAACGAGCATCAACACAAATATGAGAGAGTTGATCCGGCAAACAGCCAGTCAGAGATGCTCCAGGCTGGACCAATCAGGTGGCTGGTATAGATGGAGTGGCGCTAACGCTAGTGTTTGTTCAACCGTAACCTCTGTAGCTTTAAAGCTAGAAACCATTTTTGCCAGGTGCTCCAGATGAACGTGCGCTCAGAGGTCACGACCTTTCCGGCGCCGCTCTCCTGCAGTCGCTGTCACGGTTTTCTAACCCCGCAGTGGAAGACGTTTCATTGAGAAATCTCGGTTGTGTTGCTGGCTCTGACCGCTGAGCTGAGGTTTCATCACGGGGAATAAAGCTGATATGATCTTCCAACATCTGGAGCTGCTCACTGACTTAAAGGTCAAACTCAGGAATTATAGAAGAAATCAGCGTTTCTGTTAAGTGAAGGTCTGAGAAGCTTTATGGTGGGAACCGTTTCAGTGATTATCTGATAACTGGTTTGGATGCCTTACATATTAAATTTAAATGGTGGATAAAAACCAATGATGATGAACAGAACCTGATTTTTCACTGAGTCAGTTACGAGGCGACAGAAACGTCCCGGCGTTTTCCTCCTCAGTGCAGCAGAAGCTGTCCTGATGTCTGTGGTTCTGGACGGGTTCAGGAACAGGTTCTGGATCCATCAGAACCTGTGTGTTAGATCTCAGACTGTTGTCCATAACTTCCCTGAAGCCTTTTTCTGCCACAGTTTTTCCTTCCACTCAACTTTCCATCAGTACTCTGTAGTAGAGTACTCTGTGATCAGCTGATAAAGATGCATTAAATATTGAGATGTTGGTGACATACCACTACTCTGCAGCTCTTCCTGCTTTTATCGGTTTTATCTCTAATATTTGCGTTTTCCAGGAACTGAACTGGAATTTATTCCTGTTGCTCAGCTTTTGCTGAGTGATTTGAGCTGCAGGCTGAGAGCCAGACCACCTTCATCAGGTGAAATCTCCTCTAGTTTCCAGGAAGGGTTTCAGAAATGTCAGCTGGAGAAGTTTCAGGGTCAGAATGTGTCCAAGAGGGAAGCAGCAGGGACTCGACCTTTTTCACACCATACAAAGAAAACTGGTTTCTTTTCTGGGCCGTTTTGTTCTTCTGCTCCACAGCTGGTGCCCGCATGAGCTGAATAGCTCTGCAGTCTTTGCAGATTGCTGCGGCGCACCGTGTGCAGCAACACCTTTTATCTTGTCACACTCTATCGATCGTTGTTATTCTGAAGCCCGGAAACCAGAACGGACGGAAAGAATCAGCCGAGCGGCAGGTTGTGAGTTCAGATCCTGTGAGTTTCAGTGCTTCAGACCAGGAAGCTGTTTGCTTGTGCGTCAGGTTTACAGGCGTTCCAGAAACACAAGAATACAAACGATCCCTTTGTACGCAATGAAAAAGTAAAGTTTAAGGAGTTAATATCTACGTACTTAATTCATTAAAATCCACTTGTTAAAGTCCCAACATTCATCTTATATCCAGTTTATTTTCAATGCAGTGTTGATTGCTGAATTTAGGTAAAAGGAAAGGTAATTTTATTTCTATAGCACATTTTCAGCAACAAGGCAACACAAAGTGCTTTACAGGAATTAAAAGGAAATACAAACAAAATAACAAACCAAAGGAAAGAGCAAAAAAGATAAAGAATCTCATGTTGATCTGAAGTATATAAACTGATTGTGTCCCTGATTTAAATAAATACTGAATTCATAAAGCTACGTTTTTAAGGCAGCTGACTGATCTTGAGTTATAGAATATTTATTTTTTGAAGTGAATAAATAATTGTTTTAAATAATCATATCTGGTGCAGGTCAGAGCTTTTTATTCTCTGTTTGTCGACAGCAGCTGGAATGACGATGATTTTCACATAGAAAACTGTTTCCATGGATCTGTCTGCAGTTCAAATGAAAGTAAGACTTTCTTTAAAGTCTGACAGATAGATGCCAATGTCAATTGGAGGAAGTGAATATCTGATTTCAGCAGCTGAGGTAACGATGACCTGGAACTGGACAGAAATATCATGTCATTTCTGCATTTCAGGATTTCCTGAGGTCAGATCAGACGCTGAAATGGGAACACCGAGCATTTATTTCACCTCACAGAGTCTTATTAGATTCTTTAAGCCAATCTGTCGTATCAGCGACCTGAGCGTCTGCCCGCCGGCGCGTCGTCTGCTTCCAGGCCTTTCCATCATTGGGTCCATCTTTGTTTGACCCAATCTTGACCTCCAAATATTTGAGGAGTCGAGCTTCAGCCTGTATTGTTGTCAGAACTGAAAGAATCCACTAATACTCATATTTTACACTAAACCAGAGAAAGAAAGGACCATCCGTACTAAATTACTCTCCATTCATTCATTAGGGGCAACAGCCTGCTGAAAGACACAGTTGGGCCTTGTTTCCTCCTGCAGCCTGAGGCCATGACAGTAATCCAGCTTCCTGTCCTTCTGTTGGACATTTTCTCTGACCTTTTGCTCCCGCTGAGCTCTGAATCGTTTTTTCTTCTGTCCCATGTTCAGCTGAACGATGCTCTGGACCACAGACTCTAATTGGCGGAGTGTTTCCTTTCCTTGGGTCCTTCCTGCTCTGCAGAACACACACACACACACACACACATTAGCATGTGCTTGAGTGCTGCTCAGTAATCGGGCAGCAGGAAGCTGACTGCGGTTGGTGTGAAGGTCACAGCCACAAGTGGCAGACGAGCAGAGAGGCTTTGGTGGTCTAATCAAAGGCCTTTTCCATTGCCGTGGGAACCCTTTAATTACAGTCGCCACTTCAACAATGTGAGCTCGTTAATGATGTTCCTCCCCGGCGCGCCATCTAATGACGTCCCCAGCCTTCAATAAGTCAGTGACGCAGCGCCTCAGGTTTTCCTGGGGCTCATTGCCCCCCCGCCGGATGTCCGCCCGGCGTACCGTCACTCAGAAGTGCGTCTCATCAAACGTTTGGACATCAAGTGTCTGTAATGACGGCAGCGCACCGGCGGACGGAGTGACTGGGGAACGATTAGGAAGTTTATGAAGGGAAGAGAGGATCAGAGTAGAGGAAGAAGGTTCAGATCTGCTGCTGTTGCAGGCAGTTATTGATGCTGAACATAAAAAAATAGTTGATAGATGCAGGAAAAATGAGCTTGAATGATATTTCCAATGGTTCACTTATCTCTCTGACAAAGAGTTTGGGTAGGGCATAAATCGGACTCAGTAAGCCGTTCCCCTCTGACTGCAGCCTTGGCGGCGGATGAAGGATGGAAGCGGCTCGTTATCGCTCAGACGTCCCTCCTGACCCGGAATCCACCCGTCCTTTATCTCCTCACTACGCCGCCAAAACGCATCATCATTTATTCTGACAACTCAAACCTGGACTCTCTAGCTCTGACACAGACACCTGAACACATAAAAAACTTTGCAGGGAGAAAATTTTACCTCCTCATTCTGAAGTGATGAATGTTGTTGTGATACAGTAACAAAGAAGATTTCACAACAGATAAATAGAAAGATGTGAGACATGCACAAAGTTAAAGGATTTCATCTGCTGGAAAAATGTTCAGTTTCATTCATTCTGGTCCTGGATGGACCAACATGCAGTCAGGCAGGTGGTCCTAATGTTGTGCCTGATCTCTGCTTGTGTGTTTGGTTCTGCAACAGTATAGCAGTATAAGTAGGACAGATCTCCAGTAGCAGTCAGTTTTGCAGCAGATCTGAAGAGCCCTCTGACTGAGGCTTCTTTTAGGGCCATGCTAACATGCTAACAGCAGCAGAGATGATATTCCCCACTAAGATGTTCAGGATGACATCATCAGAGGTTAACTGCTCTGCTAATCCGCCGCCTTTGCTTTTGCTGCTCCTCTTGTAACCTTCTCTGGTTCTGAGTTGGGAAGAGACGGTTTGAACTTCCTTCTCCCTCTGCTCTGCATCCATGAAGCCTCCTTTTCAGCTCCTTTGGGCTTGGGGTCAAAGTTCACACACTTTTGGAGATTTTTACTGCTATTCAACTCCTGCTACAAAAGCAACAAATAAAAATAAAAATCAAACCAAAACGCACCTTGTTGCCATGTTTGTCTTAGCAAAGTAAAAAAGTCAGTGAGAAAATGCTCAGCATCCAGAACCAGAGGGAATATTTGTTCATACAGCAGGAAATGAGGAACTCAAGTCTAGAAAAAGAACCAATCAGAACCAGCAGAGCTGGTTCTGATTGAGCTGCAGCAACATGCTGCAGCAACATGCTGCCATCATGGGCAGTGCAGGAGGAACCTCAGACCAACTGGTTCTAATGGTTGTAATGACTGCAACAGATGAAACTGAGTCCGCCTGACCCGGTTTCTGTTGAAACGCTGGGATGGATCCTCTGACCCGGCTGGGAGCGTCTGCAGCAGATTTCTAAACCAGAATTGACCAAATCACCAAACTGTCAGCACAAAGCTGTTTAATGCAAACTGGAATGGATTCAAACCCTAAACTGCACAGTTTGACTTTGCATTTAATAATTCACATATTTTTAACTTTACAAAGCGACCCGCGGCCTGGCAGTCCACCAGAGCGGCTCCGTTGACCTGCATGTGTTCATGCTGATTTCCAGGTGGCAGCAGCCTGAGCGCGCCGACCTCACGTCTGCGATGCATCTAATCAGAAACAGGGCGACAGGCAGGCAGCGGGCCAGCTGATGTAACCCTGTCTAACGAGCAGGAGACATGCAGCGGAGCTGCGCCGCGCCGCTGTCAGCGAGACGGGCTCAGGGTTTCATCCGTAATGACGCGGGCCTGGCAGACGAACAGCAGCAACCCGAGAGGCCGTGATGAGCCAAGAGGACACGGCGAGGATGAGGAGCAGGAAGCACAAAACACTTAAAACTCCGGATTAGCAGCTGCTGGATGCTGCGCTGTCATTGGCTGGTTTGTGATTCTGGTTCTGATTCTGAAATGTGAAAAGACTTGGCTTGGATCAACCCTGTGTTTCTGACTAAATGCAGAGATTTAAATATGTAAACATTTGATGATCTCATGTGTTAAGCCACCCGGCTTCCAATTCAGAGTTGGCTTCAGCCGTCCTGGAATTTGGATCCAAGCAGTCAAATCTGTAGTCATCTGCTAAATGTGGAGGCTGACGGGGAAACAAACACAAAAACAGCCAAATCATTCACAGAAGTGTGTGTTCATGCTACTCATCAGGATCAGGTCAGCTTGTTCCAGCTCGTTTCCTACTGTATGTATGGAAACAAGCCATTTTATACGAAGGGATTTCATTCCAATCCGACTCCAGTCCCCTCCAATCCGCTCCAATCCGACTCCAATCCGCTCCAATCCGCTCCAGTCCGCTCCAATCCGCTCCAATCCGCTCCAGTCCGACTCCAATCCGCTCCAGTCCACTTCCTGCTGCTCCACAAGCTGCTCTACAGCGCAGGGCATTCTGGGTAAATACAACCAAAGCTAACACGCTAGCCTAGCGCAAGCAGCAGAAATGGCTCCTGGTCTTCAGCCAAAGACTAAAGAGAAATCCTCCAACACTAAACTCTGACGCCTCCATCTTGTTTCATCTGTTGAAGCAGGAAGTTGCTCTCTGTGTCTTCAGAGGTTTTAGTGCTGTTTCCTTCAGTGGTTGCTGGTGCAGCGCCCCCACAGGCCAGGAGGGGAACATGCTGGTTGGACTCAGAGCCACAGCAGCTGCAGGTGGAGCAGATGATGGAAATTCTGTCCCCAATTGAACCAGGTGTACTGGACTATCAGCTGTTAAAACATCCTGAGTGTGTGATTCTCAGTCTTTCAGACAGATATTAGATATTAGTGAAGATTAATATCTGCTGTTTCTGGTCCTAGTGGGACCTTCAAAGCTTAACAATACAGAAGGACTCTGAAAGTTGAAGAGTGTGACCCAAACTCTTCTGGAACAGAAAGTTTACAAAATGATGAATAAATTCAGGTAATAGAGGAAAGATTCATACCTCTGAGTTTAATGGAGGCTTAGTGATGGTTTCTTATTGACGTTCTGCTTCCTGTGAGCGATGAGCCGTTAGTACATTCTGTTAATAATGTAGGCATGTAAACCTGTGGATGCTTCCTGATGGCAGTGGAGAAGTCGGACGGACTGCTGATCTGTGACTAAGCTGCTGGCGGGAGTGGGGTTCTGTTGCAGCCGGTTGCAGCAGCAGGGATGTGGTTTGGGATTTCACAGCCATGCTTGGAGCCGTGCAGCCGTGGAAGTGGAGCGTAAGCCACTTTCCTTCCTGAGTGGGAGTTGTTTTGCTGCTTGTTGATGAGAACTGGCGGCTGCAGCTGTGTCCTTGTGTTAAGCTAACTGTTGACACTGGATCCCATTTGCAGGAGCTTTGGGACGGCGGCTCCCAGACGTCTCTGTTGCTTGGATTTTTGCATGTACGGCTTTATTATTCTGATTTAATAGAACAGAGCTAACCAATATCCCATGCCGCTTCCTCTCCTTTCAGTTCTTATTTACTCACCTCTGCACTGCTTACCACCCTCCTTCTTTTTCCATCTCTTTTTGTCTCTGTAGCGACTCCAGCCAGTGCAGGACAATAGGTATTAAATCAGATTTATTGTTCAGCAATAGAGCCGTGTCTGACTCACAGAAATGAAACCACCCCCCTAGAGCTCTGCCCTTCTATACCTCATATTTACCCTCATGCTGTCTCCACTCATATTGCTGTACGGACAAATAATTGAAACCCTGAGAAACTGTTCCATAAAATTTGTTTTATTTAGTTTCTTCTGGAAGACACCGAGGTAAAGGCAAGGGAGAGTGCTGCATAAAGACACTAAATTGGAATAACCACAGGTAAGCCTGAAGGACAATATGAGCAGCGACTCACACATCCTTCACTCTGTCATTGGGAAAATGTTGAAAGGATATTTAAGGGAATTGCTTTACTGAAATGAGGTATGCAAATGGTGACTATAGGGAGTAAACCGTTGCCTGACAAAATTGAAAAGAGGAAAGGAGAGGGAAATGTTGTGCAGATATACTTTCGGCTAAATAGTACTCTAACCATTTTGTTTGGATGTAGGGACTGAAGACAACCTTGGAAAGGAGTTAAGAGGCACTTAAGAGGCAGAAAAATTCAGTCTGTAATTATGAGGTATTTGATCAAACTCTTCAAAGTCTCAAAGTTTCTCTTCAGCTCAGAGTTTAAATCTGCATTCAGATCTTCTGTTTGCCTTCTAAACTCCAACATTTCCATATTCAATGCAAACAGACAAACTTTGATGAATACTTGTTTCTAAGAAATTGAATTTGTTGTTTGGAGTGTCATACATTTACTAACATAGCTTTGTTTTTTTTGTGAATAAACACTGTTTGTGATTAACTTGTTTTTAACAAATAAACTGGATTAAGTTCTAATTCTGCAAATATGACTGGCACAAATTATTATTATTTTAATTTTGTTTTAATGAACATTATAGGCATGATAAATTAAAAATATTCAGCGATCTACAACATTTGTGTGCTTACAGCTTTTTTGTTCATACCCTTGGAAATAGTGGATAAATATAGTTTGATCTCCTTAAACAAAACTGTAAAAAAAGGTGAAGATGTTGAAAATTGAAATTTGTGAACATGAAATTTGCCAAATATAATAATTAGACTGATTGCCAGTCTTTTGCCTCAGGCACAAAATTAGTTTCAGATCTAAATGTATGGCAAGAACAACCAGCAGGGGGCGACATGGCGCAGCAGCATTCTGTCTTCTTCGGAAGCTCCGCCGTCCCTCCTGTCTCACCATTCCTGTTTCTTAGGTTAGTGGAAAACCAGAAAAGTAGGAGGAAATGAGACGCACTGTGAATGAAATATCCCGGCCAAATACTTAAGTGTTGTATGATGGGGTTTTATCATTGTAATTAGTGAGTTGCGACTAGCGGATCAGCCTAGCTAGCAGATTAGCCCAGCTGGCGGATTAGCCTAGCTAGCAGATTAGCCCAGCTGGCGGATTAGCCTAGCTAGCAGTTAGCTACATGAGCAGGCTGATATGCTGATAAAGTCTAAATGTAACGAGGTACTCCAGAGGTTTATATTGGTTAAGTATACTGACTTATGGGAAACCCTAATTTAAATGTTTACATAGTTTAAATTTGAATTGTTTAATAGAGTTCTGTGTAATATTAGACTGTGGAAATGTTTTCACAGAAAATGTCTGAAGCAGACATAACTTAGAAGGAGTATGTGTTTTATAGACAGATTTATTTTATGTGTTTTGGTTTTGATGTGTTTGATATTATTTAGTATAATGTAGTATAATACATATTATACATTTAATGATTTCTGCCAGTATATTTACATCACTGTATTCATTTCACTGTTTTTATTGTAAAAGAACGTGCAGGTGTAGCGGTGATACAATCAAACGAGCTTTTGTGATTGATTCCGCAACAATTTAATTTAATATTCGTTACAAAGTAACTGTTAGCTTGTCGCTACACAGCCGTTAGAACACAAGAGACACAGCCGTTCCAGCCGCCGTCTCCTGGCAACGGCGGAGGGATATCAACCCCCTCCGCAACCACGTCGAACTGCGACAACTTGTAAATACAACACACAATAAAACCCAAAACAGCATTGATTCACCACAACCACTCCATGAAAATGGCTTGTGCGCCACACTCTCCCCCTCAATAAAAAAAAAAGTCCTCTGACATTTAAAAGAGCATTCATCATCACCTATTGACCCCTTTACTGGAAGTAATGTCGTAAGTGAGATACTTTACATGACATTCATATTATTATAATAGTGTCCACTACTAACCGAGGATTTTGTCAGTTTAGATTACAACTGTCCAGTAACAAGTACTTCTAGATCTGTTCAGATCATCTCTCTAGTGTAACAGAACCTTAATTTTAGCCACAGTTCTTTCATTCTGATACCAGTCTTTTGTCTTGAAATGACAGTCACTACATTGTCTCTGGAGAGTTCATACATAGTCCTTTTCCTTTTGAATGTAGTTCTTGAACTTATATACATTGTGTCTTCAACTCTGTACTTGAACACCTGGAACTATCCAGGGTCGCCAAAGTTCTTTGCAGGTTGGAGTCATACTTACAGGTAGTTCTTTAAAGCCTACTTCCACCATGGTTGGCTCACCCAAAGCACAATAGGTCAGCATCCTCGGACGGCGGTGCTCTCTCTTTGGATAGCTGATGTAGGGGTGAGACAGCTGGATCATCTTCTTTCTCAGAAGCTGTTTCTACCGATAGCTCAGGAGGATCCTGGTGCAGCTCCACATCTTGGCCTCCATCCTCTTCTTCTGGTATGTTGTCCATCCATGTAGCCTGAGTTTCCTTCACTTTTGGTGCATTGTCTTGGTCATGTAGGTCTGGTGTAAATGGTTCAGCATCTGGGTTTAAGCTGACAGCTCGGTGACCACTGTGCTGAGCAGGAGGAAACCGGCATACTAGCTCCATTTCCTCATCTCTCTCACTGTCTGAAGTTTCTTCTCGTTGACAAAGATGACGTGACAATGTATTCGACTTAGTCTTTTTAGTCCCTTTTAAGCCTCTTTCTGGGTTGTCGATTGGAAGACTGTCACAGGGGAGCAGGAGGTTCCTATGCAGCACACGACTTTTGCCACCTCCTTCTGGTACTACTTCATACACTGGACTGATATCACTTCTCCTCTTTGTGATGATGTGCACTTTATCCTCCCAAAAGGATCTGAGCTTACCAGGGCCTCCTCTCTCTGATAAGTTGCGTACAAGCACACGCCCCCCAGGCTGCAGGTCAGCTCCATAAACTCTTTTGTCATATCCTTTTTTTCCTCTGTTTGATACATGGGTGGCAGTTTTGGTAGCGATCTCGTAAGCCTGCTGCATCCGACTTTGCCAATCTTTGACATACTCAGCATAGCATTGTTGTGTTTCATTTGGCTGTATGTTAAACAGGAGATCTATTGGCAGACGTGGAGATCGTCCATAGAGCAGATAATATGGAGCAAAGCCTGTGGAGTCACTGCGGGTGCAGTTATATGCATGCACCATCTTGCATAATGACTTTTTCCAGTCAGCCTTTTGCTCACTTGTGAGCGTTCGGAGCATAGACAGCAGCGTTCGATTAAATCGCTCCACCTGTCCATTCCCTTGTGGGTGGTAGCAGGTTGTGAGGGACCCTCGCACATGACAACACCTCTGCAGTTGAGCCATCAGCTGGTTTTCAAATTCCTTCCCCATGTCGTAGTGGATTCTCTCTGGGAAGCCAAAGCGAAGAGCAAAGTCATCAAATAGTTTTTCCACCACTGTTTTTGCAGATTTGTTTTTTGTGGGGTAGGCCTGTGCAAAGCGAGTGTAGTGGTCCATTATCACCAGAATATACTCAAAGCCTTGCTTACAGGCCTCTAGATGCAGAAAATCGACTGACACTAGTTCGAAAGGACGTGTTGTCACAACGGGCATCAGTGGTGCTCTTGCTGCTCTCTGTGGTCGTTTTGACTTTAGGCACTCACACACTTGGGTCACAAAATGTTCTGTGTCCTGCTGCATTCTGACCCAGTAAAACCTGTCTCGAATCAGATTCAGAGTGGACAATGTCAGTCCTGTTTTGATTTCCAGCATGTCTCTCAGGTGGAGCATCCTGCATGTTTTCGTCTCCCTGCTTCAACACACCTGGATCCAATGATGGCTCGTTAGAAGGCCAAGAAGAACATTGACCTGCTGAAAAGGTTGTTTTTGCCACCAGGGAGAGGATAAAACATGCAGGATGCCGGTTCTCCTCTGACCTGGGGTTGCACCATCTTGTTGATTCTTTACTCTGCATTGACTTTTTACGGAGCCAGTCAACTAGTCGCAATCACATGACAACTGATTTTTCCAAGAAAATGAAAGTAAGTGAACTAGGTGAGTTTGTCAGACAGCGCAAATTGTATAAAAATATAAAGCGAAACTGAAAACTTAAGCAAAGGCTCCCGGAGTAGGGGTGTTGCTTGGCACAGTAGTTAGCGCCAAGCAACACCAAGCAAAGCTACAGAAGAGACTGCATAGATCTGCAGTCTCCACAGTCTGCTTCAACACACCTTCACAGTCTAGAGCTGCAGTCTCCACAGTCTAGAGCTGCAGTCTCCACAGTCTAGAGCTGCAGTCTCCACAGTCTATTGGGTATGTGGAGTGAGACTCCCGTCCCCGGTTCGCTGGGCCCAGGCCTCTCTCCCTTCTCCTTCCTGTCAGATTACTGTCAAATAACGGCAACTAGTGCCAAAAAACATTTAAAAAATAGAGAGCGAGGGAGAAAAAGACTACCGGAGTCATGTGTGTCGATGCGTCATGATGTTGGGATTTTTATCCATCTAACTGATCAGCGTCACTCTGCGTGTTGAAGCTTCTAACCTGGCAGCTTTACGCTCTTACAAAAATACCGTTTGACATCATCTGGAACCAAACAGGATCTGGTTTGTGATGTTCCAAAAGCCTCACTGTGATCAGTGTAATAATTTGACTCCTAAATGTGCAGCTGTCCAGAGGTCATCAGTATCAGCCGGTGTTTGGAAAAAAAAAAATCAGACTCGACTTTGTGCAACGTTTTGGACTTTTTTCGGAAATGATCTGTTTGTTATTAATTCTGCATAACAGACTTAGTAAAAGCAGGTTTTCTAATCAATATTTGCTGTGAATATAACTGATAAACCTCTAATGATGCGTTCACACCAGATGCGTTTTGAGCTTCCGGCGCGTCTGGTTTACATTCAAAGTCCATGTGGAGCGTCAAACGCCGTAACGGGCCTCAACGCGCCTCCACATAGACTTTGACTCTAAACCAGACTGTCAACGTTTTGCACGTATGTCAGTATGAAGTTGTTCAACCTCTGGCATGACCCTTACACTTTCCTATTAACACAGAAACCTTTAGATAAGAGTTGGTACAAAATCGGACAAGTTCAGGTTAATTATAAGGACTCCAGAGACCCGGGGGTTGGGGGCCAAAATCCACAAGTATCTGAGACTGTCTGAACTATTACAATAGGCAGTTATTGTTTTCAAACACCAAATAAACCTGACTATGCATTGATATGCACAGTAGAAATCCTCTAGTTAAAAAAAGATCCAGAAACAGATGGATTCTCCGTGAATAATTAGGAGTTAAGTTCTACAGAAAAATTATGAATCCTGGTTGGTTTGTGCAAAGAGAAGCTGAAGTTTTAGCCCAGTTTTGTTTGGTTCACAGCAGCTGTTGACTCTTCGCTGTGTTCCTGGGAGAAGAGCAGCTTCATCTTGGAACAGTGTTGATGTTTATGACTCATTAGTCTGAGATTATTGTTGCTCTTGCTGCTAAGATGATCTAAAGCTCATCCAGCAGCAGCTTGGTGGCGAAGCAGAATGGTAATCCCTTTGACAGAGACCTTGGTCATGGAGAAGCTGCTGTCTTTGTCTCTCAGATCTGCTGCTGGTCCATCATTTGAAATGATCCTGGCTCTAATGCATGGCAGGACTGGAGTAACAGCTGCAATCTTTCTGTCCAGCAGAAAATTGCTAAAGATTAGGAGCATTAGGTAGAGGAACCTTCTGTGGACTTTAACAAGCTTCACTCCAGGTTTATATCATGATTGATTCTCTGCTCAGAGGTTTTTTATCAATCCATTAGAGCGTGGCTGCAGTCGGCGGCCCTCACACGCCGACATTAACATCCCATCTTGGGCCGAGAGACGCCGCAAGGTCAGCAGGGGAGGAGCGGCGCAGGAAACATTTACTCCTCCTTTACAACGTTTTCTGGCTACTTTCAGCGTGTTCAATATTTACTGCAACATAGATGGGGAGAAGGGAGGCTGTGCATATCCATTACTGTTTAATGCAGAGAGTGAAAGTAGCCGATGTTTCTGTTGCGTGACGATAACTCTGAGCTGTGGACAGGATGTCATGATTATCCAGAACATTACTCCAACAGAACAACTCCAGAACCCATTTTGTTGTATCTATTAAACCTTTATGGGCTTCAGCTATAAATGATTGAAATAATCTCTATTAAGCTACAAAGAGAAGACATGGTGCTAAAGGTTGTGAGCAGGTTATCATCCGGTATGCAGACGGTTTGTTAAGCTCTGGATAATAATGTTTGGTCTGCATTCCAGAGAAAAACAGCATCAAATGTTGGACATAAATAAACTCGCATTATTATAACTACAGCACATCTTTTTCAGTGTCAAACTTCAAGAACTTCAGTTTGCAGATAATTAAGCACTCAAATAAATAAAACCTGCAGAAGGCTCATACTTTTATTTTGAAATATAGACTTTTCTTCTAAAATAATACATAAAAACCATAATAACATGTATATTTGGTCAGGAAAATCACACTGAATGCTCATCATTAGTTCAGTTTGTTTTGGTTATGAGATTCACATAAATGTTCCAAACAGAAAATGTACCACAACAAACTGAATGTGAAAATGTGGGATGAAGCTTTGGCTCGATCTACAAACTCTTCATTCATAGAAACGATTCATAAATATTTATCTAGTCCAGGACAACACATGATGCAAACAATAACTTTACAAAATGTCGGCAGATTATAGCAAATTTTCCAATATCTACCTGAACTTTGGTAAAATACAAATAGATTCAATTAGATAGTGAATAATCAGTTCGATGAAGGTTCAAATTGCATATAAAAATGATAACAAGGACAAATGACTAATTACCTCTCCTTTACCTAAAAATGATATAGAAATGATTCCTAGTTGATTTGTTAAAAACAGAAATCAGGACCTACAGTGAGTTGGGAGAAGTCTTCATTAAATTAACAGGAAGTAATAATTTTCTGAAAGTTTTAAGTTTTTTCTCTTGAAGCATATCGAGTTGATCATGTTGGCCCTTCAGAGAAAAAGAGTTAAAATAGGAAATTTATATGTTTTTTGAAATGTAAAATATTCTATAAAGTGAATTTATTTCATAAACTTAATTCATTCAGTGAAATATTAAATAACTTTATTTCACACAAACCTTTATTTCCTTTATATTATGATAATCTTCTACTTACAGTGAATCTAATCTAATTTTTATTATCAGACCAATTAAAATATTTTAAAACAAATGTAATGATGATTCATTGATATGACTGTATGATAGTGGATCTACTGCCTTTATTTCTTATCATAAAACGTCCAATCCACACAGAAAACTCACAACAATCAATTAACTTTAATCATTTATTTTAAACCCTGAACATTCATTTATTTTAATCATTGCATCAGTAGAGAGATGATTACTGATAGAATTATAATGTTAAAGGTTGAGCTTTAATGTATTTATAAGTTTCATACAGAGGTTTTAATCACTGATGTTCTGATCACAAGATTTTAGAAAATTAGTGATTCAGCCTTGATTTCAACACACATTTTATGAAGCATCTTTGAAACTCCAATTTCTTTCAGCTCATTTGATCAGCTTGCTGAGAGAAGTCAATGCGCTTTGCACATTGTTCAGAATGTTCTGAGTCTCATGTAAAATGCAGATTGGTTGTTTTCTGTTTCCCTGAGTCTCCTGGAAGAGTTTTATGGAAGCTGTGGTTGAGTTTGAGTCCAGACCCAGAACAAGACTCTGCTCTCTCTGAAACGCTCAGCTCGTTCATATTCATCACATCTTCTCTGCCTCGGCAGCCTGACCTCTGATTTGACTCTGGCGCTCCTGAACCGCAGGGCCCGGCGCTCCTGAACCGCAGGGCCCGGCGCTCCTGAACCGCAGGGCCCGGCTCCCCAGCCCTGGTCATAATAAGGGAAAGTCGGCTCCACTCCACAGAGATTATTATATTTTCCTGCTTACTTGCTCCCAGAACTCTGGCATTTCCATCCTAAAAACAGTAGAAAGACAAAAGAGCGTGGAGGTGAAGAGCTGCTGAGCTTCACACAAAGAGCTGCTACAACATGCTAGCAGTTAGCTTCTTCCCTGTTGGTGTTGCATTTAACTGTGAACCAATCAGCTGAGTTTGCTGCATGAAGCTCTGCTTCATGCAGAACATTACTGTGTCTCAGTCCACCACCAGGACGGTGGGTCCAGCAGCCGCTGGTATGTCTGGATTGTCCAGCAGTCGGTCAGATGTCGCTGGTTCACCTGAAGCATCATCCAGATGTTCACAACAGGCACATTTTCAAGTGTTTGAATGTTGTAGAAGTCAAACCGGGCCAAAGGCAGAACAGCAGTCCATATTCTGTTTCTGAATCAGGAAATTTAGCTTCTAATAAACTGGTAACAGCTGCTGTTGTTCAACACTGCCAATAGTATAGCTAACTTGCATACCCCAGTAGGGGTCAGGGGTCACAGTTGCCCATGAATACTGAGATTTCCTCTAAAATACCCTATTTTAAGAATTCAAACAGCAAATATACCTTAACATCCATGAAGCTAACATTCACTGCCTTCCTCTTCTGCAGCCAATCAGCTCTAAGGAAAATCAATCGTACATTAAATCAATAAATGGCAGCAGTTCTGCTCCCAAGCTGATTTGGTAACATCTTTTGCTGCAGGTTGCAGAAGGTTTCTGCCTGCGTTTTTACAAGCTGTTTTTCTGTGTGTGTGGTTTCGGGAAATGACGGTCTGACGGGATGCCCCCGACCCCCCCTGACCCCTGACCCCTGCTGCAGGTTAATGCTTCAGATAACATCCTGGGCCACCCACAGCCAGGTGGGGGTCCTCTCTACAAAATCAGAATTTTACTTTAATTTTTCAGCTCGTCTCCTCCATGTTTGCGTTGATTTCATCATCCAATCCCAGAACGGCAGGAAGAGCCGCAGAGTGACGGCGTTTCCAATCCGAACCCGCAGACAGCAAGTCAGGCGAGAAGCTCGATGAGAACCGGGTCGCCTGACGACGCCAGTGGTTCTGATTGTTCACTTTGCTCCTCTTCCTCCCTCTCTCTCTGGTTTCTGCTCTTCCTCCCCCTCCCGGCGCAGATCAGAGGAGGCAGAGCTGCAGGCTCCTGCCTCTGCTCCTCCACTTACCTCTTCAAAGCCGGCCGCTTGAACTCGCTACAGATACTGACATGCTAACACGGCGTGGAGGAAAGGAAGCTGATGCAGAAATCCCCGTCAAATAACAGTTTAAGAAGCATTTCAGGTTCACGTTTTCTCTCCTTCGCTTCTCTTCCTTTCAGAGAAGAGCCTGCAACAGGCCCGGCCTAACACACTTAGCAGGATTATTTCTCATCTTCCAAGGGCAATAACAGCAGACAGGAATAATTGATCTGCCTCTTCCTCTGAGCTGCAGGCGAACCCCAGCTGGGAGTCCCGCTGTAGCGCTGCTTTAGTCGGGATCAGATGGGATTGGACATACGCTTGAATTTGAGAATGTATTTTTCTGGAGTTCCTTAAATCAGGTTAGGATTTTCAGCCTTTGACGTTCCATCAAAAGAATCAAATTTCCCCCACCGTGCCTGGAAAACGGTTTTTAAATTAACTCGGTTACAGCACTACGCCTGTTCCTGCAAAGCTGCAGGTCTGACATGCTTTTAAATGGAAATCTATTATTAAGGCTTTTTGTTTTATAGGTGCAGCTTGTATTTGTGCCGCAGCTGCTGCTGTGGAAAATCCCATCAGGTTTCTTTGCATTTCCACATAAAGTCTCTATTTGTGCTCTAGCCTTGCTTCTGACTCTGTTAGCCTAACTTTATTTGTAGATGAAATAAGCCCTGATTCCAGGTTCCTTTCAGTGGAAATGTTTTGTGGAGAACTTTATGCGGAGGATTTGAACGGGAGATAAGATTGCTGCGATATCTGAGCAGGTATTGATGCTGTTCTGCCGATTTCACAGTTAAACAAGCAGAACATTTATTGGCCCTCTTGGACCCATAAAGACCCTGCTTTCCTTTTTAAACTGAGCTCAGATGGAAGAGCATCTTCAAGTCGAGCAACAAAGCCGTTTTCTTATCCTGCTTCCGTCCCAGCCGGCCCGATCGAGGCTCAGAGTCGCTGCGTTTCGCCGCTGAATCTCTGACCGAACCAAACAAACTGGTTTCACCGCGACGAAGGCGACAGGCTTCAGGGCGGCTCCGCACGTTCACTCTGCTTATGTCACTCTTTCATTCAGTCAGGATGTAAATATGATCTTCATTTTCATCCATGGAGGAGAAAATGACCTGCGACCCAAAGCCCGCTGCCTTCTCTGTAGGGGTCAAAGGTCAAGCAGCAGCCTGGTTAGCATCTTTACAACGACCAGTCCCACCAGATCAGAACTAACCAACAATGTGTTGGAAATGATTTCCCAGCTTTATTTCAGTTTCTTCAGAGTGAGATGAAAACTCAACCAGTCAGATTTACTGTAATAAACTCGACGTTTCTGAGGTTTTCAGCTGAAATTCAACATTTAAAGCTTTTTATTGCAGAAATATTCTTCTTAGAGGATAAATTATTATTCATTTTTCAAATGGGGTAAATATTACATTTGATTAAAACAATAGAAATCAGGCATAAGGAGATTATTGCCTGACAAATTAAGTGTTAAATATTTAAAAGATAACTGTTAATAAATATTAAAAGCCTGAAAGATGATTATTAAATATTCATGCAGTGATGTGGCGTTAGAGGTGACCCACATATTGGAGATTTGATCTGAAAATGTTTCTGATGTTTGGGACTTGAGATTTGACTTCGACTTGGAAATAATGCCTTGAAAGGAATTTTTCATTTTCTGAGCAGCAGATTTCATCCAGGCCAGTTTGACTGCGTAGGTCCATTAATATCGATGGAAACTTACCGGCCGTCATAACGAATTTAATTTGAATGTGCCGTGTTTTAAACTCCAAAGAGCATAAAATATTAAATTCCTGATTTTCTGCTCATTTAATTTCTGTTTCCTGTTTTTTTCTTGTTCTGAAGGAGAAAGTTGGATTTAATCTTATCAGCTGTTTGGATCACAAGAAAAAAACTGATGAGTTATTCTTAAAAACAGCCACGTTTCTCTAACACAGGGGTGTCCAAAATGTGGCCCTTGGACTGAATGTTTGCAGTTCAGCAATGATACAAGTTTATTTAATTTTATAGTTTTTTATCAGGGAAAAACTAAATAAAACCCAAATTAGGTTTTTTAAAATTTACTCTGTGGAAGTGTTTTGGAAGAAGGTGACCTCAATCTTTCTGACTGAGAATAAATTTGCTAAATCGAACCCAAAAGAGTTGGAGATCTAGAAACTTTATTTTAATAAGGCAAATGTGCAAAATCATTTTAAATGTTTGGATCTGGAATGAACAACCCTTTGTTGCAACAGAAATTCAGTCTATTTTTCTTGGCCAGTGTGCGGCGTTGGCCCACAGTTTGTGCATCACGCTCCGACATCACCCTCAGAATCAACTGAGATGCTGCAGCAGTGTTGCTGCAGCTGCTGCAGCAGCATTTTCCTCCTGCTCCTGTCGCTTTGCCGCTCCTCCTTGATGCCGCTGCTGTGGTAAAGCGCCGGTCTGGTTTTGCCGCCCAGCAGCTCATGCCTGGCCGTCCCGCCACCTGCAGGCGTCTGCGGCCCGACCCGGTTGACCCGCCTCCCGTCCCGGCTTCGTCCTGACCGCCGGGCGTCGCCGCTTGCGGTCGGGTGGCGGACCTCATCGCGACCTGTGTGCGCTGACATTTTACCCTGCTGGGGGCAAAATGTCAGGGTGGTGGTGGACGGATCCGGTCTGGTTCCCTGGAAACTTCCCGCCTTGAATCCAGGAAGGCTGCGAGGAAAAGAACAAAATGAAGAAAAAGAAAAGCGATTAAATCCGATTCCTGGGGTTTCCAGAGAGCGGCTGGATGAAGAGCCTTGCAAAGTCTCTTTGGTCTCATGACCTTTAACCTTTTCAGTCACCTGTTTGTGTTTCATCTGGATTTTCTGTGAGGTTTGCTGACCAACTTCTCCACAGCTTCTGGAGGAGTCCTGGTGAGGAGTCATAGTGAGGAGTCATAGTGAGGAGTCATAATGAGGAGTCCTGGTGAGGAGTCATAATGAGGAGTCCTGGTGAGGAGTCATAATGAGGAGTCCTGGTGAGGAGTCATAATGAGGAGTCATAGTGAGGAGTCATAATGAGGAGTCCTTGTGAGGAGTCCTGGTGAGGAGTCGTAGGTTTCATTTCGAACGGAGGTCGGGGAGTTCTGGTCTGGTCTGGTCTGGTCTGGTCCTGCCTGACTCCAAACTGCAGGATGGTTCTGATCCTCTTGTTGTGGGTCCATAAAGGGAAGATCAGCTGAGTGAAGAACTTAGAACGTCTGAGGTATTTGGACCTTCCTGTGTTTCCTTACAGCCAGTCAGTAATAACCTCATAATGAGAACTGAATAACGATGAGAGCGTAGCCGGATCTCTCTTGCTTTTTCCCTTTTTCGGCCAGACGTGTTTTTTTGGCTCTGGTTGTTCACATGGACTCCAGCTGCAGCCACATGTTCTCAGGCGCTGCCGTGTCTCTCCAGCTCTTCAGCAAACAGGGGTTGCAGCTCTATCTGCTGATGTACTGCCCATCCTTCAGGGAATATTGATTTCCAGCAGAGGTGACATTTACTGTGTGCTCTTAATCACCCGGCGGCTCCTTCACACTTGAACTGAATCTGATGTCAAACTCTCCAGTGATGAGCTGACCTGCTGCTGCTCCTTCTGGACCTTTACAGGCTGCAAACACAGCGGCAAAGCAGCTGGACCGGGCCGGGGCGGGCTGGACTGGACTGGACTGGACTGGGCTGGGCTGGACTGAGCCGGGCTGGATGGGCCGGGCTGGACTGGACTGGACTGGGCCGGGCCGGACTGGGCCGGGCTGGACTGGACTGGGACTGGGCCGGGCCGGACTGGGCTGGGCTAGGCTGATTGATGTTTTAAATGATGGTGTGGGAGGAAAAGTGACCGGTTGTATTTCAGGTTGAACTCTGTGCTGCTTGGCCTTTCACATAAATTGCAGAAGCAGAAATCGTTGTTTTGTCTCTGGGAGGTTCAGCTGTAGATTAAACTCCTCATGTGTCTCATGAAGCATGTAGCTGCTGAATTGTGTTGTTTCATGTTAAACATGATCATATTCGGGGAAAATAAGATGAATAACAATTTAATGTTCTTGATTGTACCTGAGTTGCTCAGCAGACAAGCTAACTTAACCGGCCGACACTGGTTGTTACTGGTAATTACTAGTTATTACTGGTAATTACTGGTTTACTGGTTATTACTGGTATTTACTGGTTATTACTGGTAATTACTGGTAATTACTGGTTGTCACTGGTTATTACTGGTTGTCACTGGCTATCACTGGTAACTGAACAGATGTTCCTGTCATGTTCTTTGGGAGTTGTTCAACCCACATGCAGAATCATGCACAGGACACCAGAATGATAAGACAATAGTTCATTTACAATATGTACAAAGGAAATGTTCTTTTAGCATTTGTTAGCAGCGTTAGCATTGTTAGCAGCGTTCTGCAGCCAGACATGATGGATGCCAGCAAGCCAGCAACCGCAGAAAGAGGTGCATTCACACATTTCCTGGTTCATGGAGCATGGAGGCAGGACAGCAAGACCGCCTTGGTACCGCCTCGGTCCCGCCTGGCCTGAAAGGCATGGAGAACCAGAACCAGTCCGGACGTGGGCTCACATCAATCACAGTTTCAACACGGAGTCAAACAGTTTCACTGACACAAATAAAAGCAGAAGCTGCTCTGCTTGTCGCCTCCAGTTTGGTTTTCTCTAAAACCTTTATTAGTTTGGATTAGTTCTGCTTATTAAAACCAGAAGCCGGGTTATTACTTTACAGACACATTTATTACAGACAGTTTAATAATGAAGCAATAATTCAGGCCCTCTGGACACACACAGTCAGGAAGTGATCAGGAACTGAGGAATCACAGCCAGTGTCTCTGTGGTCAGAAGTATTCATACCCCAGAAGATTTCATATGATGTTCCTTCTGACTGGATTTTGAAGCTAAAACCTTCATGTTCATCTTAACCTCATGTTCTGTAAAACTCCAACGCTGATGAACTGCAGTCTGCATTCAGATGATTCTGTAATATTTTGTTGCCCAGTCTTACTATTTGGATGGGAATATTGCTAAATTAGTCTTCAGTAATAGAAGCATTGTTATTGTTAACATCATGTTGCCTGACTGCTTTTCCCGGCTGACTCGGTATTTACTTCCTCATGGAAACTGAAATGCTGTTGGTGTTTTTATTGTTCGGCTCTGATGACACAGCAGAAGGAGGGGGGGAGCGGCTGAGGAAGCCAGCAAGAGGCTGCAGGAAGCGCAGCAAGAGGCTGCAGGAAGCGCAGCAAGAGGCTGCAGGAAGCTGCAGCAAGAGGCTGCAGGAAGCTGCAGCAAGAGGCTGCAGGAAGCTACAGCAAGAGGCTGCAGGAAGCAGCAGCAAGAGGCTGCAGGACGCAGCAGGAAGCTACAGCAAGAGGCTGCAGGACGCAGCAGCAAGAGGCTGCAGGAAGCTACAGGCTGGGTTCTGTCTGGCCTGGTGGCGTTTGATGGAACTGGGTGAACATGGCGACACGTGTTGGGATGACACGCCTCCCCTGACTGCAGCGATTGCTTTCCCCCAACATTTCATGCAACATCTGCCAGAGTTACTGCATCACTGTGACGGGTCTCCGAAGAGACTCCACTATCTGCTGTTTGAAAGTCTTGTAATGTAAATGATGCATCATTAAATAAATACTTTACTCTGTCACACATCTTTCATCCAGGCTTATTCCTGGTTTTTTCTTTCATGTAATATTTGGAGCTCTTCCTGTAGCTGAGTTAGAGAATGTTCTCCGTATAGTTCAGCTTTTAGCTCATTATTACTGGTCTTATTTTCCTCTTTAGCGCCTGTGCCGCCTCTCGTTCAGCAGGAGAGGCATTTACTGATGAATGCACTTGATCGCTGAGACTTCTCCGGTAAGGACAGAAGTGCTCCTTCCACTCTGACTAATCGCTCAGCGTCTCTAACATCTGCTGGAAACCTTGTTCCCTGTTCGTGTTCCTGCTGAAGCCTCCTTCAGGCTCCGCGTCCTGCAGGCCCCACAGACATGCAGCTTCAGGTTAATTGCGTCTCTTCTCCTCCGAGCCGCTCGTTCTTCATGTTTGATCTGCTGACATCTTGAAGTTTTGATTGATTTTAGTTTAAGTTGAATCTGAAGTTATTTTGGATTTCCACAAACAGAGTGAAGGTTTTATAAAAGCTGAACATCGTTCAGGTCACAATGACAAATCTTTAGGATTTTAACTAACAGATCATCAAATATTGTCCAGACTTTCTCAGAGAGGTGAGACGTGTGAAAAGCTCCAGAAATCTCATTCAGGACGGATGAAGCAGCGTTGGTTACAAAACTGGTTACAAAAATACTTAGTGTTCTGTTTAGTACAATGCATTCTTTAACTTTCTGTGACTTGCATTAACTCGGCGTTTTCTATCGGTTGTTGTTGGTCTCTCGGATGTCGAACTTTCATTTGAAATATGAAGATGAATTGTTTTATTTAAAGGTCAAATCAAATTTAGCTTGAAATGTTTCATACAGAATGTTTTGTAGCACAATTATCTTTAAGATGAGAAACAGGCGGGTGACTGTGCTTAGTGAAAATTCAGACCTTAAATTGACTAAAGTGGTTGTTTCTACCTTATAACAGTCGGTACAAAAATATGTAAATATTGATAAATTAACTGAAGGTGAAGCTGCAGATTGAACTGAGGTTCATTTCTCTGATCACCATTTGGTTTCCTGTGTTGCAGATCATTGACGGCGGCGGCCATGACGGCTGTGTGCCCGGCTTCCAGGTCAGAAACTACCAGCTGGTGTTGAGCGGACCGCTGCAGAAAGGCCAGCAGCTGCTACAAGGTCAGTGAGAGACGCAGGAAAACGTCTGAGGGGAATTCTGCGTTTGAGCAGCAGAACCTGCAGCAGCAGAACCTGCAGCAGCAGAACCTGCAGCAGCAGAACCTGGTGTAGCTGCTGGGCTCCTGCTGGGGAACCAGGAGCTTGTTCTGCAGGTCGAGTTCAGGATGTTTCTGCTCTTTGATTGGCTGGTTTTTGTTTTCCAATTCCAGCAGAGCAGAAATCAAACCGGGTTTTAAAAACAATGAAATGCTTCTTTGTGCAACACGACATTAACTGTCTGCTTATGCATTGTTCTCCTTGAATGGGAGACATTTCCAGCATGTTTCCTGTCTTGTTCCTCCCCTGCAGAAGCTTCAGGCTGTCTTGTGTTCATATTTGTCTCGTCACGTTTTCGTCCTGTTGGGATTCGTGTGTCAGGTGACGGTTTCCGGCTCCTGGCTCGTGGTTTTATCAGAACGTCTAAGTTCTGGACAGTAATGCTGCGGGTCCATCAGAGGCAGGAAACCTGCAGCTGAACTCGACACTCTGCTGTCAGCAGAGCCCAGGTCGTTCACTAATTTAGTGATTTAATTATTCATCTGATGACTCACTTGTTGATTTATTTGTGATGTGATGAAATGCAGTGGAAATATGTAAATGGGAATAATTTCTAGTTTGTTAATGCAGCCTCTCATTTATTCTGCGACTTGTTTCAGTTCTCCCCTCATTACGCCGGCTCCTCTTTATTTCATCATCCTGCTGTTTCCCGATTGTTCCCGGCTCCAGTGGCTGAATAAAATGACCTGCTTCAGTGACGTGAGCGTAACGCGCTCAGCCTATTCACACATTCCCTCCTTTACGGCTGAAGTGGCGCGCAGCGCTTTCAGAAGGCACTCCGTTTCTCGGCTCAACCAGCAGACACTTTTCCTGTTGAAAATACTTCTGCTCCTGCTGAGTCAGCAAAATACGACAAATCTGTGAATTTCCCCTTCAATTGCTCCTTTTCTTTTCCAGCCTTATTGTCGTAGATTTGGTCAGATGCTGAGGCATTTTGTCATCTGGAGGCTCAGCGGTGCGTGTAGTTGGAGACAGAACTCAGTTCTGCTTTGGCGCTTTGCTCCGGGACGACAGAGAGCCTCCATTACCGCGAATCTGCTCCTGTCAGCAGAAACACCTTCACTGTGGGGGGTCCCAGTGCTCTGTCACACACACACACACACACACACACACACAC
This sequence comes from Poeciliopsis turneri, assembly GCA_922788865.1. Classification (NCBI taxonomy): domain Eukaryota; kingdom Metazoa; phylum Chordata; class Actinopteri; order Cyprinodontiformes; family Poeciliidae; genus Poeciliopsis; species Poeciliopsis turneri. The sequence goes on from CAKLNU010000197.1 coordinate 159,801, forward strand.
ACACACACACACACACACACACACACACACACACACAGCTGAATGCTTGCATGCTCTCTGTAGATTGCTTTGATTTGTTTGAACTTGACTTGAAAAAGTTTTTTTCACCTTTTTATGATTTTCTATGAACTTTTATGAAATGAATTTCTGCTTGTTTTCAAAAGCTGCAGTTGGGAAAGTCGCTCGTTTAATTCAGTTTCATTTCTAGAAAATTGTCGTCTTGAGGCAGAAAAAGTCATTTGAGTTGAATCATTTATTCCACTTGATCCTGATTATTAATGAGAGAATGAAGTTCAGTTTATTAATCAAATCAGTTTAAAAAGTTTTTAATTGAGGAAACGCAGCAGAGCATTGAGTTGCTGCATCTCTCCTCCTGGATGGAGCGACAGCAATCCCTCATGCATGTGGCGACGCTAGAGAGGAAAAACCTGCAGCAGAACCAGAACCTGTCTGACTGACTGGAGAGAAACTGAACAACTCGGTGATGGCGGCATTATGCCCGCTTCCAGGAAGGAACTGCAGCCAATCAGAACGCCGGAGCGAACTGTTCTTTATGGCCTACTTGCAAAATGCCATGAAAGTGGAAATATTTCCTGAATTAACCCAACCCAGTGTGTAGCACGGTGGTGGCAGCATCATGCTGTGGGACATGGCAGCCGGTCAGTTGGTGTGAAGCTGGATGGATCTAAACCTGCAGAGAGTGGGTAGAGCATCACACACATCCAGAGATATGATAGGATGGTTTAGATCAGAGCAGATTCTCCTCCTGGGCAGAATGGCCTAGTCAAAGCCCAGACATCATTTCAGTGGATCTGCAGACTGAGCTGCCGCTTGATTGCTGAGTGACCGTGGTCAGGCGGGAGGAAGCGCTGCGTGTTTTCAGCGATTCTGATGACTGCAGTTGGGAAAGTCGCTCGTTTAATTCAGTTTAATTTCTGGAATGAAACTGAATTAAACGAGCGTGAAGCTATATCAGGATTCTGGTATAGCTTCCAGTTGACGACCTCATCAGTCAGCAGCAAATCCAGCTGCGTCGACGCCACACGGACCGTTAATGCTGGGCTCTGACCCCGAGGTCTGACCCTGGGCTCTGACGCTGCTGCTTTGCCACAGTTGCTATCGTTGCCGCCGTTGCTGCAGCGCGGCTCGGCTCCTCTCTGTTCCCTGAGATTTTATCACTGGGATTTTTTTCACAGCTTCCGGATTCTGACCCACTTCCTGGTTCTGGAGGAAGTGGGCGAACGGAGACGTTTTGTTTCCGCCTGGTTGCTGCTCTGAGTTTGGAGATGAAGTTCTGTGAACTGGCAGGTTTCAGGAGCAGCCCAGCAGGAGGCCTGCTGATTGATTGGCAGCTTTAGCGGCTGACCACCGCCATGTTTCACTCTGTGTTTGTGGCTCACATAGGATATTTTCTAAACATCTTTTCTTCCTTCTGCTGCAAACACATTTCTGCTTTATTATTTCTACACTTTTATTGTAGACAAACAAGCAGCAATCCTTCTTCTGCTACAGTGGAAAGTGAAGTGGAGGCTGTAATCACCGCCGCGCATAATAACCAGCATCCATCATGTTTTTGGGTCCATCTCTGAAGAACTTCTCATTTGTCCTACAAGAGAACGACCTGCTTCTCTCGCATTATTGCTCTGATTCACTGGTTTGCATCAAACAGCTCTTCTGCTGTGGCGGAACCGGCCCGGTCCGTCACCCAGAACTTCCTGTGTGATCCGGAGTCGGGCAGGCAGGAGCCGCTTCTCCTTGTTCCCGACCCGGCCCAGTTCCGGTGCCGATCCGGAACTCGGACGCCTCTAATGGCGTCGCATTAATCACTGTGTGGCACCGGCGGCACCAGGACCGGCAGCGTCTTTTCTGCTGTATTTTTAATTTGGCCATAAATCAAGGTGTGCTTCTGACGAATGGCTGTAATTACAGGCAAGGCCGTTTTCACCACGGCATGCAGGCATGTGCTGGGTGGCAGCGTGCCAGCAGGCCACAGCTGGTTCTGATCCGTAACAGCTGGTGACATGTGGAAGTCAGAACCCGATCAGAACTCTGGTCCGGTTTCAGCTCGATGTGGGCCAGCCCGAGAGCGGACGCTGCAGGGAAGAATCGCAGCTCCACAAGATTTAATAAAAAGTTCCCAAAGATTCGTTTCCATCCAGCCGGGATATGAAATATGAGCAGATTTTTAAAATGTGGTGGAAAAAGTGACATCAAGACATTAAAGAGTTAGTGTTAGCATTAGTGTTAGCATTAGCAAGTTTGATCAGGTTTACATAATCTTGACTGTAACATCTTTGTTTCTCCTACAGTTGGTCTGAAGCTCTTGGCTGAAAATAAACATAACATTTTCCACATGTAACATGAATGTTAAATATGCAGCTAAATATTCAGCTAACATGCTGATTCAGAACTGGACTATCAAAATAAAAGCTGGGTCTATATAAAGTCAGCTGGTTCCTGTTGCTGCAGACTCCCTGGTGAACGTGTGTTCATATTAACACGACTCACTCAGCTGAGAATGGTTCAAACGTGACATGAGCAGCAGTTGAAGCTCATTAGTAGGCCTGTCGCGATAAACGATAAGTCAATTAATCGCAGCAAAAATTAAAACTATCGACCTCATTTTAATTATCGTCTATATCGTTTCTTCCTGCCTTTTTCTCTTACTGTTGATGACACTGAATGTAAAAAGGCTCAACTCCGTTTCTCTCCACTTCCTCCCTTCCTTACTTCCTTAGTGTAATGCCCAGCGCGCTGCACCATCTGATGTCGCGGATTGTCGGCCCTTTATCAAAACCTGAGAGACACATTAGCCGACAGAAATCCTCGGTATAACGGTTCCATCTAAACCGTGTTGTGTCCAACAATGGACACAAAATAATAAGTCCAGTTCACTAACTTTGAAACCAGGCATTAATCAATTCCTTACTACAATCTACCTGCAATGCATGTGGCTAGTGTCAGTCTGACTGAATGAAAATCATTATAATTATTTATGTCACGTTAACGAAGAACAGCTGAAAAGTTACCGGGTTTTCTGGTAGAAATTTCGCTCCAACTCCTCCCCTAGTTATTGATATTTTCTTTGCATGAACTGTTGAATAAACATTCATGTTTATTCCGATGTCTGCTGGACTTCGGGTTGCACCGTGTCAGCTGTTCGGGATTCCCTCCGTGTTTCCCCTCAGAAAGCAGGAGGGGAATCCGCGCTTTCTGATTGGCTACCGGTCACATTCAACAGGCTGCGTCACTCTCCCAGTCTGGATAAATCCTTGATTTAGATCGGAGCGGCACAACGATCTACCGTAACACACAACACTAGTGACAATCTCAGAACGAAGAACGTTCTAAGATTGTAGTTCAGGGTAAAAAATCCTGTAGTTTGAACTATTGCATCAGGCAGTCGGATGTCTCTCTATTTAAATCTAATGATTACTGAAGGCCAATATACTAAACAGACTTCATAATCTGCACTCTTTTGGTTGAATGCAGTATTTATTTCCACTTTGGCTTTATGTTGTTTAGTTTTTATTTTGTGTATCAGTCCCAGTGTTAAGTGTCTTTTTAAAGTAAACTGTATCTATCTTTGGCAGGAAATCGCATGTATTATTACGCAATTTCCATTAAATCAATGTAAAAAGGTCTTCATGCAATATTATCGTTTATCGCAATAATTTTTGAGACAATTTATCGCCCAGCAAAATCTGTTATCGTGACAGGCCTAAACATTAGTCGCAATATTCAACTTGAAGCTGGTTAAATATTTACGGTCTAGTTTAAAGCTAAATGTTTTTTCAGGCATGCTAACTGTTTAGCCAAGCTGTTTGTTGAATGTGAAGTTCAGACAGGAAGAGTCATAAAGAGTGGTTGGTTCTGGAGGGATGGAGGTTTGTGAGGTTTAAATCTGCAGCAGAGCGTCTTCCAGCCTCTCATCTAAAGGACAAAACTCTTCTGTTGCTTCTGTTTCTGGATGCTGATCGTTTTGTCCTCTCAATTAAATGCCAAGGCGCCCAACGGTGAAAACAAGTAACTTTCAGTTTTAAAAATACCCGTCATAAAACACAAAGTCGCTGTTCAATGCAAAGATCAAACTCCTGTTTGCTGATATTCAGTAATTATCCATGCCTAAGTTATAATTTCATCCCTCTGCCTTTAAACTTTTCTGCTACATTCAGCGTCTTTCTTAGATTGTAAAATCATTGTCGTACTGTCACGCTTTTTCACGCTGAACCTGACATTTCGGACTCAGGCTTCGATTTTCTATTCACTATTTGCTTTTTCTATTGTATTGCGGCTGACAGCTTTGCGTTGCAGTCTGATTGCTATTGATTCTTAAAGTGTTTGAACTATTCAGGAGTTTAAATGTGAACTCGGTGGTTAACACGCTGCCGAAGTGGCAGAACGTCTCTGAGTTTTTCTGCTCACTCCTCACTGTGAGTTCTCTGCTTTCCACAGCGATGGGAATTTCTCGCCTTCTGGTGGAATATAGAGGTTTATATCTGGGCCTGATGCTCGTCTCTTTCATCTCATAGTTCCTATTCATGACTTTGTCCTGGCCTTGTTCTCCCGTAGTTTTATTTATTCAGTCTGGTATCATTTGGGGAATAGACCTGCTCGACTCCTCCACTTTGGGCTGAAGAACAGGAATCGTGTCGCTGCGTTTCGCTGCTCAGGCTCGAATTTGTGCAGTCCAGTAACCCTGCTGGTCAGACACACAGACGAACGATTTGAAGGAACGCTGAGAGGAAAGATCAGCAGGAAAAGTGTCAACATCAGATGCTCAGCTGGAGTCTCATTATTATTGTTTCTTCTCATTTTGGGGCTTTGCTCCCTGAAACCAGAGGAATGGTAACTCTGAACCATAAACATAAAGTAAACATGATTTCAAACTCCCAGTTTTTAGCCATGCAGCGTAAATCAAAAGTTTTACACTGTATAATTTTGGTGATTCTGACTTGAACCAAGAGAAATTTGGTTTGGTTTAACGTCAGAAAGCGAGAAAGAAAAAGGTGGTTGTGTGTTTTTACAGGGCGTATGTAAACTTGTGGTTTATCTGGCTTGTGATTTTTGGTTCTCTGCTGAAGGACTGCAGCTCAGTATTTCAGACTTTCTGCACCACAGATCAGATTATCAGAGGAAGAAGGCTCTGATTTTCACGTTTCTTCCTGTCTGGTCAGCCGGTGTTGCTGCTTCACATCCCGACTGAAAAGAAAGCCACACACACACTTCATGTCCCTGTGTGTGTGTGAGTGTGTGTGTGTGTGTGTGTGTGTTGTTGCTCATTCAGGAGACATTTCCGCCATAATGTGTGTGTAAAAGTGTGTGAATGTGACTGGCTGCTGCTGGTGGTGTTTCTGGTTTGGGGTGTTAAGTTTACACTGTTATCCAGCACAGAGGTGGCAGCATCATTCTATGGGCTGTTCGGTTGCATAAAGTGGATGAATCGTCATGATTCTGGTGTTGAGTTTTTGTCTTTCTAATACCTGTTATTAATGCTCAACAGGGCTTGCCATATTCAGATGATTTCTCTGTTAATTATTGCTGTTAATGTCTTGCCATATAGGTTATTTACGTGTGTTCGGGTTCTTGCATAGATCCAGTTTTCTTGATCATTGTCAGATCTCTGTTCATTAGTCTCGTCCCTCAGTTGCTCGTTGCCATAGCGACACTACATTTACTCTGATTACTCCTGGTTCTCATGTAACTTTAGGGCGCCTTTTTGTTTTTGCTCCTGGTTCAGTGCTGGATTCCTCCGTTTCGGTGTCTGATTTCTGATTCGTTCTCTTTTTAATATTAATGTTTATTCAGGAGTATTTGGGTTTCTGCAGGCGTTTCAGACGGGCTCACACTCCATGATCATCTGCCTGAGCGGTTTGTGACTCTGGAGTACCCAGAGAAAACCCCCATCTACAGGGAGAGCATGCTAACTCCCTGCAGAAAGGGGGCCGGTCGGGTTCGGAACCAGAACCAGCAGAACTTCAGCTGCAGCCCATCGTTGATCTGCTCAAGAAAAAACGTTTCTAATGACGTGAAATTAAGCCAGACATAAATAAAAACATAACAAACAACTCTCACTGAAACACACACACACATGCATGCATGCACACGCACACGCGCATGCACACACACACCCACGCACACACACAGACACACAGACACACACACACACACACACACACACACACACACACAGACACACACACACACACACACACACACACACACACACACACACACACACACACCACACAGACACACACATGCATGCAGGAGACTTCAGCTCATCAACTCGACCTTTAGCCAGTCACTGAAAACGATTTTCTCATGACGAAACAATAACAGAAGCTTTTATTGATGCACAAAGAGTCACATCACAATGATGGTAGAGAGTGAAGTATTGGGCCGTTTTCTGCGCTGTCATTGGCTGAGCCCAGCGGCCGGCCCGGTCTGCCGGCCCGGTCTGCCGGCCCGGTCGGTCTGCCGGCCTGGCCTGCCGGCCCGGTCGGTCTGCCGGCCCGGTCCGGCGGTGCCAGGAGCCTCTGCGTGACCTGGCAGGAGCCTCGCGGCCAGCCTGCCTCCGCTGGCTGCCTGGAGGCCCTTCAGTCTCCCAGCTGCTTCACGTCTTTGCTGAATGTGTGTGAAATTATGCTGACCTGTGATTTTCTTTTTGACGCCGAGTTTGATCGGTTTATGCTTTCCTGAATGAGTGTTCATGGTGGAGCTGTTTGATTGAAAGCTTTTTCTTTCAATCTTTAGAAAAAGATTTTTGCTTTCTGGAGATCTATATAAATCCTTCATCTCCTGATGCACAAACAGCAGCAGATTTTCCACCAGAAGCTTCCAGGTCCAGTCCTGCTGGAGTACCCAGAGAGAACCCACACATCCACAGGGACATCTGCAGCTTTTAAAGAAATGCTTCTCAGATGAACTGCTGGTTCCCAGGTGGAGGAAGAAGCATGTGAAAGCTGCAGCTCTGGATCTAAAGTCTATCAGGCTTTAACTGAGAGGATGCAGCTCAGGCAGCGGAGGCTAGCACGCTAACTCTTAGCCGCTGTGTGAGTGCAGCTGAGTCTCTGAGCCGGACAGACTCAGAAACAGCAGCAGTTTCCTGTTGCAGAGTTAAACTGCAGGATTCTGTGAATCCTCCATCCAACCAACCGCTGGCTCTGCTGCTCCACCTTCGTCTCCCAGCTCTGCGTTCATCCTCACCTAGTCCGTCTCCTCCTGCGCAGCATCGCTGCTCATGTATTATTAAAGACACTTTCTTTTGTTGAAGACAAAGAGCCTATTTTATAACACAAGGATAAAAATGAACATGTTTTCCTGAAGCAACAGAGACCAGAGAAATCTATCCAAGCATTCACGTCCAGATTCAGATGCTTCTGGACTTCAGCAGGACTAAGATCCGGTCCGGTCCGATCACTGAAAACAGCGCCTGCTTTGTTTTTCTATCTTAGAAGTGTTGACAGAATTATTTTAACCTTCTGACCCTGGAAAAATAAAGAGCGGTGTTCCTTCTGCAACACTTGGCATTGAAAACAACCAAAGCACAGCTAAAGTGTTTCAGGGCCTGGATGAATTAGAGGCTCTACAGCTTTGACCTTGTAATAATGCAAAAACAATACAGAGTATATTAGTCTGCCAGCTGGAGCAAAAGCTGCTGGAGAAAAGAAACAGAAGCATTCAGATCTGGATGCTTTTTATGGTCACGTTTCAACGCCGCCCATGAAAAGGTGTCGGCTCCAGGCACTAAACTGCCGGATGGTTCAATAACACGATTACTCAACAATCACACTGATTATTGTTTTGTTTGTTTATGCAGCTCATGTCAGAACAACAGTGAGTGCAGACAGGCTGCAGTTTGAAGCATCGGGTCGAGTTCTGCTCAGATCTCAGCCGCTCTGCCGGCTGGTTTTATCTCCCAGCCTGATTAAAATACATTATTATCAGAATAAAACATGGCCGGGTGAAGGCCGCCTGCTGCATTCCTTCACACAAATTAGCTTTATTATCATGAAGGTGATAAAACATCTGGGAAACTCTGGAAAATACTAAACGATCTCCTTCCACTCAGTTTGCCTTAAACCGTTTGTTCCCAAGCTGTTTCCTCCCTCCGGACTCAGCTGGACTTCCTGCCTGCTGGACCGCTGGACGCACTGAGGAGGAGACAGGAGGAGGAGACAGGAGGAGTCAGGGGGAGGAGACAGGAGGAGACAGGGGGAGGAGGCAGGAGGAGCAGGAGGAGGTCAGGGGGAGGAGACGGAGGAGGAGACAGGAGGAGGAGACAGGAGGAGACAGGAGGAGTCGGGAGGAGTCAGGAGCTAACCGCGTTAGCAGGAGCTAACACCATTATAATGAGCTAACAGCATTAGCAGGAGCTAATACTGTTAGCATGAGCTAAAGTCAAATCAAATTGGAAGTGAAAATCGTAACAAACAGGTGATTTGGTTGAATATTTTGATCCTGATGCTAACCATGAGCATCTCTGCAGCGACGCCAACTTCCATCATTAGCCCATGAAGTTGGCTTCCGATTGCAGCTCCTGAAATGGCTAAAGGGCGATTCCATCCAATGTTTGCTCTACATTAAACAGTAAAACATTTAAACGCTTCTGCTCTGTTCTGGATCCTCCTGCGGCTCCGTGTGGTCTGGCGTTGTGTTTTCCTGTTTTAGCCGTTTTTCTCCTCTTCCTCAGTCTGGTCATCTTCATCTCCTTTCCACAAAAACCCCTGAAGTCTAAACGCCTGGAGCTGGAATAACCCAATAGTTCAGAAATCCATCTTTAGACCAAATGTTCAGACTGAGTTTCAGTTTGTGAACAGACACAATGTGTCTTCATGTGTTGATTTGGACCAGAATGTGTTTCACATTTGCTGCTTTTCCGCCACCAGAACCTGTTAATTGTGACTTTCTCATTTCCAAAGATCACTGTGCTTTATTATCGGTTACATCTCAGAGACGGCGGTCCGTCAGCGGCTCCCTGAACGCTTCGATGCGTTTTGTTTTTGTGCGCCTGCGGGACTCTACATGCGCTGCATGCATGCAGACACCAGATGTTTACCGTCGCTGTCAGCATTAAACACGCTTCCACACTGCAAGAAATGAAAGGGCGCGTCCGTCGGTATCCGTGTGAGCTGTGAGCATCGCTTCCATAGGTTCAGCCTCTTGGTTTGGATCAGAGGAAAGCCGCAGAACGTCCACTAGAACAAACCAACACATTCAGAGGCGTCAAATCTTTAGAGGATGTCTGTGGGTTATCTGGCTGCAGCCAATCAGCACGCAGCAGAGCAGAGTCCGACCGGGTCTGCATCCTGATGAACGCCGCTGATTATTAACAGAATCTCCGCGTCCGCCGGGAGAGCAACACGCTGCAATTATGTCAAAGAAAAGATTCAGAATCAAATTTAATAAGCTTCTGGTTCCTGTTGTTCCTTTTGTTGAGGATGAATATGATTCATCCAGCAAAACGTGGCTGGAATGAAATAACAGAATTTACACCTAAAGTTCATCTGCTGCATATCAATGTTCCCCCTTCTCTTTATCATCAGCCAATCGGAACCGTTCCTCAGAGCCCCTGGACATGGCGGGCGCTGGAGGTCAGCGACCTCCCTGAGGAGACGCTCAGCAGCAGAACTCAGCTGGTTCTGTTATCCGGTTCTGAAGGAGTTAATTCAGGTTCACTCTGATTGCAGTTTCTGCAAGTCGCTCTGATTGAGGCCAAGTTCTGGATATTCCTGTCGTCTTCTCCGCTGTTTCTTCCTGTCGGCCATGTTTGTTTTCTCTGAACTCACGTTTTATCTCGAGAGATTTAGTGATTTTCTGCCTGACATGTTGAAACTACGTGTTTGTCAGGAAGGTTTTCATCTTCAGGGCTGTGAAATGGAAACTTCAGTAACTTCAGTCTGTTACTGTAATATCATGCAAACATGATGATAAATCTACTTTGAAGACATAAAAAGCTCCATCAGTAACACTTTTTCATGTAAACATGTTGGAGTTTTTATACTTTTATGCTAAAATATTTAAATCGTTCTTAGAGCTTCAGATTAAAAACCTAGTTTGTTTTTTTGATTTTCTGATGATGAAGCAGAAATTATCTAATCTGATGCGACTCAACCGCCATGTTGGATTCTGATGCTGTGCTGAACGGTTCCGTTCCGACCCGGTTCCGTTCTGACCGGCGCCGTGCAGCAGCTTGACGAAACGTAAGAACAGCAGCAGCAGCTGCAGCTGCAGCAGCAGAAACAGCAGCTGCAGCAGCAGAAACGGCAGCAACAGCTGCAGCCTGGTGATTACTGGAGACACTCTGCAGCTATCGGCTCACAGCCGCACTGCTCCTCTGATTCACATCTCTGCCATCATGGAGGCTTGACATTTTGTTACAAGGCAGAAAACAGTCTTCAAAACACCTCAAAGGAAAACTTTAGTGCCTGACAGGAGGGAAAGAAATCTCATTTATGTGACGGACAAAAGCTGGAAGCAGCTTAATAATCTCATAAAGTTCAGCATTATCAACCAGGAATTTATGCTTCGTTCACAAAAATATGTATTCAACTGCATTTTGATGATTGTGTTTTTAGGGATTTGGTTATCATGAAAGATAAATTAGTCTAATAAAAATAAACTGAAGACTTATTAACTTTTTAAAATAAGTCTAAATGTATAAATTAATATCTTAAGTCACCAAACTGACTCTGTTCTTTGCCCCTCTAACTGCTCTCTAGCGCCACACTGTGGCAGCCTGCAGGAGCAGCTCATGTACCTCTGTAGACAACTTGCTTTTCAGAAGCTTCTGTAACGTTTGTTTTAAAGCACCAACCATTTTCCTCGGAGCTGATTGGTTGAAGCCCTAAGAGCAGAAATGATTCAGACTGCAGATTTTAGTTTCTGTAGAAGCAAAGTTTCCACTGCATGTATTAATGCATGTTAAAGAATATGTAGAGTCTGAACTATATAGTTCTGATTGTTTCTGCTAACCGCGCTAGGCCTGATAAGGTACCTGCGGAGCTGTGTAACCTTGGCTGCTCTCTCATAGTCTGATGGTCGATCACATGAGTTTTAGTTCATATAAATATGAAGCTAAGCTTTAGCTGTGCTTCCTGTGGAGATGTTGGCGCCCCTGATCCGTGTTCTGCTGGTTCTGGGGGAGCGGTGGCTGTGCAGCGGCGCTGAAATCGGGTAACTTACATTCTGTCATTATTGTCTGACTTCAAAGCTGCCAATTAATTTTTTTCAGAGAAATCCCCAAAACCTGACAGCATTAGAATACCATCAAACACTCGACTGCCTTTGAAATGCCACTGACACTGTTTGGTGCTGCACTTTGCAGCCTCTAAAGAGTCAGCCATGTTATTGAAATAAATATGGGGCTTGTAATGGGCATGGAAATGAACACATCTTTCATGCTTCGGCTTAGAAGAGAGCGTTGAGTTTCCCTGCAGAAGCTGCTGACTTCCTCCCTCGCTGCCTGTTGGACTCGTATTAATCCTGCCATTTTCTGATTCATTTTACTTTCTCATCTTCTCTCTGATACTCTCCTCCTCTCGATGGTAAATAAAGATTTTGTCTGCAGAGAGGCGATAGAAGCCAGACTGAACGGATACAAAGGTTAAGTGTATCAAATGAGCGTTCTGATAAACAGCAGCCTATCGATCAGAGTTGGGGACGACCGACCAGGACTGGTTCTGTTACACTCGCTGCTGAAGGCAGCAGAGAGAAAAGTATTAATTACATTAATGGATGGCTGCTGCTGCGCGTTGCTCCGAGCACCAACACATACAGACGGCCTGCTTTTTTTAGAGGATATATAGGTGTTTATGCTGCTTTTGTCTGCAGGTAATTAACACTATATGAATGATTTAAAGTAAATATATGCATGGCAGTGTCGGCATAGAGAAGATATTCCTCAGTTTTAAAACTACAGGACTGATAGTTTGTGTTTTTTGTGTTTGTGTTCTGGGTTGTTGCAGCTCGTTGTCCTGTGGAAAGTTTCTCTTTGTGCTCAGCGCAGGGGAAGGAAGGCCGGCCTGGTTATGGCCGGTTTCATAACCGGCTCTGTGCTGAGTCTGTTCCTGCTAGCTCGTCTGCCGACCCGCCGGACCGGAACGACGGGAAGTCTCCAACAGAACCGGCAGAGACCAGAGCTTTGGGCTCAGCTGGTTCTCCGGTTCGGAGCCGGAGCAGAGAACCACTTTAAGCTCTTACAGAAAACATCACAATAATGCGATAATGTCAAAGCTTCTGTCAGCGACCTCACCCTTACAGACATAATGCTACAGAAATGTTGCATTAATTAAAGCATTTATTTCCTGCAGGCTGGATATTGTAATTTATTGAACATTGTAGAGCCACTGAATGTAAATCAGTCCTTTGATAAAACAGAAATCAGAATGAATTGTTTCTAAACCGCAAAGCTGCTTTCATCAGATTTCATCTTCATGATTACTGACTGTTTTTCCCCAAACTAAGAGCTGAACGTGAACCTTGACCTGTTCACACTCTGCAGACGTTCTGATGCGTTTCGACCTGTTGCTGGTTGTTGCCTCGTCTCTCCAGGTCCGTTAAGGTCAAAGGTCAAACCATAAAAACAACAGTCATAACCAGGCAGAATTTATTCAAACAATCAGATGCATAAAATCACACCAACAGATCAACATGACCATCTGATACAAAAAGCACAACCAAACATTAATTACCCTAGAAAAATGCTATAGGAGAGCTCTTCGGAGAGAGCAGGAAAGAACAAAGCAGTTCCACCCCAGCGATCTAAACCAGCCGATTGACTTCAGTTATTGTTTTATCCAAGTTAAACATCATTAAAAACCAGCATAATTAAGCTAATATTTCAACATGTTTGCTGGTATGAAGCCAAGTCTGCAGAGGTCAGAGTTCATCCTAAAGCAACTCGAGCAACGCACTTTTAAAGGACAACTTTTCATGAGTTGTGATAACTGGACGGCATTCTTACTAAATGCTCCTTTAGCTCTGAGCAGCGATGAGCTTCATTACATCCGATTATATCTGCTTCAACATGAATGGAGAACAAATTGAAGACACGCAGCAAAGGTCACCAGGCCGGGAATCGAACCTGCGACGGCCGCGTCGAGGACGAAGGCCTCCATATGTGTGTGGTGCTTACCACAGCGCCCCCAGGAAGCCGGAGGCGTTAATGCGTTCGCTGTGAACATGCTGCTCTTTGCTCCGCTGCGTGTTTTTCCTCCGGCGATGTGTTTATATGTCAGCATCCTGCTTCATGTGTTGTTTGACAGCCTCTCAGGTTCTGCTGTGCGCCTCGGCGACTGTCATGGCTCTTCCTGCGGTTCTGTTGTTTGTAATTTGCTGGAACACTGTCACAGCAGTGTGTGTGTGTGTGTGTTTCTTGCAGTGGAGTTCGATGACTGCGCGGGGAACGAGGATGTGTCGTTTGAAGTGTCAGACCCCAGGTTCCACGTGGACCCGGACCTGAACCTGGTTCCCCACCGGGACATGGAGTCCTGCGGGCCGCTGCTGCTGGTCCGCGGCTTTGGCTCGCACGCAGACGACCGGGCGCAGGTGGACGTCTCCGGACTTCCTGCCCGGACACAGAACACGCTCAGGGTGAGTAGCTCCAGCTGAGTCCTGCCTCTCTGGTTGACGTGGAAACTGGAAATAATGAAGCTCAGTTTATGCAGAGGATGCTTTAGATTAGAGAAACTGGCAAATTGTTTCACAACATCTTCCCCATGCTGAATTTCAATTTTTGTCATTGTAAAGGAATTATTGACTTCAAATAAACTCCTATTAATAGTTAGTTTTGTCTGTTAAGGTATTTTCACTGGAAACTAGAGAAACGTTTCAGATTTTGTGTATTATTTTTGACAAAAGCTCTGAAAGTGGCGGTTTTATTGAAGAAATATAAAAAATATGATTCTGATTGAGAAAATATGATAAACACATGACAAAGTGTCAGTAATGTTTAAAAAAAGAAAAATCCAGATCAGGTTCCTTTCAAACCTGATCTGGATTTTTCTTTAAAACAATCAGATGAAGCGCCGTATTTTGGCTTTTCCACATGTTTCCATTTCCTGTTGTGTCGTCATGGCGTCTGCAGCGCCGCTGCAAAATCATCAGCGCAGACGCTCTGTCTGCGCTGATGAACATCTTTTAGCTTAGCATCACTAAGATGTGACTGCTAAAAACAGCTGGAAAATAAAAACTCTACCATCTGACTGTTGCGTCTTCATCATCATAAATCCTTTTGTATCAACATTTATATTTATTACTCACACAGAATAAAATTGATCTTCCTATCAGTTACATCTCAAAATGATCCATTTATTTCCCCAAATATGTTACTTTGATTTGCAGACAAAACACTACAGGCAGAAAAACGCTTGAAGGGAGAAACTGTCAGCGAAGCATTCACAGATCATTCATGCCTCAGCCATCTTAATTGCAAATGTAATACATTAAAAACAGAGTTGATCAAATGTTTGGAGGCATCTGTTGCCCGTCTCACTTCTGCATCATGAATCCTAATCATGTTGAGATGGGAAGCCCACTGATGCAGCTTCAGTTATCATCCATTAACATATTTGCATGACCTGAAAGGCGCGGCATGAAGACGGCGCAGGATTCCTGACTCCTTTCACACTGAAGCGATTTCAAGGTCTGACGGTGGCTAAACTTTAAACCAGCAGAGACTTTACCTTCAGCGTTAAAGACAGAAACATCACCATCACCATCATCCTGTGCTTCTCAGGTGTTTCTGTGGATCTCAGGTGTTTTCGGGTTTCTGTGGTTCTCAGGTGTTTCTGTGGATCTCAGGTGTTTTCGGTTTTCTGTGGATCTCAGGTGTTTCTGTGGATCTCAGGTGTTTTCAGGTGTTTCTGTGGATCTCAGGTGTTTTCAGGTGTTTCTGTGGATCTCAGGTGTTTCTGGGTGTTGGACTCGAGGTTGGTGTTTCTGTAGATCTCAGGTGTTCTGGTTGTTGGACTCGAGGTTCCAGCAGACGTGGTTTGCATTCCATTCAGCTTTTCTTCCTTTGTTTACATTTTCTGAGGTGACATTTTCATTTAGTGAATTTTGTGATCGTGTATCCTGCTGCAGACATGGGATTTCTCTGTCAGGTAATTGGTGTAGCACTCGGGGTCACAATGGATTATTCTGACATTTAATATAATTATTTGCCGCCGCGGTCCCAGGAGACGGATCCTTTGACTCTGTCATGTCGCCGTTCTTACATCTCGCTCTGCCGGCATTAGCAGATTTAATTGAATTTCTCAAATGTCTTAACAACTCTCTGAAGGATTGAGATTAAATGTGGAACATGCTTGTCTTCCTGAAGATGAAATGTAATCACTGCTGATCCTCCGGCTTTAAGACATGGAGACATTTATGCTCTGATTGATGACAAAGTGTCACTATGGATATTGACCAACGTCCTTACAGGCTCGGCTGCTGTTTGCTCAAAGTGTTTCTTCCTGCAGTTCATTAAAGCTTCAGATTCTTTATGATCAGCAGCTCTCCAAGTTTAGAGGTAGGACTGGAAAACCTGCATAATAAATGACTTATTCATTCATTCATTCATTCATTCATTCATTCATCTATCTACATTAAGGGTTTCCAGACTTTTTGTCCTGTGGGCCAAAATAACAATGCAAATAAATGAAATTTGATTTTATCTCATATCTTCTTTTCTTATTGATCCAAACGTTTTTGAACAAATTTATTCCCAGGGTAAGAACAGGATTTGGGTCATTTTTTTCAAAAAGCTTGCTATATTTCTGAGTTTGATTCGAGAACAGCTGATTTAATCAGTGAAGTCTCTGGATAAACAGTCTTAGTTCAAGCTTGGTTATGAACAGGTGAATTTATTGTCGTATTAAACATTTTCCACTGTAAGAGAAGGATGTCATTAATACTTTGGACAGAAATCTGGATCCGTTTTGAAATGCAGTTGAACTTTTGAAAGATGAATAAATAAATGTTTTGCTCTAATCTGATGGTTGAAGAACCTTAATAACAAATTAAAAACTGTAAATGTCTTTATTGCGGATTTAATAATTTAGTAGCTTGGAGGATTTTTGAATTGAAAATGTTGCTGATTTTTAGTTGTTTTTACAACAATTGACCTTTGACCTTTGTTAATTGCTGCTAACCAGCTGTGCCTAATAAAGTGGCCAGTATGTTAACATATGGAAATCTGCTGCCCAGTTGCACTGGCAGATGAAAGCTTCATTTAGGAAATGATTTGGTCTTTCATCTCTGCTTCAAAGTCCTCCGTCTGTCTTAAACGACACGCATTCAGCCTTTAGTCGAGAATCGCCGTGGTTACGGGACGCATTAAGGAGGTAAGAGAGTAACAAAGCTGGAAACAACCGTCTGGATGAGAGTGAGCAGGTAAAAGTTCTCGTTATTCCACCGTCACTCTGAGCCTCATCAGGAAGTCTATCGTTTCTCCTTCTGTCTGCATCCTGCGCCGCTCCATCCCGAGCCTGGCGCCGTCTCAGGCCGCCATCAAACGTCTCTTCACAGCAGCACAGAGAATTTCTAACCAAGCTGCTGAGTATTTAAAATCTTGTTTCAGTGACTGATGCACTCAAATCCCACCGACTGAAATCTAAATCTGAGATAATATTTGTGGTTTGCAAGCTGCTTCAACGCGTCTTTGCTGTTTTTCAATTATCTTAGCACTCAGATGCTCTCTCTGCTTTTGCAGCTCGTTGTCGTGCTTTTGTTGCTGTTGGATTCATATTTGCCAAAACCTCCTTTTTGTTTCCCGTCTCCTGCAGAGCGGAAACATTCCAGTGTGGATGTATTGGCAGAACAAATGGCCTGGTGCAGCACATTGGGCTGATAAGTGCCTGCAGTGGAGAATCAGGTTGTAATTTGTCAGCACTAGTTTGGTGTAACACAGGCCCAGAGGGAGATAAGTGACTGATGAATGATTCCTGTTATAAGCAAAACTCTGAATTTAATGAGTAATTTATTCCCCCCTTTTTTGCAACCGATCAATATGTGAATTAATGGAAGAACGCGTTTCAATTTAACAAGTGCATGCTCCAAGATACGCACTTTCCTCTCTGTATTGTTTCTTGTTGTTTTGGCAGCGCAGCAGTTGTGCAGAGCATTTCTCTGCCTTCAGGGAGCATAAACAGGCACCGTTCAAATGTAGCAGCTGATAAGACCCAAAATAAAAAGCCTGTTTATTGTTCTTTTGTTATGTTTTATATATTTTCCATGTGCTCAGGCTGAAATGTAATATTGTGTCTCCTGAAAAAGCCTGATCCTGCAGAGGGAAATAGATTTTCTGTAAGCCGGCTCTCAGTGCTCAGCCAGGCTTTTGGGACGACGACAAAGATGTGACATCCTGGCAACATAACAACACAACATAAATCATCTTTCCCTCTTCCTGCATCCCATCATAACAAACACTGCTAAGAAGCAGCACAACAAATACTCCTCCTGAAAGCTAACTGAGTAAAAGTTACTTACTTACTTACTTAGTTAGTAACTAAGTAATCAGGCTTAATGTGTCGATTCCCTTATAAGCCAAATGATTAATGATTGCTACAGGACTATTTAATCATTTGTAGCATCAAAGGAATCCACTTTGACCTTATCAATCTAAAACGATGATCTGTGTTTGTTTTGTTTGCTGTCAGATAAATGCTGAACTCAGTTTTCTGTCGTTTGCAAACTGTTTTCTGGCTCCAACACAAAATACATCTTAAAACCGTCTGAAAGCAGCTTAAAGGTCAGCAACAGAAGTAGGTCATTGCATAAAACCTTTGGAAGAAACCCTGAAATGATGTGGTGGCCGCAGGAGCTAAAATTGGATGATGAGGATGATGAGGAAGGTGAAGCCTGGGCAGCGGATCGTCACTGGGAGCAGCTCTACAACAAACAAAACCATTAAAAGCAAAGATTGTAGTTTTCTGTTCAATTTGCTTAACAGCCCAACCATGTTGACTTAAATATGATGTTTTATAACTGAGAGGACTGATCGCAGAAGATCAACAGTCGCTTTTCCACAAAGACATTATGCCAGATTATTACAACATTAATTTGCTTTTTATGACTTAAAGTGATAAATGTCTGACTTTGAATTTTAGAAAATATCTTCAAATGTTTTAAACTTTTTCACATTTTCACTTCAGTATCTTTTAATTTCTACAGGATGAACACAAAGTTGTGCCTAACTTTATAAATTTAAATTAAACTGGATGGAAGGATGGATGACAGATGGATGGATGGATGATGGATGGATGATGGATGATGGATGGATGATGGATGATGGATGGACGATGGATGGATGATGGATGATGGATGGATGGATGGATGATGGATGATGGATGGATGATGGACGATGGATGGATGATGGATGATGGTTACATCGATGGTTCTTCTTCGAGGCCTTGAGGCCAAACTGTCGGCCATGTTGTAGTTTCTCCGGTCCGCTGATCCGGTCCGGATGTTCAGCGCCGTTTGGCCTTCCTTCTCCCTCCGTTTTTCCTTAAAGGGCTTTTGAGCTTCCTGTCATGTTATGATTCTTCTGGACCGAACCTTTGCTGTTGCTTTGACACAATTATTGAAGTTTGTGTCTGAAATGTGATTAACTGTGTAAATGTGTGGTTTGATGCATGGATGTGTTTCAGTGACTCATTAAGAGCCATAATGGAGCTGGTTCCTGGTTTAAATGTATCCCAGGTGAAATAACCCGGTGCTGCTGTCACCGCCGGCCAGCGGCGGCCTTGACGTCGCCCATTTCTCTCCGGGTCTGCAGCACGTTGTCACAAATGAGTAATCGCACTTCTCAATATAGCGGTGTGGGTAAAAATGGCAGAATGGACAAGGACACGACTTTGCTGCTGCAGGAGCTTGTAGCTCCGCTGACAGTGACAGAGATTCCCTGTTCTCAGACTGCAGAAACACACACACACACACACACACACACACACACACACACACACACACACTGCTGTTTACTCTGAAGGATGGATGTGAAGCCTCCATCCTGTCTCATGCTGGCCAGGTTCAGTTTTCTTCTCCTGAAATCCCCCAACAATCACCTGGAGGACGAGAAGCAGATGCTTCAGTGCTGCCAGTTTGATGGTGCAGCAGTAGTTTATGAAAAGTACACATTAAAGATTGATAGCGCCCTTCTCCTCCAGTGTCACCGTACTGTACGAACACTGTTCATCATACAAACGCAGCACAAAGAGGGAGAGTGGAGGGAAGCTGGAGAAACGTCCGAATGAGCTGCAGAGCAGCAGGAATCGAACTGGCGTCTGGCGAAACGGTGAGCCGCTGTCATCAGCAGCACGAAAACACGGTTCAGTCCTGCTGAGCGCTGCTCTGCCACCATCATGATGCCGCAGCACCACCTGCACCATTTCCACCAGAAGAACGGAGGCATGGAGGCCATGACCAAGTCGCAGGCTGCCGGTCTCCGAGCTCTTCCAACATCAGGCAGACGCGATGCTGCAACGCTGCGACGGGTTGATGCTGCAATGGTGTGATGCTGCAATGGTGTGATGCTGCAATGAAGTGATGCTGCGACGGCTGTTTCATGTGAAATTGTTGGTTTGGTCTGCAGCGGTTTTCAGAAGCGTTGTGTTTTACAGCTTCACTTTTCTGCCTTTGACATTTCAGAGGTCACCCTTGAGTGCGTCCGATTAAAAAAAGGTCATTTCCGCCGGCGCTCCGTGTCTCTGGGCAGTTCTGCTCGACTTGGGTTTGTGGTTGGACTTTCGTGATGCTGCTGGTCAGAGAGACGATGAAAAGACTCGCTCGCTCTTTCTCACCTATCTGTTCCGGTGAGAGGAGTGGGAGTGGGGTCAAAGGTCGCCATCATACAAGGTCGAACAGCAGTTCATGCAAACAAATCACTGAACAGGAGAATAAATAATCCAGAGAAAAATGTATAATCAGTCAGAATTACAAACATTTGTCCTCCAGACTGAATTATATCTTTTACTGACATTCTTTAAAGTTAAAATCAAATAAAGACTAAATCAAGTTAAAATCAAATAAAGACTAAATCAAGTTAAAATCAAATAAAGACTAAATCAAGTTAAAATCAAATAAAGACTAAATCAAGTTAAAATCAAATAAAGACTAAATCAAGTTAAAATCAAATAAAGACTAAATCAAGTTAAAATCAAATAAAGACTAAATCAAGTTAAAATCAAATAAAGACTAAATCAAGTCTTCTCTTCATTATTGGGATGGGAGGAGAAAAGTCTCCTGCTTCGCCTCAGAGGGAGTTACTTTTTTATTTCATGTTTGATGATCAGCTGATCATCTGGGGATTTACTCGGTCCAATAATTCATAACTCTTTAAATCTTCACAATCAGTCAACTTTACTTGATTCTTCATCGGTGCAGACAGAAAGTCTACATTGTGTCAGACGCTGGCTGTGATGTTTGAGTGGTATGAGGTTTGCAGTTTGGTGATGCTGAAGTTTTATTTAACTGATCAGTTGGTAGAAACTCAGTGGATCTAAATGATTCAACAGCCTGAAAACTAAAACATGTTCCTTCACTTTGGACGACATCAGCGGTAATATTAATCCCTCTTTGGGTTTGACGTGTGGATCAGTCTCATCAGTAGGTGGAGTAGTTTTCAAATTTAACCAAAAACTTCTTAAATTTGTTAAATGACTGGAGTCTGAACTGTTTCCACTTCAGATGCTGTGGAGCCGTTTTAGCACAAACATCTGAGTCATAAAAGCAGAACTGGAGAGTCCAGCGGCAGCCCGGACTCAGCCAGCCGCTTTTCTCTGTGTCGGCTGTAATTTTCATCAATTTTCATCAACATCCAGGCGGAAGACTCCCAGCGCCTCCCTGGTTCTGCTGGAGCAGAGGAGCATTTCCCACATTAGACTCTATAACCACTTCTTTGTTTACAGCAGCAGGAGGGAGGAAAATGAAACAAGATTATGCATTTCATGTTTTCCAAGATCGAAGCAACATTTCAGAACGACTCCATCTGCTTGAATAATGCAACTCCTTTACTAAAAGCGTGTCATCGCTCATTGCTTTATTTTAGCCGCTATTTTTGCTTTGCTTTTTTCGCTGCTGTCGTTATGTTGCACAGCAGCTGAATGCAGGATTAAGTCTGAATGTAATTCCAGAGAGAGCTGCTGCGAGGCTGACTTCATGTCACCGTGAGTCTGTAGGAGCTGCTGTGCTTTATGGAGGAGACGTCGTTCTACATTCACAAACTTCTGGGACATTAATGTAAAAGGGTGTGATTATAGCTGCTGTTTGTTCGGGTTCTGGGTGAATCACAGGGGATGTTGTTGGTTCTCCAGGCACTTTAAAGCTGCAGGTTGGTGGAACTTGATGAGATGTTATGTTTTGTTGCAGGAGGTTCTGGGCCTCGGCCAGAAGCGACCGAACCGATCGAAGAGAGCGCTCCTCGTCCCGCCGATGATCGTCACCGAGAACCAGAGGGCTCCGTTTCCCAGGCTCATCGGCAAGGTAACCAGCACCCACTCTCTTCTGCCATTACTTTACTGGTAGGACTAATAATCCATACGCCATGACCTCAGCTGGGGCCGGGTTGCTGTTTACGGCCGTAAAGATGGCCGCCTCAGTAAAGATGGCCGCCGCAGTAAAGATGGCCGCCTCTCTGGATGGATTGTAAAGTTGCTGAGAGCGACAGCAGAAGGTCAGCAGGAAGCTCATCAAGCTAACAGCTAACAGCAGCGGCCTTTAGTGGAGCTGCAGCTTCTGACCCGGTTCTGACCCGGTTCTGACCCGGTTCTGTTTGGATGTGGAGTCGGTCCAGGTGTTGTGGGTTGGGATGTGACGCGTTCACTGACTCAGATGTTTTCATCGCTTCATTATCATCATTTCCAGCCGTAGTTTAGATTTACGGTCTGGATTCTTCTGCTGCTGAGTTTTTATGACAATGAAGGAAAAGTTGATCAAATCCAGACGCTTTGGAAACTATCGGATGTGATTTAGTCCCACATGGGGAAGAGGAGCAGAGCGGATCTGCCGGAGTTGGACCGTTCAGACTGATGTGGAAAAGTCAGATGCGAGTCGCATTCGCTCTCTGTGTGAACGCAGTCGGTCTTTTCCAGCCTCGTGGCGTCGGCCGGACGCCTGCTGCAGTGATGGCGTTAGCATGGAGGACAGACGGACGTTAAACAGCTGTTTCTCTGAATTCACTCCAAACTGCACCTGAAGCGTTTTGCTCACCGACAGACGGTCTGCTGACTCCAACATCTGAAGAAACCCACGCTGCGGCCGTCTCCTGACGGATAATTGGACCCTAGGGAGCGTGACCCGGCCCGGAGTCTGACTCTGTGGCTCAGACTGATGCGGTTCCGCTCAGTGAGGTCTCAGTGAGGCGAGCGAATGCCTGCAGATATCAGGTAATGAAGGACGGTGGACTGACTTCATCTGGCATGCATCTTCTCTCTCTTCAGGGGACGTTTTGGGGAATTTATGCAGATTTGTAGTCTGGTAAACTGGAGGTGGATATCGAGTCAGGAGACCCTGTGGAATGTAAATCATGTCTGTGGCCTCAGCAGCAGCTACAGGCCATTTGGTGCAGGTACATGTTCCTCCCAGGCTACAGCAGCACACCCTTTACAAGGTACTTATTCTCCCCCATCACTAGTCCTGCTTCTTAACACTTTCCATTTGCAAATTTGATTATCTTTTCATCCTTTGTTCTTCCGTCTCTCTGCTCTTCCTCCACA
>CAKLNU010000197.1:185000-295000 GCA_922788865.1 Poeciliopsis turneri
ACATAGCAGCAATAACTGTAAAGGAGAGTGCGACTGCAGTTTTACTGTTTTAAGGCTATTAGCTGCTATAGCCACTAATGCATGGAGCCTGCTGCAGTTACTCCTCTCTTTGTTTTACTTTTTAAATATGTTTTTGATTATTTCATTTCACAATAAAATAATCAAATTACAATTCGTTTATTTTTTAATTCTTTTGCACTTTCATATGGTTAAATTTGTATTATTGATATTTATTAACTCAGAGTAGCATGTCAACAAATAAGCAATCTCCCCTATTGGATCAATGAAGTCTATTCTATTCTATTGTAGAGCTGGTCATTTTGACTCTATTCACACAGCAGGTGTAGAAGTTCAAACTAGTTATTTATAGTTTTATTTTAATCCGATTATTTGTTGTTGCTGATAAATTGCGGTCGCAGTCTGATTTCTGTGTGAACCGTTAAAGAGCCCAAAGCGTCGCACCGCAGCGCAGTTACTTCCTCTCTTTAGGAAGTAATATTGGCAACTATGGATTTCATATTCTTATCATTTTCAGCCATTATTGTTTCCGTCCAGATTTACCGTCTGGTTTCTTCTGGAGTGAATATGATGCATGTCTGACGTCAGTTATAAAAGAGTTGGATCAAATGTGACACGACGGTTCTGACTGCAGTTGCTTTGAACCCCATCAGATATGATTCAGTATTTCTCCTCTCCTCTCCTGCTGAGGAGAAATGTTGACCAGGAGTCGAATGGATATTTTCAGAAATAGTTCTGAGAAAGTTCTGCTCTGTTTTCTTCTCCTCTCCTCGTTTTAAAAGGCAAACACTTTCCCTCCGTTTTCCCCAGCGGAGGGAAAGTGTGTAAGCGAGAGGAGGGAGAAGGATGAATTGGGAGAGACGAGTGGAAGTTTTGCAGAAGGTTGGAATGGATATATTAGAGAGGCGAAGCAGCGGGGGGCCTGAAGGAGGCGGGGGGATGGAGCGCGGCGTGGAGATAAATGCCAGCGCGCTCTGAGTGTTGGAGCGTTGTCTGACACGGCCTGTAAAGCTGCAGCTTCATGTCCCATGCTCTTTCAAGTGGGGAGCAGAAAGGCCTTCGTTTCAGCTGCCGTCCCATTGAAGTGAGCTCTCATTAAAACCAACCTCACGCCTCCCTGTGATCCTCCGGCACGCCGCAGCGGGGCTTTTAGATGCTTGACTCAGAGCGGCGGCGCTGAGGTCACCGCTCGCCCTGCTGGGCGCTCAGGCTGATGGAAACATGATGAGTCTGAGAGGACAGGCTGGCAAATTGACGGGAAATACACATGGAATTAAAATGAAAACACAAGAGGAAGGTTTGTTTCAAACACCTGGGCTGATCAGCTGTTTCCACATTCATCTCTGACGTCCGCCGGACGTTGGGTTGCATCCAACAGGCTGCCTTCTCGCTCCCAGTCGGGGAAAACCAAACCGTGATAAACTGGCCAAGACAATCCATCGTGTTGAATATGCCTGATTTAGATCGGAGCGGTTCTACCGACTGGACCCGACCAGTCAGAAGATTCTCATCAGGGAAAAATATTGTGTTGTTTGACTTTAGCTTTGGGAGAAGTATGGCATGAGGTAGGCGGATCTTTACCTAAATCTATTGATTATTGGAGGGCAGTATACTGACTTCCTAACCTGACTCTTTCAGTTGAAGGTAGCTTTTATTTCCACTTTTTATTTCAGTGGATTTTTGTTCATGGTGACGGTTAGAGACTGTGGATGTCTCTGGCGATGGCCTTCAGGTGTTTTGTTTACCAGTTCCAGTGTTTCATGTTGTTTTGAAAGTGCATCTATATTTGCAGGATATCGCTTGGATTATTACATCATTACCATTACATCAATTTAAAATGGTCTTCAAACAATATTATCATTTATCGCAATAATTTTTGAGACAATAAATCGCTCAGCAAAATTAGTTATGGTGACAGGCCTAGTGCTGTTGGTTGTTTCAGTCTGGTAGGAACTTTGCTCAGAAAACTCTCCATTTCTTTTACCTCCAACTAGGGGGTGATGAATTTGTTTTCCCACCACACTTTTCAGATTTTATTTGTAATGATTTTTCATTTGTTTGGTCTCAGAAATCCCAGTGAAAAACGTGGAAAGTTGCTGCTGGACTCAGGATTTTCTCCTGATGAGTTTTGAATGTTTTTTACTTTTCATCATTTTGTCTTTGCTGAATCTCGAGCTGCGTCTTTCCCTGACCTTCTGACCTGGATGCTGACCTTCTGACCTGGATGCTGACCTTCTCTCTTTGTGTCTGTTTTCTCACCACCTGACCCGGCCGATGGGAAACATGGCGACTCTGCTGGAAACGACAGTCTCATGTGAGTTTCTGCTTCTGTCGCCTCTACTTTAATGAAGCTGCTACACACACACACACACACACACACACACACGCACACACACACACACACACACACACACACACAACCATAATCCAGCAGATGAAGCTAACGTCTCAGTTTACCGGAGCTTCCTGTGGCTGGTTTTCCTTTTCATGATTCACTTTTGGTTGTTTTAATGAAAGAAAGCAGCCTGATTGTAAATGATGCTGGAAAGATGCTGATGGATGTTCAGCTGCTGATAACTTGGTGTGTGTGTGTGTGTGTGTGTGTGTGTGTGTGTGTGTGTGTGTGTGTGTGTGTGTGTGTGTGTGTGTGTGTGTGTATTCAGGTCATTTTGACAGAGAAGCCAGTGCACCATATCTTCCGACTGACAGGCCCCGGCGCTGACCAATATCCCAAAGGTCTTTTCACCATTGACATAGACACAGGAGACGTGTCAGTCAGCCGCTCACTGGACCGAGAGGCCATCGACTCCTACCAGGTCAGTGTGTGTGTGTGTGTGTGTGTGTGTGCGCCTGCGTCCTGTTTGTTTGGATGTTCTCTCTGCTCCTTTCTGCCCACTGATCCTTTGACAAGTGTCAGTTTCTTTGTTCGTTAGATTGCCGCTTTGTTCACCACTTATTTACTTTCCAACTGAGAATTTATTCATGAGAATTTGCAGGCTGTTGATTTTTATCTTTTGAAGGGAAAAGAAAACTTGTTATGGAGGAGTTTGTGAAAGTGCCCATTGATTTGCAGCCACACAATCCAAATATTGGCGGTGCTGCTTGGGGAAGAAAAGGACTGATCCTATCAGAAATAGGTGATTTATTCCTTGTCAGTCGCAGAGGAGAGGCTGTTTCAGAGGCCTGCTGGGGTTTGTGCCTGTAGGGTTGTGTCTAATAAAGGCATTACTCTGGAAGAAAGAGAGGGAGATAAGGTGAGAGAGAGTCTGCTTTTTAAAGCTGCCAATTGACCTTATCTTGTTCTGAGGAATCTACTGTGACTCAGGACGTTCAGCTGCTGATAAGCTAAGTGGATATTGTACAAACTGAAATAAGTCAGTCTGTAAATAGCAGCAGATGTGAGGAGATGAACAGGTGTTCATCATCTTCTGGTCATTAGTTTTCCAATATGGCTGCTGGTAGTAAGGATCATACCTCAGTCTGACGAAGCCTCCAGATATAAATTTACGTTTGCACATACCCATGCATACATACTGTAGCCATATTTGTAGTTAAACTCACACCAGATTCACAAAATGACTAGATATGAATGTTTGTCATGAAACCTATTTAACTGCCTCAGACTGGATCCCTCAGAAACCATAAGGAAAAATCTTTTGTTTGTGAAAGATGCGGCCGCGGTGCGGATGGCCGGTTCCGCACCGCGGCCGACTTCACAGCGGAAGGACGACGGCCTTCGGTGGACTCAAGGCGTCCACCGAGTTTTTGTACTGAAGAGGTTAAGCAGAATGTGAAAATATTACTGGGTAATTACATGTTGTTGGAAAACAACATTTAAACCCACAACTAGTCCTTGAGTTTGAGCTGTTTGTTCACAAATACAAATGAATAAACTGTAATTATGACTCATTGATTTTTAGGTTGGCCAGTTAATCTACTCTCCTCCCCAGATTAAATCCAACAGAAGCTGCTAGAGCTTCTGATGTTTTAGCAGCAAGAGGGGCCCCTGAGTCAGGTTCTGCCCCGGGCCTCATGCAGCCTTGGACCGGCCCTGCAGGATGAGTTCAACCTGCTGCTCTGCAGAGATCAGCAACAAATGGAGATTTAATTCAATGATGGTAACTGGGGGAAACTCTGTTTCAGCTTTAAGCATCAGAACCAGAACACGGGGTGAAACTGCTGCTCTCTGGGTCGGACTGCGTTTCCAGAAGGTTCTGCTGCTGGGCTGAGATCCGGTCGGGTTTCTGCATCATCTGGTACAGGTTCTGCTGCATGTTGTCTTGCAGGCAGAGACTCTCCTCTGAACAAGTGAGCTCACTTTCAGCACATTGAAAACGTTTAGCACACTTAGCTTACTCTAAAATATTTAACTTCTAACGCGCTCATCGACTTGACTGACTCACAAACTTTCAGTTGAATAATGTTTGCTGATTTCAAGCAGCTGATCGTCCCACTGTGCAAAAACTGCTGCGTCTTAGAACAATTTAGTGTTAATTACAAACATTTTCTGGATTCCAGACGAACTGATTTACCCTCTCATGAGGAAACTAATATGGGAATGAAGGTTGTGATCAATCTAAAGAGAAACTAAAGTCCAAGTAAACTTTTCCATTTGGCTGTTAAATGAAGGTCTGATTTATGAATCTGTTATGTATCAAATTGGGCACAGAAAGCAGAGTATGAGTTGTCACATCCAACCCTTCCTCATGTCTCATCTTTTAAATATGAAAAATATAATAAAGTGATGCATTTCAAAAGATCAAATGTTGCATTTTTCTTTTTTTTTCTGTGGCTCTAAATCTCCAAACAATTTATTAATGTAGTCATGAAACTTTGTCAACAAAACACAAAGTTCTGATCACATTGGATCCAGGTGAAGCAAACGCAGCAGAAACACCTGAAACACAGGAAGCCTTGTGGTCCAGATGTTTCATGTCTGCCAGATATGAATAGATGATTTACATGAATCATTAAACTAATGAGAACCACCATCACAGAGGACATGTTGCATCTGTCATTTTCTCCTGACTTAAAAGCAGTCAGCTTCTTTCATGCACATTTTCAATCTTTAACAGATTTAATGTTTGAAATTATGATGATCAAAGGAAAAAGTGCAGAAGACCAGAAAGACCCAAAGCAGCTAAATAAAACCCACAATAAAAATCTAAATCTGACTAATGGAGCGCTCTGATGTTTGGAAAGATCGCCTCCAAAAAGCCTCCAAACCCCTGAGCAAATTTCACTTGATTTCAGCAGGACTGCAGAATAAAAATAGAAAACAATGTAAACAGTTGCTGTTTTTTAACCAAAATGTGCACATTTTATCCCCCTTTACTCTGAAACCTCTAAATAAAATGAAGTACCAAACTGGTGTGATTCCATATGTTCATAACTTAATCCACATATAAAAAACAGTCAGAATAATTTACATAATTAGTTATTATTGCCACAGAATAGTAACTAATAACATCAGCTTTTTACCATCGACGGAAACAGAAGCAGAGGAGACGGAAACCTCACATCAAGCCGGTTCAGAGCTACTGCACTTTATTTTTGACGGTCTTATGGCTTAATTAGCAGAAATATTTATTTAGTTTGAACACAGGCAGGATAAATATTCAGTCCTGGACGCCAGAAGACGAGCCGTCGCTGTCCCAACGGGCCGGCCTGCTGTTCAGGGCACCGTCCTGAAAACACACGAAGAACGCCCAGAAATAAATCCTTACTGTGTAAAAACAAGATGCAATCATTCCAGCTGGATTCAGGCTGTGAATCCATAATTCTCCCATTTTCTGTATGTTGTTGTTGCTGCAACGTATGCGGTTACCATGCCGACTGTAATTTAACGAGGGATTTAACTCGGCTCAGGGAGAATCTGCTTTCATCTTGTAATTTGCCTGCATCTCTTTGTCGGATGCTGATCATTATTGTTATTATTATTATTATTATTATTTTATTTTATTTTCCGGGAAAATATTGTTTATGTAAAGCCTGATTGATTCGAGTCTGCTGTGGGAAAGAAAAGGCTTTAGCTTCCAGTTTGAAACAGAACTGGATGGATGATGGATGGATGGATGGATGATGGATGGATGATGGATGGATGGATGGATGATGGATGGATGATGGATGGATGGGTTATGAGATGGATGATAGATGAATGATAGATGAGATGGATGAATGATAGATGAATGATAGATAGATGAATGGATGATGGATGGATGATGGATGGATGGGTTATGAGTCAACAGAAGACTAATTTTTCGTTTCCTGTCCTGCTGGTTTCCAGTCCGTCCGTTCTCCTGATTGGTTCTGTTCGCTCGTCTTTTTGCAGTTTCTTCGTTTCTCTGAACTTTCTTCCATTATTTATCTCTCTGCCTTCTCTAATCATACTGAGATAGTTTCGGAAACTAACATTTTCTGGCTGCAGTGTGTCTCCAGTGTGAGGACTTGATCATGTTGATATTTCCACGCAGCCCTGAAGGCCTCTCAGCCCCATTGGCTCTGATTGTCTGTGGACCAAGAAGCATGAAATATTCAGAGGTTGATTAAAACTGCCTTCACCTCAAAGGCCTTGATTCAAACAAAAGTGCTCTCTTTTTAAGCATAAAAATGTATAATTAATAATTGGACAGTTTTTTTGCACATTCACATCTATGTAATTCATAGTGTCCCGGTAACACGAGCAACGATGTGAAACATGAATGACTGCAGGAAAACTCTGCAGGATGGAGGAGTTCTTCTTCTGCTCCTGCTCTAAAGCACCTCGCTCTCGCTGCCGCCGCAGGAGGTTTGAGCTGATGAACTCCATGACGGTGTTCGGTCTGAGCCTCAGCTGGGTGTCCCTGATTCACCAGCAAGCAGAAGACCAAGGACCAGTTAACTGAGAGCTAACAGAGCTAACTGAGGGCTAACTGAGAGCTAACTGAGAGCTAACTGAGAGCTAACTGAGGGCTAACTGAGAGCTAACTAAAAGCTAACTGAGAGCTAACTGAGGGCTAACTGAGGGCTAACTGAGGCTAACTGAGGGCTAACTGAGAGCTAACTGAGGGCTAACAGAGCTAACTGAGAGCTAACTGAGGGCTAACTGAGAGCCAACTGAGGGCTAACTGAGAGCTAACTGAGAGCTGCTGATTGGTGTGGCGTGTTGACGATGTCAGATCTCGTCTTTAATGAACTGAGTCAATCTGTCATGTCGTGGGACTTTCTGCTCTGTCTGGACTTGTAGCCAACCAGTTTCACTTTGTATCGAAATGCTCAGACGAGTCATTTGCACCACAAAGAAAGATGTTACCAAATTTGAGCATAGCTGTGTGACGCAGTGATTATGCTGTTATGATAATTTATAGTAGAAATTAGTAACCAAATTTTGAGGAACTGCTAATTCAAAAGCTGCAGAATTAGAAAGTTTCCTTTCCAAACAAACTGCCTTTATTATTTTTTGTCTAATTTTGCCTGATTTTTAAAATAAACAATATTAATGAAGCATTTTCTGATGCTGACAGAGGTTTCTCCATTCCTCTGCTCATGCAGCTCCTCTCATCCAGACACCAAACAATATTAAATATTTGTAACAAAATGAGTTCTTACATAAATCCCCACTGGTTTTAAAAACTAATGTTAATAGTTGAGTCTTTGAATCTCCTAAATGCAGCGGTTGGAGTTTGAGTTTGGAATTGCAGTTGGTGAAAATGTGCTGTGTGAAAACGCAAAATAAGCAAAACTCAGAAAAGACCCATTTAGGCAAAAAGAGCCGAAAACAGAAACGGCTGTCAGTCGGAGCGGAGCAGCAAACACACCGACTCCTCACAAACTGAAACATTTGCAGTGAAGGAACAAACGGAGACGGCGATCAGCTCAGAGATTTAATGTCCTATTAGGCTCAATTAGTGTGAGAATGAATGTTAATGAGATGTAAAGCAGAGAGGAAGGAAGGAGGCGCTGTGAGCGGTGGGGGTCCAGCCTGTTTACATAGGTAGAGGATGACCCGCAGCATCACAGGTCACCACCGTACCGGCGGAGGGGAGCGTCTGAGCGCGCTCGTCTCTGTCATGCTGGCATTTAGCCCAAATAACAACGCATAACTCAACTGTACAGCATTAATGTTTATGAATCCATATCAAGTCTCAAACATTAACTAAAACCACCTGAAACCAGACGGCTTCGTCTAAAAATGCCACAGGTTTCAACATTTGGTAGATTTTCTGGTGATTTTGTGCTGCAGAGCTCATTGTTTCATCGGCGCCTTGCAGATGAAACAGATCCGTCCTTTGATGGCACATCTAACAGGCCCATACTCCACTCTATATTCTGTCAGTCAGCCGGAGGACAATGACAAGGAAACGACTTAAAAAAGCCAAGAACCAAGAAGAATCAATCTCAAGTTCTGAAAGGAGTTGAAAAGGAAGGCGCTGTGAATTGACAGCTGTTTTAAAATTTAGATTTTAGATATCCTGGCTTTCAAAAGAGCAGCGCACGGTCCCCTCAAAGCAGGGCTTTTTTGTTTGGCTGCCAAACAAAAAGCAACACCGGGGATTTCTTTTTTCACCTGTTTTTATTTATTTTTCATGCAGGAGAAAAATGTTGTGATTCTTTAGCAGATCACATCTATCACTTTTAAAGATCTGAGGCCTGCAGCTCTGATTAGAGGAAGAAGCTCAAACATTGAAAAGATTTTACAAGTTTAGCTTGGAGATGCTATTGTTAGCCTAGCATAGCCTAGCTGACAGGCTAACTGCTTTTAGCACAGGTTGAAGACAGCAGAGGTGTTTCTCTGTTAGCGCGAACAGAAACATGTTAATAGAAGGCCACACTTAAGACTTTTGTACGGAAAAAAAATCTAAAAATAATTTATGCAATCAATTTAAATTGTTGCAGCAGAGATCTGGTCCTTCAAATAAGATAAAGACAATTTACTGAAATACATGCAATCTAAATTTTCCTACAAAACCTTTCAGTGTCAAAAACTACCAGATGACATGTGGATTAAATATATATGAAATATGACAGCAGTAGAGCAGGTGAAGATCTCTGGTTGTTGTAAAATCAGCTGGGAGGTCGTCCAAAGCAAATAGTTCAGTTTTAGGCAGAAGGAAATGGATCCTTCAAAAAAAGTTTCTCCATATTAATAATAAAGAAAATTAGCAATTTCTTGGTGTCTCATCTGAGCCGTTAATGTCTGAATATTTATTGCAGCCGCATGCATTTGACTCGTTTGCTATACATTGATTCTAATGAAATTCAGATAATATCCACCAATCTCCTGCTTGGAAAGTAATCACATGCACTAGAAATGTGCTAGTGTAAGCATTACAGGGCATGTTTTGGTGGATTAGTATTGAAATTCATAACAGCGTGAGCAACCAATTGCTCCAAGCTTTTCATTTTGCAGCACTCTGAACAAATAATTCTCCTAAATGTTTGGTGTGTTTCCAGGATTTGTTCCCGATGCCCTGCAGAATGAATGGTTTTATCCACAGAGCTTTTAGGAAACTGATTAATCTGATGAGACTCTGCGGGAGCAACAGCTGCAGAACCTTTGACCCCAGGACCGTGTCCTGTTTCTGAGAAGAGACGATATATTTATGCAACACGCCTCTGACTGAAGACTGCTGACCATTATGACCTGCTAGCAGTGAGTGTGTGTGTGTGTGTGAGAGTGTGTGTGTGAGTGTGTGTGAGAGTGTGTGAGAGTGTGTGTGTGAGGTGTGTGTGTGAGTGTGTGTGAGAGTGTGTGAGAGTGGTGTGTGTGTCATTCTTATGAGCCTGAGGCCTGGACAGGTGAGTCCAGCTGTCCAAATCCCACACCTGTTTTCCGCCTGGCTGGACACTAATTTCCTGGGCTTTGGAGAGCAGGATGTGCTGTGTGTGGGCTCTAGATAAAAGACTCTCACACACACTGTGATTACACACTGGGACTGCAAGAGCCACCTCCACTCAGAGCAGACTAACTTGTTTCGGTAGAAAACACGGTGACCCTTCAGCTGATCAGACCTGCTGGTCAGATTCTTTATCTGTGACGTTTTCAGCTCTTATTCAGACTGGAATGAAACATGTTTATATGCACAACAAGAAGAATCTAGTCTGAACACAACAATGTTCTTAGAAAACATATTTTCATGTTTTGGGAATGAACTGAGTAATTTGGGTTAAACCAGAGAAGGATTGTTTTCTAAATTATGACATGTTTTAGATATTTTCTTTCCTTTTCGCCCTTTCTTTTCTCCTCCTGCTGAACTTTCTTTCTATCTTCATAGACTTGTTTCAATCTGATGTTGTTGGTGGATTAGTCTTGTGTTCATGTCAGGTTAGAAGCTGCCCTCCATCATATCAGGGCTCTCGTCCAGCCGCGGCGCTGCATAACCCGATTAGCTGCTGAGTGCGTGTTGCTGAGCAGCAGCCATTATGCTGCTAATTCAGCCTGTTTGTTGCTGCTGAGGCACGAGGTCGCACCAGCCGTCAGCACGAGGTCGGCTCATCTGTCAGCCGCTCACATGAAGCACAAACACCATGACGTTACATCCCTCCATGGCTCAGTCGAAGGAGAGGAACTGCTAAACTGGAGATGAAGCCAGAAAAGTATTCCACACAAAATTAAAGCAGAAAAATGAAGGTAACATCAAGAGCTTTGAAAAACCAAAGAAAATGAAATGTAGCAGCAGATGAGTGGGACTTTCTGCACATCTGGTTTTCAGGGAGTTTGTTCGAAATGAGACGTGTGTCTTAGAAAGCCTGAAATAACCAATAATAATACAACAAATTCAGGTGGAAACTCAGTTTATTGTTCTGGTTTTCCTTCAGTTCTTTGAGCAAAAACAATTATGTTTAATATACGTAAAATAATGAATAAATTACCTTTTAAATATTTGCTGGCAGCTGTTGGTAAAGTCGCTGTTTACACTTATTAAAAATGTTTAAATGAAGAACGTAGAAAAAATTGAAGATGAGGATAAAGTACAGCCCAGTTTTCCTTCAGGGGGAAGTGATGAACCAGGCGTGTGTGTGTGTGTGTGTGTGTGTGTGTGTGTGTGTGTGTGTGTGTGTGTGTGTGTGTGTGTGTGTGTGTGTGTGTGTGTGTGCGTGTGTGTGTGTGTGTGTGTGTGCGCGTGTGTGTGTGTGTGTGTGAATATGTATATCTTGATCATTTTTTATCTCTACCTTCAGTTCACCAGCTGTTGTCACTTTGCAGCTCTTACTGACTTTTGTTCATATAAATGTTTGAATATTGAATATTAAGATTAATATTGATATTCTAATATGCCTTCTATAGTTTGGTAGTCATAGAAAAATTCCTTTTGATGTAATGAAAAGCATTTTGAATGTGTGACTCTGGGATTAGAGACATTAAAATGAAATCCACATCCCAGTAATCCAAGGCCAGAATGTCATTTTCCTTTATGTGTTTTTAGTGAATTTATGCAGATTTGGGGTTTTTGAATCAATAATGCTGCTGCAGAAGAAAGTAAACTGTGGAGAACAAAAGTCAACATCGGGACACGAGAGAATCGGCAAATGGAAGAGGAGATATTAAAAATGAATGTTCAGTCTGCATTTAAACACAAATGCACTAAACATGCTGCACCAGCGAAACAGAGCAATATAGGTTTTCAAGAATAAGCTGTGATATGTTGGTAAATTATAAAAAGACTGAGGCAAATAAAGAAACATTCAGGGTTTTCAGCTTCACATGAGCTCTCAGAAATAATAATCATCACCACAACAGGAAAAAATGTTCTACAGTGTAGAGTGGCAACAATTTTATCAGCTGTTTCAATTCAGATAGTACACTTGAACCTAACTCCCTTGATTCTCTGTTTTATGACTTTACGCTTTTCAGGCGCAGTTTCTATTCCTCATGTTTCACAGATAAAGAGGAGCAGAAACCTGATGGACAAACGCAAAAGGCTCCAAGGTTAGGTCCTGAAATATGAACGTCTTCTACAGTTAGCCGAGTTAGCTTAGCATAAGAGCAAGATGCCATCGAGTTAGCTTAGCATAAGAGCAAGATGCCATCGAGTTAGCTTAGCACAGTGGTTCCTAAAGTGTGGGGTGCGCCCCCTAAAGGTTATGAATAAATGAAAGAAACCCACCAGTTACACAGTTAAACTGCTTCACTGTAAAGATGGTTTGTAGTTTGTTTTGTTTCAACCTGAAGTGTGACATAATGTTCATTGGAGTTTGAAAACAAAATGTGTGTAAAGGTTTATGTCTGGATGAACGATGTGTCCAGTTAGTGTTTTTTCTTTTGGGGGATTTTATTGGGCCAGAAGGGAACCTTTGGGAACCAGTGGATCAGCGTGAGAGCAGAGTGTCAGCTGCGGTCACCTCTTCCCTCAGACATGTCCACATATTGTAAAGGATTTTTTGTGAGACTACTGGATTTTATTAATATTATTATTACCATACTTTTTTCCCACGCTTTTCTTCAACCACCAGGGGGCGCTATTCAGTAGGAAGTGAATCAGTGGAAGTTAAAACTGGAAATAAAAGAAGAAAGTGCTGATCTTCATTTCGAACAAGCAGATGCCAGCTGCAGACACGACGGAGAAATGTCTTCAAACTCATGATGGAAACAACTCGTAGAAAAGATGCTGCTTCTTGGTTGAAGGCTGAAGAGCCTCGGCCTGAACGGATCCGTGGTTCGGCTTTGGAGACGCAGGCTTCATCCTGAATATGGCCAGCAGATTTATTAAACCGAGAGAAAACCGAGAGCAGCTTATTGAGGTGCGCTCCATAGTCCTGGAAATACGGTATCTAATTTCATCTGGATGCAGCAGATGGTGCAGATTTTCCCAGGTTTAGAAAGAAATGACTAGAGATGAACTAATATGAATGTTTGAGGCAGTATCAATATAATAATAATGCTGCTGAGAAGGAAGTATTTATCATCATTTACTAAGATTCTCTGCCTCAGTTAAACTTCCCAGAATCCTTTGCTGCATCACTACATGCTTCAGACATTGAAGTGATGCTTTATTAGAGCGTTTAAACACCTTGCAGTAAGATGGGATTTTAAATTCTCATTGGAAGAGAACAAAGTGTTGGGCTGATCGGCTGGTGGATCAGGTGATTCTCTGAGTGAAGCTTTGATGCAGCCCAAAGGTTATTAAACATATTTCTATAAAACTACTTCAGCTTTAGTAGCATGAGGTTTTGCTTTCACCTGCTGAAACTCTTGTGGTGAGCAGGAAACTGGAGTCCTGTGGAAACAGCTGGGAGAGCCTCAGTTTGGTGCTGGCAGCTGCGCCGCATCTTCAGGGCCTGAATCCACGGCTTCATTTTATCGCAGTGGAAGAAGTTGAGCGTTTGAAGCTGGATGCAGCAGATGGGTGCAGGATTAACAGCCTCCTCTCCCACAGGGTGTTTCCAAGAAGAGCTGATTAGACGAGCAGAAGGGAAGAAAAAGTGTTTTCAGAAACTAGGAGGAAAAACTCCTCTCTGTTTCATCCCTGGGAGACGGAGAGAGTTTACTGACTGAAATTATTTTCTTATTTGTTTGTCCTAAATCAAATTTGCCGTTATCACACTGCAAATTATGAACATGTTTTGTAAAAAATAATGTTCACCCTACACAGTGAATGCTGCAGGTGTTACAGTGAGCAAAGGAAACTGTTCAGATTAAGCTGTTCAGGCAGGATGAGACTGGAAATATAAGGACAAAGAGATAAATAGCAGAGTAATCAATAAATAATTAATAATTACCAGATTAGCTAATTTTTTTTGCTAACATTCATAGCTAATGTTCATCGCTAACATTCATGCTAACATTCATGCTAACATTCATGGCTAACGTTCAGAGCTAACCAGTATGGATGGTTTTCTCAGGCTGCGGTGGGTTTGGACTGATTGTGTTTGTTTCCTTTTTCTCTGAGGATCAATGAAGCGTCTCCCTATTTTGCAGTCATGTATTTTTCAGCTCAGCTCCTACAGCGTCCTGCTGCTCCAACTCAGATGTTGCTGATGTTGAAGTTAGAACGAAGTCCAGGAAAAGTACTTCTATATGGGGAATAAGGGAGAAAGTTTGCATTGATAGCAGCAGCAGCGGAGTGAAGAAAGTCGGGATTAAACATGAAGTCAGAAGCAGCAACAACCTGAGGTCTGTGTGGCATAGCGGAAACCGGAGCCTGACGGCACTATTAAGGCCTTGCAAATCCTGCCTTTATCAGCAATGAGTAACTGAATAACAATCATCACTAATTCATATATTTTAATTTATGGTTTTCTTATCGTTTTTGACCGTCAGGCGGGATTATTTCAGTGTAGGAAAGGTAACCAGGAAGCAACTGAAGGCACAAACAGACAATATAAGCTGCATGTTTGGGTTTTATCCTACTGGAAAAAATAACTAAATATTAACGTTTTCTGTCATTTTTCCTTCCTGACTCGAGGTTTATTTGGACAGCAAGAGGCGCGTGTCACAGAAAGAGGTTGGCAGTCGTGTTAATACTCATAAGACCCGAGATATTTCTGGCGACTGGATGCTCACTGTCCTCAGAAAACCAGGATGTTTTTTCTGCTGACGTCAATTAGCAGCTAGCCGTTGATGAATTTGTGTGAAGCTAATCAGCAGCAAACACTGAACCGATGAGGGAAGGTGAGGCTCATTCTTCATTACGACCTGAAAGAGACTCGGCTCACTGACTGAACGTATCTGGATAAATTGATGAGGATGATGCTGCCTTCGGCTCCGACTCGGCGACGTTGATGTCTGCTGTGGCTCTGACTCTTCTAGATAACCAAAATAGAAAACCCAAACTGGAAACTTAGATTTTAATTTTTAATTTAATTGAATTGTTTAATTGATTTAACAGCTTTTCATTACACTGCACCATACTGTTCACTAATAGGTTGGCGAGAAAAACAAAATATCATTTTCTATGACTGCGTGTCTGTGTGAACGCCACCGTGTCAAACTGTGGAAGGATTTGAACCTCCGTAACTTTATTCAGATCTTTGTTGTTTTTCTGCTGGACTGATTAAAACCTCAGTTTCTGCTTTCAGCCATTTCTTTTATCTAAATGACATGAAGCGCTGACATTGTTTTTACGTTCTAAACTTTATATCATGTTACCACGTTGTAGTTTACCAAATGTGGCAACTTTGCCCGTTTCATGCAGCACAGCTGCTGTTTCGCTAGAATCTATGAAATCTGCCTGACCTGAGCTGTTCTTCATTTAATTCCTGCTTTTAAATGGAACAAAATATCAACTCGCTATGTAGGGTCAAATTATAGACTTATAAAATACCGCAACAAAATATTTAACATTTTTCACTCTAAGGAAGAGATAATGCAGAGAAACTGTGGAGGAAAACAGGAAGACAGAAGGAAGATGCCACAGAAACAATCTCATTTTCCGTCTCCGTCTTTAATTTAGCTTATTATGTAAAAATTTACGCAGCTTTGGCCTCAGGTGTCTGCTTTAGATTGAAGTAAATTAAAAATGGATTCCAGAAGTCATTGAAAGCAAATTTATTACTCTTGTGAATGAATGCTGTTCTTCTTGCTACGAGAAGGTTAGCCTGCTGATTGATATGTAAATAGTTTTAGGTCCTGATGTTGGACCTGATGTTGGACCAGATGTTGGACCAGATGTTGGACCAGATGTTGGACCTGATGTTGGTCCTGATGTTGGACCAGATGTTGGACCAGATGTTGGACCTGATGTTGGACCTGATGTTGGACCAGATGTTGGACCTGATGTTGGACCAGATGTTGGACCAGATGTTGGACCTGATGTTGGTCCTGATGTTGGACCAGATGTTGGACCTGATGTTGGTCCTGATGTTGGACCAGATGTTGGACCAGATGTTGGACCTGATGTTGGACCTGATGTTGGACCAGATGTTGGACCTGTTGGACGCTGATAATAATTGGACGTTTGTTGACTTCTGAGCCAACATGGAGGTGGAGCGACTGCAAAGAGGATGGCTTATAAAACACGTTATTACAGCAACAGGAAGTGATGAAATTAGGACCATAAACTTTTAGATTGACTTCACTGCTGCTAGCAGGTGTTGCCTGTGCGTTTGGTTTATGGGCATACCAGAAACATGAAAACTGGTGTTTCATTGCATTTTAATCGTATTTTGCGGCTGAAAGTGTTTCAGGGATTTGGTTTGGTTGCCGGCGCCGTCGGCTGCTCTGCACCATGGATGACCGCAGAGCCGTTTTGTTGGAGTCTAAAGGAATCGGCAGTGTGAGTCCATCAGAGCCGGTCCGCTGGCTCAGGAGGAGACGCACTCTGAGTGAATGTGAAATGAGACGCAGGTCCAGGAACAGCAGAGGTCCTTCCATATCTCCATATGCACGGCGTCCTCTCTTCATCCTGCTGCCGCCTTTGTTTCAGGCTGTGATGGAGCCGCCTCGTCTTCTCCACCTTCGCAGCGGTGAAGCGAGCGCCTCCATCGTTTAGCCCTTGGTGGCTTTCTGCCACAGTTCTGCCACGGACTTTCAGATGATTTCTGGAATGAAAGAAAAGAAAGAATGTTGAAAGAACGACAATGTTTGGATTTTAAAATGGCAGAAATAGTGGATGTTTGAGAAGCTTTTTAAAGAGTGCTGACGGTTTTATTTGCACATGGCAAAGATTTTTTCCAAAAGACACTTTAACCTGATAAATGAGTCTCAGAGCAACACGTTGTGATGAATATGAAACACGTTGTGATGAATATGAAACACGTTGTGATGAATATGAGTGTCAACCAGAGTGGAGGCTGCTGGACAAATCCACTCATTTTGTCTCTGAATGAGTCAAAGATCAAAAACTTTAACTATAATCAAAGATACATGAAATAAAAATAAATGAAAGTAAATGCTCAGATGAACATTTAGCTGCATATTTGTAAATTATATGATGTTCTTTTGAACATAACAGTCCTATAGGAGAAAGTTAAAAGTCACATCATCTCTGGTTGCCTGAAACGTGTTTAATGTTATTTCTGCATAACATTTCCACAGAGTGACTCTGATACTGGCAGGAATGACTTTATTACATTAAACTGCAGAAAACATCAAGATTAAACTTCAACATTTCCTATAGCAAATATTATAAAAACGGCCATTTTGTTTCAGAGTCAGGTTGATTTAGCAAATTGTTTCAGCTGGACTGAAAGGGGAGAAGGCTCTTCTGTAAAGGTCGCTGACCCCGACCCACTGGAACCAGTGGAACCAGTGGAACCAGTGGACTCTGTAAAGAGCATGACTCTTTACATCAGTAACGATGGACAAGGGACAGGAAGCAACTACATTTTATGAACCTCAGTACATGCAAACGATAGACCATGTTTTTTATTAAAGTATTGATGATGCTGTTGATGAAAATGTTTCAGACTGCAGCAGGATTTATTCAGCCTGCAGCAGTGCGTGAAAACAATATCTGAAAATCTCAATTTGAACCTGATGACAGGCAGAACTCTGCAGCCATAAAGTTAATGTTATCTCACTTCACAAACAGGAAACTATGGATGTACAGTTTGTTATAATAGAGCTGTTCGATTTTCCCACATCAACTTCTGGAAAGTGAGACGACAAATGAAGGAAAAATTCTAGAAACAACGAACAAAGGCCTCTCACCTCTAACTGCCACCGATCCACCATGACCAGGGCCAATCTTCTCCAATTCCTTCTGCATTCAGGGACTCATTTCCCTCCAAATTAAATCACCATCTCTTCCCACACACACACACACACACACACACACACACACACACACACACAAAGAAGCAGCTAATTTTCACCTTCAGAAAGAATTTTCCACGAGCCATAACGAAGGTAATATAGCATCGTGATTTGCTAACAGGCAGCTGATGAGCCGTGTGAGGAATACGTTCCCTGGTCTGACGACCCACTTAGCGTCGCGCTCGCTTCCTGTCAGGACGGTGGCGTACTCTGGGAATCCAGCGGGTCAATTTCCTTGGCTCTTACAAAATAATGACATGCAGTCGGATACGTCTATGTACAAACGTCTGTTATTTTAAAACATTTTCCTTAAATGGACTGAACTTATATAGAGCTTTTCCAGTCATTTTGACCACTCAAAGCGCTTTACACTGGAGTCACATTCACCCATTCGCACTCACATTCATACACAGATCGGTAGGCAATTTGGGGTTAAGTGCCTTGCCCAGAGGCACATCGACATGTGGCAGGAGGGAGCTGGAATCGAACCTACAACCTTCCGATTGCAAGACGACAACTCTGCCACACAACCACAGTCGCCCTTAAAGTTATGAACTCAGTCAGTGGCCTGGAGGAATAGTTAGCTGGCATTGTCTTTGGACACGGTCTGCTTCATTCAGTCATTTCTAGGATTAGAAAAGGTTCATTTTAGAAATATTTTATTTCTTATTAGGCTGCAGAACATTAAACCTTTTATTTTATAATTCTGCAGTTTTGGGGATTTGCTGCTCTAAACATCCTGTGTTTAGAGCAGCAAATCATCCATCCATCCATCATCCATCCATCCTCATTCATCCATCCATCATCCATCCATCCATCCATCCATCATTCATCCATCCATCCATCCATCCATCCATCCATCCATCATCTATCCATCCATCATCCATCCTCTCTATCTGCTGTCTGGACTCCGGTATCCAGTGTTTAAAGCGAACTCTGTCTGAGCAGCAGTCGTGTTTCAGCCTGTTTCTCCTCCCATCTGCTGCCTTTAATGACTTGTTGCATTAAATGTGTTGCATTTACTGTTGGCTCGTAAAAATTAAAACCACGTTGCTTCAGAGACATTAACTTTGATAACACGGCTAAGGAAACGATGGCAATCATATCGCGGTGAGTCAGTTCATTTAAAGCGATGGATATTTTTATGACACACTTTGCAGTTAAGTGTGAACCCTGACTGTCGGTCAGCTTCAGTGAACCTGCCGCTGAAACTCCTACTGTACATGTAGAAAATAAATGCACTAAATGGGAATGCTTTCAGAAACCCACAGGTTTCGGTTCATTTTTTAAATGTGTATGATATAAACATTATAAAGGTCATGTCACTGTGACTGTAAGGACATGTCTCATAAAAACACTGGATTCCACTCTGACGATTAGCCTGCAGCACGGCACCAGGACCTGCAGAGCTCTGGAGATCCATTCGTTTCAGGTCTCATAAAAATCAGTTACATTCAGTAAAAGGCCAAATGGTAAAAAGTTTTCTAAGTGTTGTGGTTGTTTTGAGTTTCTGACGGTG
This sequence comes from Poeciliopsis turneri, assembly GCA_922788865.1. Lineage (NCBI taxonomy): Eukaryota > Metazoa > Chordata > Actinopteri > Cyprinodontiformes > Poeciliidae > Poeciliopsis > Poeciliopsis turneri. Next base: position 204,212 of record CAKLNU010000197.1, read on the forward strand.
ACTCCTCATCCGGAGCAGGTCCAGTAGAGACCCAGCGCTTCCTCCTGCTGTTGCCTCAGTGTTTCACTGCAGGACGTTATTGTAAAATAAACATGAAAAGAAGACAGTCAATGTTGGACGTAGTTTTGTGCCTCCTTCGCCTCGTCGGCTCCCTGCTGAAGGATCCTCTGTTGGCCTTCATCTCAAATTAATGCATTCAGTATTTGTAGTCGGTCTCCTGCTTCACCTGAGGGATGCAGCAGCTTAGCAGAGCGCAGAGAAAACACCCAAAATACCCCTTCAACAAACAAGCAGCTATTAACCCACACAGAGGCAACCTTGTCCTGTTTAGACAGAAAACCTGCTTCCCTTTCATTTCAATTTCTGTTTTCCTCCAGAAATGTTGGGTTCAAGGCCACAGTGAGCCGTGATGTGTAAACAGCATCCTTCCTAATCTGTTGAATCTGTGTATCATATTTATCCGATGCTGCGCCTCTTTGGAGAAATGAGCCACACGTTTTGCTGTCATTCAGCAATAGACAAGCTGTTCCTCCAAGCTGCTCTCATGTGTTACATGATGTTGGCTTATGATAGTGTTTTGTGATTTCATTAGCAGTTTGACACAAAACAACCAGAAATGCAAACATTCACATGTTGAGGTGTTTATTGTCACCAGGTTTTCAGTAAAGTTTTAAAATCCGGAGCGAGGAACAGAACAGAGTGGGCAACATTTTTATGAAATGTGTTTTTATCTGCAGCCCAATAAACGCCAAATTAAGCTAAAAGTGTTAAAAAACAAAACGCGCAAGGCCCACATTTTATCAAACTTAATTCATAAAAACTTTATTTGTTCCATCAGGAAGTCGAACGTTGCCAGAGCTCACATCTTTACAGTCGCTATGAATGGTCAGCTCCAGTAGCAGCCAGTCTTACAGGGTAAAGAGGCCTCTGACTGAAGACTGCTGCTGCGTGACCGTCTCATGCTAACATACTAACAAATCAACATCCAGAACATGATGACATCATCAGCTGTGAGCTAGCTCTGCTAATCCAACTCCTTTGCTTTTGCTGCTCCTCTGTAGTCTCTGGCTGATTGTCTGGTTGGAAAGCTGAGCAGAGAGATGCTGGAGTTTGGGATACGATGGATGGTTTGGACTTCCTCCTCCTCTCTCTGCGTCACTGTAAAACTGCGATCAGTGTAAGGACCCCACGGTGGACCGAGGATCTGCCTGTCTGTATGTCCAGCCTGTCGGATCCCACGGCTTAATTAAAACGTTTGTGGCTTGGATGTTCAGTCCAAGAACTTCCAGCTGGTTTAGGAAATGTAAACTCGTTTTCTTGTTGAACCTTTGCAGCGCCGGACCGCGATGAGAGGCCAGCATCTCAACCAAGCTGTTCAGTTTAAAGACCTTTCAGTTTAAGCTATAAAAGCATGAATAGTTGTTGTTCAGAGACATAAAAAATCTGATTTTCTTTCCACTTTGCCTTTTCTAGACTAATGATTGATAAACTAAATGAGCTGCTAACGGCTCGTTTGGGTTTTTCTTGCTGCTTCCAGAGCTTTGCCTGCCGCGCTGTGAATGAAATGTATTTCTATTATTTCTATTCTCGCTCAGATTGTATTTACCCAAACAGAAAATCGGTTTATTTCTGACATTTCATTCAGAGTAGACCAGAGGGGAGTTTCTAAAGGGCTGGATGGTATTTATTTATTTTTACTTTTGTTTGAATCGGCATGCTGCCACTTAACTTTCCCCCGGAGCCGTGACAACTGGATGTCCCACTGAGGGACAATAATGGACAGTTTCACCCTGTTCTGAACCCTAACCTGAGTGGGGAGACATTTCCTGCCAAGCTCAGGAGGTTTTCCATCTCTGTCTTCAGGCTGCAGCGCTCGTCATGAACATTCGCTCTGAATTATCAGCTGACTTTGTTCCAGTGGAGTTTGATCAGGGCTGAGAACGGCTGGAGAAAAAAGACGGGCTGAGGGTCCCGACACCATCCTGCTGGGTTATCAGCCGTTCTGCTGCCAAAGGCTCAGATTTCTATTAAACTAACAAGCAGCTGCTGCAGCTGAGGCTGCAGGTCAACCGGGTCAACCAACCGGGTCAACCGGGTCAACCCAGCACAGCTCAGTGGTTTCTCTCTAAGCCGACACCAGGAAACCAGAAGTTACTTCCCGGGATATTTAGTTTGATGTTTGACCTTTTAATAAACGCTGTCTGTAACTGTGGAGCCTGATTTGTAGAGATTTCTAATCTGGTTATTATTTCCAGCTGCCTCTGGCAGCACAGACAGAACAAATGCAGCTGTGTTTGATGTTCCTGTCAGTATTTACTCCATCAGGCGGCCATCATTGACTCGGGAAGCCGACCTGAAGGTCACGCTCTGTATAGACGGTCAAACTCTCATCGGAGGCTCAGTGGGAAGACTGTTTGGTGGGACGCGCTGAGGAACATACATAGTTCCAGTAAAAACATGTTTCACTGCTTTAGGAAGTAAAAGCTGTTCATGTTTTCATCCTGGCAGCTGGAGGTTTCCACCACAGACTTCTCTGGGAACGTCATGGAGGGACCCGTCATACTCGTCGTCACCGTCATCGACCAGAACGACAACCGGCCCATCTTCAAGGAGTCCCGCTACACAGGACAGGTGCTGGAGGGATCGCCCACAGGTTGGTCACTCACTCTGGTTTTACTGGTTTTACTGGGCAGCCATGTTTCATTCAGGTCTGCAGGTCAGAGGATTTGCTCTGAATCCTCACTTCAGTCTTTCCCTTTAACCAACATCTACATCTCCATTCTTCCTCATTTCTGCTCCTGGAGTTTCAGCCAATCAGCACCAGGGAAAATAAACGGTGCACATGGATTGGCTGTTTGGCAAACACCAACCAATAATATGTCAAGTTGTATTTTTCTGAGTTTTTTCAGCTTCCAGAGCTGCGTTTTCTTTAAATGTTTTAGATATGCTCCATTAAATAAATCTGCAAATACTCCATACATGATTTGGAGTTATGTTCCACAGAAATAGCCATGAATACTGAACCGTGGCTCAGCAGGGGTCCAGTGCAAATAAATATCAATGTAAAATGAGCCATTTCCTTCCCGTTGCTATGGAAACATTCTGACTGCTTCACCAGATTTGTTGGGATTTTCTCTTGGGATTCGATGCTGATTAGTGTTTCTACAACTCCAAGTGAGCTGGAATGGTTCCACCTCTGATCAGAACCTTTTGGGTCGATGCAGGAGACGTTTGCTCCTGTCCGTCATGGATGTTTTTTCTGACTGATTTGAGGGCAAACATATTTATTCAGCTGCCTTCCTGGACTTTCAGTCCATGTTCATTTCCGGTCCGCTTCAATCCAACTCCGGTCCGCTTCAATCCAACTCCGGTCCGCTTCAATCCAACTCCGGTCCGCTTCAATCCAACTCCGGTCCGCTTCAATCCAACTCCGGTCCGCTTCAATCCAACTCCGGTCCGCTTCAATCCAACTCCGGTCTGTCTGCTTAGAGAGTCCGGTTCGGTCGATGAGATTTGAACGCTAATCGACCTCTGACCTCTGGTCCTCCAAACCTCAGTCTGGTTCGGTTTGAATGTGAACGACAAGTGGACTGGAGGCCGCTCCACAAGCAGGAAGTGGACTACAGTGCAAGGCATTCTGGGTAAATGCAACCAGAGCTAACATGCTAGCCTAGCGCTAGCAGCAGAAATGGCTCCTGGTCTTCAGCCAAAGACTAAAGAGAAATCCTCCAGTACTAAACTCTGACGCCTCCATCTTGTTTCCATCTGGTGAAGCAGGAAGTTGCTCTCAGCGTCTTCAGAGGTTTTAGTGTCGTTTCCTGCAGTGGTTCTTGGTGCAGCGCCCCCACAGGCCAGAAGGGGAACAGGCTGGTTTGGGTCAGAACCACAGCAGCTGCAGGTGGAGCAGATGATGGAGATTTTGTCAGAGATCTTGTTGCCTTTATTAACCTGTTGTGTGGTTTTAGTTGTTTTTCTGAACTGCTTTAGCTTTAGATTTTCTCTGAACCTTTTTCTGCTTTTAAATGTAGAATAAATCAGTGACCTGGAGCCTCTGGCTGAGTTTGCATGATTGTGTGTGTTCTTTAAAGCTGTGAAAATGATCATTTGGTTCCTTTCTTCGCTGAGCATGGGAGATTTATCCAGCACACAGTGCTTCCCGTGTTTAACACGATGGCATGTGGGGGAGTTTCTGCTCGTGCGACCCGACTCCGGTGCAGAGCCAGGGATGTTTGGCTGCTGAATGATATCCTATTCATGCTCAAGTCTTTATGTTTCATTTGACTTGACATGAAAATTGGTCTCTTTAGAGCAGATTTTTCCCTCCTGATCGACTCCAAACCGCGCCGCCTTTAGAGGAGACGGTGGTGATTTATCTCGCCACCTGCTGAAAACTATTCTTCTCGTTCATACTGTGCTTCCAACTGTCATAGTTACACTACATGGAGCTTAGAAGAAATCATTTGCTTTCGCTGCCAGCACCTATTGTTCACCTAGAGAACAATTATCTTGATTCACTTCAAAAATGCCCTTTGGGTTTTCAATTTGCTGCTCATATAATTTCTGTAGATCCTTCTGCTGCATGCAGGACTGTCACATAAAGAGGTAAAATAAAGACCACTAGTTTCATAATACTACTTCCTGTTTTTTTATGAACATCTTCACTGATTATTATTAACATTAATAATCAGCAGAGCTGCAAAAACACAGGTTAGCTCAGAGCGAGCAGCGTCATAAATTCACATTAAACTTCTATCATAAAACATTAAACTGGAGATGAAGATCAGCTCAAAGTGGAAGACAAATAAACCTTCATTCAGTCAAAATGCAGCATGTTGTTCCCAGTAAGTTTATCCTATAAAATTCATGTTTTCCTGACATTCTGATTAGTTTTCAGTAGTTTAAATCGTTTAAACTACAGACTCTTATAATAATATGACATCATGAAGAATAACCAGTTGTTCCATTTATTTAGAATAATCTGTAAATATTTGCCTTTTTTCAATGTTGTATTATTATTGCGTCATTCAGAGTCAATCTGCTCTGATGGAATAAAATAACCGTTAAAACGCCTTTAACATGTAAATCGACTCTTTAATCCAACTCACATTGGATAGAATGTTGTTTTTAAACCCATGTGAATGTAGGTCACAGTTTTAGATGTTTATTTGCATTAAATGAGTATTTATTGTTTGAGTCCTTAACAGTCTGTTCTATTCAGCAGAAAGTTTTAGTGATGAATGTTTTTCATTAGGTTCTGATCCAGTCTCCGGTTCTGCCATTGTCTTTTATGTTTCTCTTTTTGTGTTGCGTTTTGTGCTTCATTAATTAGTTTATTTTGAGTGAAACTCTTCTGGATCTTGAATTTTTGAACTTTGGATTTGTTCAAGTTGACAGGAACTTTTCTGGAATGTTTCTGTGTAAAAATGTCTCTGAACTTTTTCTGGGCTCAGCGGAGGTGAGCCGATCGATCGGCCACCGACCATCATCGGCCCATTTCTGTGAGAAAGCGTCTGATCGGTGATCGATCAGCGTCTCTTGCTGCTGATCACCTGTATCTCCCTTCAGCCTGCAGCTGGTCTCCTGTTTCCTTCTGGCTGCGCAGCATCAGATCCTGCAGTGAGGAACTTTGACGCTCAGAGTGAATGGAGACGTTTGCGTGTTGCGGTTGAAATGACCTGTTGGGTGACGCACGTCACAATGCATCAACACAACAAATCTGACATTTAAAAATCAAGACGTTGATTGATTTGGCTACATGGAGGCTCAACGCAGGAACAAAAGACATCCGGACACAGACAGCAGGCAGAGCAGCGCGGCTACCGACACGCAGCGGATCGGCATCACGGTCAGGAACAAAACAAACAACCCCAACAGTAACTCAGGTTTGGAGCTGCGGAGTGAGTCGCTGGTTCTGTTGGACCGCCGCTACTGGTGGTAATATTTCACGGACGGAGCCGCTGAACCTGCAGACGGTGAACTGTCACAGCGAGAGCTGCTGAGACCTACAGCAGGAACTGAAACAGGTTCTAGATACGTAGTGAAATATGACTAACAGGTCGAAATTAGGTGTATTTATTGCCAGATCATTTTTCCATTTTGCCAGATCACATAGAATCATTTATATCTAAAGTGAAAAACTACCAGCCAATACAGGCGATCGGCAGAGATCGGCTTTATGGATGATCGGAATCATGAAACCTGATCACTAGTACTTAGTGTTTAATACATACATGCAGATGTTTCTGTTGTTTCAGGGGCATTTTCAAAGAAAATTGATTTTATTAATAAATGTGAAAAGTCAGCTGCATCTGTGAACACTGAGTCTGTTAATTCACTGTAACAGACAGAAGGAAGCAATTCATCTAAAAATCAGAAATTACAAACGTGGGCATAAAAATCTGTTATTTATTTGACCTTCTGACCTCCTGGATGATCTCATCGCTGCAGATATTTGATCTTTGTGGAAAATGAACCTCTGCAGATTCAGCTCCAGTGAGTGAGAACTCATTTGAAATGTTGGACTGAATGTCTGTGAAAAACCTCATTTTAAACTTAAACGAGGTTTTAAATGATGAAGAAGAAGAAGAGCTTAAATCCTGACCAAAACATCTGGAAATCATCACCTTTGGTCTTTTGACTCAGTTGAAAACAATCCTCAGAATATTTTCTTGGTAAAACTTGACTTTAGAAACAACTTTCAGTCATTTCCTGTTTCCCTGCGGTCTTGCAGAGTTGCTTTTCTTAATGGTTCTTTCTCTTGCTGAAAACTTGTGTAACAATTACGGGCTAAGCAGCTAACTGCGGCTACAAAAGCAGAGTCAGAAAAGTGGCCCTTTAAGGAGTCTGAGGGTGTGAATGGAAAAAAACAACCAGTCCTTTTGGCTTTTGTGTATATATATATATATTAAGTGATTTGTATAAAAACAGACAATTGCACAGTGCAGGGAGACAAGATAATTAACTCAAAATAAATTAGTGTCCAAGATCATGAAGTCCATAGTTCTTTGTTCCTAGCTCACCATCTTCAGATCCGGGTGAGGATCTGATCCATCAGGAAAATAAAAACCCGACCTAAAAGGTCAGAAAACCCATTAAGTGCTTCTATCAAACAATTGTTTACAAACATAGTACAGAAAAATTGATTAAATTCAAGCATGTTGAATGCAATTGCATAATTTCTAATCATACATAAACATTTTAATCAGGTTAACTTAGCCATAATTCAAATAAAGTAAAACAGAAAATATCCAGAAATCAAAATAAATCAAATACTCAAGCAGAGTGAGAAAAAGGGGGAAAATATATATATTGCGCAATATCAACCTCAAGTGTAGCTACATTCTTTCATTTTAACTTCACTGCCTTAAAATCTGTGTCGAGACACACAAAATTCAGACAGGAGTTTCCTTCTCAGAGAGTGGGCCGTACTGGGCCGCAATCAGCTGGGTCAGAATCCAATGAGCAATCCAACAAGTTTCAATTATAAAAGCAATAATACTATTAAATAAACTCACCACGCAATCAAATCAGGATATTCAAATGTTTGGGCGCGTTTGTGCCGAAGACGGCAACAGCAGGAAGCCACAATCACCGAGAAACAGCTGAGCATGTTTAACCTGCGCTGGAGGCGGCTTTAAATAAGCTGGAGAGTTTGGGACACCACAGGAAGTGGGCCCGCAAAAATAAAAGTCTTTAATTGCGGGTTACACTTGGATTGAATAAAAGCTGAGAGTAAATAAATAAAGCTCCTTGTTATGCATTGCGTGGTGCTGGTGTGTGTTATCTGCAGCCGCGCGGTGTGTGTTGCAGTGTGGTGAGTGTGGCTGGGCAGCAGGGGAAGCTGTAGGGAGGAATGTCACTGCGCTCTGACATTTCTGTGCAAACTGATAAGAAAGACAGCCGAGAGCCGCCGACTGCTGGCAGGCCCTCCTGGTTCCTCCTGGTTCCTCCTGGTTCCTCCTGGTTCCTCCTGGTTCCTCCTGGTTCCTCCTGGTTCCTCCTGGTTCCTCCTGGTTCCTCCTGGTTCCTCCTGGTTCCTCCTCCACTCTTTGTTTGGCTTCTTTTCCTCTTTCACTCCATTCTGCCTTCAACACTGCTCTCCCTAACACTCTTCATATTTAATCTGTTTATTTCCATCATTTTGACTTTATTTACTTATTGACATTTTAGCAGGATTATTGGAGACTTTATTCAACTTGTTCTCCTGAAAACGCTTCAAAACGTTGAGAATGATTCTATATTAGATTAATTGGATCTTCATATTAAACAATAGAGGTTGTGAAAGTTTAGATTTCTAACTACAGACCCTCACAGTGGGATTTACAGAAGATCTGCTTCACTGTTTGTTAAACGCTGTGATGTTCCAGAGTCACTTTAAGCTCTTCATCACTGGCAGTCTGGGTCCAGAAACTGGATCCAGGTCGAGCTTTTCTGTTCTCATATAAGACGTTTGTACAAGAATTAGACTAGATGAAAGATGAAAAGCTACCCATAAACATGCAGGAAGTGCAGCATCCTCTCCAGAACAGGAACAGATGCTGATGTGTCTTTTCCTCTTTTTCATTTCATTTGGTTAGAAACTGTGCAGCGCTCACTTTCAACCCAGAAAAGGAATTAGAACAAACTTGGAATCCAGAAAAAATTCTTCCAGAACAGGAACATTTAGTTTTTATTACTACTTAGAAACTGTGGAGCACTCATTACTTTTATAGCAAACTTAGAAAGAGCCGCGAATGCTCACTCATACTGATCTACCAACGCTGAACATCTAGTTTACACACTTTGGATCAGCAGTAGATTCTTCTTCTTCTTTTGCTCTTTCTTGTGGTTTGTTGTTTTGTTTGCATTTCCTTTTACATCCTGTAAGGCTCTTTGTGTTGCCTTGTTGCTGAAGCTGCTTTAGAAATAAAATGACCGTTTTAGATCCTCGGTCCTGCAGGGATGACACCATGGTGACCCAGCAGCTCCAAAGATTGTCTTTAAAATAATATTTCAACCTGTCAAAAGGCTGGAGATGGGAATTATCTTACGCTATTATCTGGCATCAAACGGGGATATTTACGTCTGTCCCTGTTTACATAAAGTTGATCATAATCATTATTTCATTAACTGGCCCATCTGGGTTCTGTGTGACCTTTGTTATAATTATAAATGTGAGCAGGAAGAGGTTACGACCCCATGCTGTGACATCCTCACTGAATTCCGTGTTGTGGGCAACGGGCCCGGCGAATACCCGTGGTTAAACGGACGGCGGAGTCCGGCGGTAACAGGCGCTTAAATTCCATGACAAAAAGAAAAGGGAGGAAGAAAAAAAACCCCCAAAAAACAACAAAAAAAAACACTTGGTATTTTATTTCATTTTATTCTATGTTGCATGACTTTGTATTTTGTGTTTATGATGTAAAGCACTTTGAAATGCCTTGTAGCTGAAATGTGCTATACAAATCAAATTTGATTGATTGAATGTGTCAGTTTTTCAGTTGATGAAAATGACTTTAGTTGTTCTACATCAGGTGTGTTAAACTCATTTTTGTTTTGGGCCAAATCAAGATCATGAAGGCTCTTAAAGGGCCGGTTGTGCCAGAATGTGTAGATAAAACCTGTTCACAAACTGTTAATATGTCAATAAATTCTTAAAATTACATCATATTATTGAACATCTTTTCAGTCCCTTCAGGAACTAATAATAAATGCGACTGTTTATTTACTGGCTGTATAAATCATGGACTATAATCATACATCAACTAAAATCTCAAGAAACTGGAGGGATTGATTGGTACAAATAGGCAGCAAACAGATAAAAACTGCATTGATATGATTGATAATATAATATTTAGTGTTTAGTCTAGTCTGTGGAGGGCCACAGAAAAAGCTACGGCGGGCCGGATTTGGCCCCCGGGCCTTGAGTTTGACACACGTGATCTAAAGGAACTGGTTCAGAGGTTTTGGTTGTTTTTTCTGAATGTTCTTGGCCTTCCCACTCCGTAATCAGGTTTGTTTAACTGGACATGATGTAGTGATGATGATGCCATTAGTGTTTTGTGTTTTGGTTGATTTGGTCATTTCTGCTGATGTTTCACTCAGTCGAACGTGGAGTGGAGGAAATGCTCTGAAGGCTAAAACATGATTCTGGATCGAAGGCGTCCTGTTGCATTGCCTGCTAAAAATGGAAGCATAACCTGTTAAAGTTTCCATTTCAACCTGGGAAATGTTGAGCTGAGATGTCAGAGCGTCTCCTGCTGTCCTCCTATCGAAGCTCTCCATCTCTCCGCAGCTGCCTGCCCAGTTCACCCAGGGAGTCGTGTTTTCATGATCCAGTGATGGAGCCGCAGGACGCACAGACTGTTTGTTGTCTGCCGCAGCTGCAGTAAATGCAAGTCCAAGCAGCGCAGCTGGAAACCGGCATCAGAAATACGTTTCCAGAGCGGAGCGGCGCTCTGACATCAATTACGGTCGATAAAATCAGAGCCTTTCTCTTAATAGTTTTAAAGCAGAGCAGAGTCGATTCCTGGCAGCAGCAGGACAGCCAGGAGGCGTGCGAACCGTTTACTGCTTCACTCAGGATTTCTCACCTCCAACTTTTCATCTGAAGGATCAAAACATTTTCAGCTTGCAGCAAAACAAGGATTGGTTTTTAGCAATGAAACAAGGTTTGATTCCAGTACATCTCAAAACATGAACATATTTTATCAGTTTGATATTTGTTGCCAGTCATCTCAGAAATTGCAGCAGGTCTTTTTATAGAGGTTCAACAGACACAGGCTGAAATCTATGAAGCTTTTATTTGGTGATACTTTGTGAATCCCTGAGGAAACCAGATGTGAAAAAGTAACGGAGGTGTGAATCCTTTAGCAGGTACTGAAGTGAGGTTTAGTTTTTGAAATGGTTTCATTTCTTCTGCTTTGGTTGGGAAACAGACACACAGCTTTCCCTCCTAAAGCTGCTGTTTCTGTGGCAGAAGGCAGGAAATGTTCTTGTGCCTGAGGCCTTTAAAGAGAAACAAACTCTGACAAACAGCATGGAGTCTGGATCTGAACAGTTTAAATGTAATCAGTAAAACCTTAAATCTAAAGCAAAGCATTAATCTCAGCGCCAAGCCGAATAATGGACTCTTATTTTGTTAGATTTGGCTGAAAGTGAGCTCCATTATTTCTGATGTTCCTTGGTAAAGAGCGATTCAGAGGAGTTGTCATAATGAGACGGAGGAGTGCACAGCTTTCCTTCCTGCCATCATAAGCTCTGAAAAATTCAGCATTTTATTAACAATCACTATAACATGGCAGACTAAGTTCATTCTCCAAACTTTGTCATGTGCAGAAACGTTTAAATATTACAAGATGTTCTCTTCAGAACCAGTGGAGGCCGAGGTTAACAACAGAGAACAAAGGTTAAGACCAGGAATGTATCTTCTTGTCGTTTCTGCTCTATGAAGAGATGGAAAGAAGAAAAAAAGAGCTGAATTTATATTTCGGTTGGAGCGGACGGTTTCCTGAATAAACCGTTTTATTTGCATCAGGAAGAATCGACTGTAGTCTGCAGTAAAACTGGACACACGGAAACCAAAGACACGGAGGATGGGCCGCCGCAGTAAAGATGGCCGCCGCAGTAAAGATGGCCGCCTCAGTAAAGATGGCCGCCGCAGTAAAGATGGCCGCCTCAGTAAAGATGGCCGCCGCAGTAAAGATGGCCGCCTCTCTGGATGGATTGTAAAGTTGCTGAGAGCGACAGCAGAAGGTCAGCAGGAAGCTCATCAAGCTAACAGCTAACAGCAGCGGCCTTTAGTGGAGCTGCAGCTTCTGACCCGGTTCTGACCCGGTTCTGTTTGGATGTGGAGTCGGTCCAGGTGTTGTGGGTTGGGATGTGACGCGTTCACTGACTCAGATGTTTTCATCGCTTCATTATCATCATTTCCAGCCGTAGTTTAGATTTACGGTCTGGATTCTTCTGCTGCTGAGTTTTTATGACAATGAAGGAAAAGTTGATCAAATCCAGACGCTTTGGAAACTATCGGATGTGATTTAGTCCCACATGGGGAAGAGGAGCAGAGCGGATTGTGCTCAGGGTGAAAGGTCGGAGTTGAAGCAAGCAGACTGCGGTGAAGAAGTCAGATTTTGATGCCATTTGGGCAAAAAGCTGAGATGTGGGTCGTATTAGCAGAGGTCATCTAGTACAGATGAACTCTGAATGGAACTGTGAAAGTTTTCTGTTTTCTGGCTTCAGTTTGTGGTGAATCTGTTGTTGTTTGTCCAAACCCTGCAGAGCTTTGAGTTGACGCTACAGACCGTGTTATGGTTGGGACCTCGGTGCTTCAGCCCTGAAAATATAATCAGGAACAAGCAGCTGTCCTGCTCTCCACTCTGGTAACGGAGGAGCAGTTCAAGGCTGCAAGAAGCCGGCGCAGGTCGGCGCATGCAGAGAAGGAAGGATGTGATTGATGTGGGAGATATTCACCCAGCCAGGATATTCCCCTTCAACTGGCAGGTAATTTGCAGCATGATGGTTTGAGTTTGGCCCATTATGCTTCCCATGTCCACCTCTTTCAGTCTCTCTCCTTCTCTTGCTTTGTGAGCAACAGTCTCTCCAACACCCAGCCGGGTGACCCGCTGTCCCACAATGCCTCATTATCAGCCTGTCAGCCTATGAAGGCTGGCTAAATTAAGGTCCAAGACAGCTGAGGCGACTGGCCAATTAACTCTGGAGCATTTCTGCGTTGGAGAGTTTTATCCGATGCTGCCCGGCTCACAGAGGGAGCAGCAACGTTTATTAATTGCTTTAATTACGCGGAGATGCTTCGTGTCTCTGAGCTTCAGCTGAAAAGTTTGGAAATATTACATGAGACTTTCTGAAGCTGAAACTCGGCACAACATTATGACCGCCATGTTGGTCCAGCGCATGTTGGAGCTACAGGTGGCGTAGCGCAGGTGTGCTGCAGGTGTGCTGCAGGTGTGCTGCAGGTGTGCTGCAGGTCTGCTGCAGGTGTGCTGCAGGTCTTTGGTAGGTGGGTCAGTCAAAGTAGCGCCCATCTGGTTGGGTTCTGGTTCTGTTGGTTCTGTTGGTTGGCACCAACAGAACTTTACCCAAACCATCAGTGGGTTGCCTCCGGGTCACCAGCCCCACTCAGCCGATGGCTGCATGATCCATGAATACCGGGCCAACTTCTGGTCTGGTTCTGATGGTCACATGGATGTTGATGAAGAGTCCAGAATGGTCGGGTCGAACCTCATCCAGCTCTTCTTGCTGGTGAATTTTTCTCCTCGTTGATGTGAAAATATTTAGTGACTGGTGAGAACTGCATGAAGTGTTTGTTAATCCAGAAAACATTCCCAACTATTCAACTTCCAGAAGCCGGTTCTGGTCCAGATAGCAAGGCGGACGGTTTCTGACTGGCACCATCTGTGAGCTCCTCTGATCGGTTCTGGTCCAGGCAGAGAATGAAACTCGTTGGTCATCAATCCTCTGAACTTGTAAACTGGTTCCTCTCTGCCAGGATCGCTGCTTCCTGTCCGGTTGTTAAACGCCGCCGGCGGCTCGGTGGGCTGCATGTCGGCCGTTCAGCTGCAGCCTGATGGTCTGCAGCTCCTCAGGAAACCTGTGATTTCTCTCAGAACCAGCAGAAACTTTAACTTTAGCATCATCTGTTGGGTTGAACAGACCAGCTTCATGCACCAGTTCTCCACCGTTCCTCTGTGTACCAACCAGTCAAGCATTTAAACTTCCTCACTTCTTCACACATCTCATGTTTTTTGGGTTTTTTTGAGGGAGAAAAAGTTTTGTTTCCAGCTGATGCATTGCTCCAATAACCAGAGTTAATAGTTGCCTTGCCAGTGGTCATAATGTTGTGCTGATTGGTGCGAGTGGGTGATTGTGCAGAGAAAGGAGAAAGGGTAACCGGTGGGCTGCAGGTTGATGATCCTGCTGGTTGAGTCCAGTGATGAACTCTCTGGGTTTTCTCTCATTTCTATGCATCTGTTCTCTCCTTTCAGCGAAGCTCCATTGATTCTCCTCAGCCTGTTAACTGAGCTATCATCTTTTAAATTACCAGAGGTAGTGATGTAGATTACACCGCTGAGAGGGGAAAGTGTACCCTAAATGGGTCTCATATGCAGCTGTGATTTGAGATGAATATTTGTAAATGGGACTTTATGTGAATGGGTTTTGGTAGTTTGGAGTAAATAATTTTGCTCCCTGGTGGTTTTACAGTATTTGTTGCCTGCATCAAACCTCAGAAACCTCATTTCTGTGTCAACGCTCTGCGTCTGATTCCTCTGCGTTGTGTGATTTTTATGTAGATGGGAATTTATTTAGAGAAACAACCTGAAGCGGAACCCAGAGGCCCAGAAGTGCTTGTTCTGAAACCTGAGGAGGATCAGGAAGTCGGGGTTCGCCAGCCGCTCACCGCCGGCGTCTCTGGTGGCCGTTCCACTTCCTGACTGACTTCCTGACTAACACATTTTCACATGAACTCCCATATCAGCAGGCCTGATTATCGTCACTCTCTTCTCTTTCCTCAACGTCTCCAGACTTTCCCAGTCCAACCTGAGCATGTCTCCATCATGCCTCTGGTTTCCTCCATCAGAACAAAACGGCGCCAGTTCTACTGTGACCCTTTAAAAAGCTCAGTTATGCTTTCATCTCCAGTGAATTCAAGTACTTCAGTTGAAGATTGAAAACCTGCTGAAATGTTGTTGACTGTTTTCATTCCAAGTGGCAGGATGGTAAGTGCTGGAAGGCGTCGCTACCTTCAGATGGATCGTATGGCGGTGAACCAATGATCTGCTGTCTTTTCTTAAATCCTCGGAGTTCGCTCCGTTTGTTCGCTCCGTTTGTTCGCTCCGTTTGTTCGTTCCATTTGTTCGTTCCGTTCGCTCCGTTCGTTCCGTTCCGTTCGTTCCGTTTGTTCGTTCCGTTCGCTCCGTTTGTTCGTTCGTTTGTTCGTTCCGTTTGTTCGTTCCGTTTGTTCGCTTCGTTTGTTCGTTTCGTTTGTTCGTTCCGTTTGTTCGTTCTCCTGATGAAAGGTCCAGCCTCCTGCAGACTCTTCCTGTCTGCAAACAGCCAGCAGTTCTTCCAGGCAGCTGATTTGAATTCATGAAACAGTCAATAAATGGTTCCTGGTTAGTCTCTGATGGAGCAGATGTTATATCCTCCTAATAATAACTATATAAGACAGACAACACTGTTGAACATGATATTCTTTACTGTATTAAATAAATATGGTCCTAAATCAGGCAGGATTGACTGCAGACTTGGTGAAACGTCAGAAGTTCAGCTTGATTTCAGCTTCAGCCCCGATATTCTGTTGTTTTTGGAAACTGAATTCAGTTAAATTCAGTAAAATACTTTGTTTAACTCAAAGAGGTTGAATTCAGTCCAGGTGTCGTCATTGTGGATGGTGATGCTGTGGGCAGGAAGGACCTGATCAGCCTGAAGAAGCCTCTATCAGCCGCTCGCTCGCTCGCTCTGCTTACCCACCTCCTTTGCTTTTGCTGCTTCTCTCCAAGTCTCTGCCTGGCCGTTAGAAAAAGGTTCTCACTTTGCTCTGCTTGTAGGAAGCCTCTGTTTTAGTTCTTCTGGGGTTTGGGGTCAAAGTTCAGATATTATTAGATCGTAAGAAAATGAAGCGAGGAGGGGAGAAGCTCGGGTTGGACTGTGAGTGTCTGGAGCTGTGGAGGGACGATAACCAGACCTGCTGATGTGGGAGTGGATCAGCAGCAGTCAGGAAGTGGAACGGCCACCAGAGACGCCGGGAGCTGAGCGGCTGGCGAACCCCGACTTCCTGATCCTCCTCAGGTTTCAAACATGTTGCTACGGTTACGCGTCATGCCAACTGTCCGACAGTAAACAGAAATAAGAGCAGAAATCCTCTCAGCTGCACAGCAACCAGAACCAGAGGGAGTAAAATATGCAACAACTCAACCAGAGCAACGGCGGATCAGTTTATTATGATTCTGAAGGATGAGACGACTAAATAAAGTTTCCATCTAATCTAATCTAATCTAATCTAAAGTCCTAAAATGATTTCTACTGCATCCATGAATAGGATCAGCAACGAGACTTCTGATGTTTTTCGGTTTCTCTGTGGACAGAAGTGTTTTTTATCTTTCTGCTTCTTATGAGTCAGAATATCATCGAGCTGAATCCATAATCTGGTTCTGAGTCTCTGTTCATGTCAGACGGTTGTTGGTTGAAATCCCAGTAGATAAGCAGACTGTGCTGCGCTGTGATTGGCTGATCGGTGGAACGAACAGGGAGCGGTTCCAGCTGCAGACTCTGAGTCTCCTTCATGGCAGCAGCTGAGGAGCTGCAGGCGAAGAGATCCTCTGATTGAGTATTGATCCGGTATCGTCAGACAAGCAGAGATGACAAAAGTTCGCACATGAAACAAGATGGCAGCCGGCGAGGCGCCGGCCACCTGGCTGATGAGGTGTGATCATAGTCTTGTCCAAACACATGCAGCAATGGAATTGTCAACTTGTCAATATGATGTTGTTCATCACCATTAAGGACGTCTGTTTTCTGCTAACAGACGTCAGAAACTGAGAATGAAAAATGATGTGAGGAAACTCAATCTGCATTCTGAGAGCTTCCTGTCTGTGAGGAGGAGCTTCTGACCGCAACGCTTTGCTTTCTCTGGTTCTTACTTAGTTTTTATCCTTGACAGCCTGAGAAATATTCAGCAGCAAAATGAAACATAAAGGTTTATAGAAATACATTTGCTGTCAGTTTAATGTCCCTGGAGCTTCTTCTGCGTATCATAAAACTCAGTGGACTGCAAAAGACGGCTGCTGTGTTTTCCCTATTGCAGAGAAGCTTTAACTCCCATGATGCCTTTCAAAGCTGGTATCTTCAGCCTCTGAATGGAATCCAGGAAGAACTGGACCGAAACGGACCGGTCCGAACCGGTCCGACGGTCTGAACCGGTCCGAACTGGTCCGGACCGGTCCGACGGTCCGAACCGGTCCGAACCGGTCCGACCGGTCCGAACCGGTCCGGACCGGTCCGAACCGGTCCCAACCGGTCCGACGGTCCGAACCGGTCCAGACCGGTCCGATTCATCTCCACTCACCCAGATGTTATCTTTCATTTTCTCCGTTTGAATTGATCGTCATCACAGTAGTTTTGTCCACGGCTGAATTAAAAAGCATCAGGAAGTGGGAGTGACTCCAGATCAGAGCCAAGCAGGAAGTTCCCCCCGG
Organism: Poeciliopsis turneri; assembly: GCA_922788865.1. NCBI lineage: Eukaryota > Metazoa > Chordata > Actinopteri > Cyprinodontiformes > Poeciliidae > Poeciliopsis > Poeciliopsis turneri. The sequence continues at coordinate 221,404 of CAKLNU010000197.1, forward strand.
TGGAGCTGCAGCCGCCTCCGCCCGCTAAGCTCCACCTCCTCTGAGTTTTGGCAGCTCTACTGTCTTTAGTGACACTTTTCAGTAAATTCCTCTGGTTTTACGGTTTGGGGTAGTTTCAATGAATCGTTAATCGCGTCTCTCTTCTGTCTTGCTGCATCTTATGGTGCAAATATTTCATGTTTTAATCTCGGCAGTCTGAAAGCGACGGCTCCTGGGGCTTCCTGTTTCCACTGGCACGACTTTCAAACCCAGAGCAGAATACAGAGGAAATCTTTCTCTCTTGAATTTTCTGAGAAAAAAAACATGTTGATATTTTCTGAGATGTTTTCTGAACTTTTTGTGGTTCCTGCTTGTTTGACCTTTGAACCCTGAAGGTTTCTCGTAATAGAAAACCTCGTTGACACTCAGACTGATTGAACTGATTGATAATTCGATGGGATTATGGAGCTGAACCTTTTCATGTTTCAATCTGTTGCATCGCAGGAACCTGAAGTCTCAACTTTCATCATCAACTCCATTCATTTCTTCTCACACTGTCCAAAATGTTTTGTCTCAACACGCGTCTGATGCGTTTCCTGTAAGTGGGTGGTTCCGGTTGGATCTGCGGTGGGTTTGCAGTTTGTGTTGGACTCCAGCAGAGCTGCTGCTCATCACTCAGGATCTACAGTTTGACTGGATGTCATCAAGTGTTAACCTTCAGGACGGTTCCGTCTGTAAACATCTAAATGAACACGTTTGGTTGGCAGCCATATTGGATTTACAAGCTGGGGTTGGTAAGAAAAATTACAACAATGTTTTATAGTGAGTAGAAGACTGCAGAACGCTGCGTCTGTCGCTGAACCCGTCCCACAGGTTCTGCCTCAGACAGCTGATAAAAACATGCTACCCAAATCAACGTGAAGCTTTTACTTTGAAGTTGGGCTGAAGTGAACCATGAGGAGGAACAGAACCGGGGGACTGGGAAGGAAACCAGGGGGGCAGAACAGGAAGTGAGCCGGAGGCTCCGAACGAGACGGGAAGGCAGACGGCATCATATGAATACAGTCGCATACGTTGACTTTACTCCAGGACAGGGAGACAGAAGCAGCATGCAGAGAGCGTTTACTGTTAGCTTATTAAAGGCTAATGTGGTGCAACATGAGGGAAGGCGTCTCTGCAGCATCCTTCCTGCGAAGGCAGGAACCTCCATGCTGCGTTCAGAGCTGCCTGATGCCGCCAGGATTTATCTGCCTCTCCGTTTCCATTAATGACCCCAGAAACCCGAGCTGCGCGGGCAGCAGCTACCGCCGGCCTGCGACTGGACACGTGCAGCTCCTGGCCGCAGGAAACTTCCTCATCATCCGTTTGCTTTCTCCTGGAAAGCACTCTGTGGAAGAGCTGCTCCATTATTGGCACAAGTGCATTTTGACGAGGGGTCAAGTGCGTCCAAATGTCGCCACGTTTAGAAAGACTCTGCTCTGCAATCTGGAGCTGCTGCGGCCGACTCCACTTTACAGCTGACCCCCGTTTTGCTTTTCTGCTTTGTCTGGCCTTCGCTTTCATCTGTCAGCGGCTCTAAAACATCCTGGAAGGCTGTATAGAGTAGAGGAGCCAAAGCAGCCGCCGGACCGGAACCGGACTGGGACCAATTCACAATGTGGAACCGGAGAACTTCACAGGAAGTTCCAGTCCGGTCCGGTCCGGTCCGGTCCGGTCCAGTCCGGCTGAACCGTTTGCTCAGCAGCACTTCCCTGCTGAGATAAAAGCTTTGTGCAGGTTCTGGTTTCTGCTGACTGGTTCCGAGACGATCCAGGAAATTTATCGTCGGTTTCATGTTCCTCATATTTGGTAAAACTGGAGATTAGAGGCATCAGGCTGTGGTTACGGCACCTGCTGGGAAACACTGACAGCAGGAATTAAACTGTTTATTACTGTCAACCACATAATTACCGTCTGCCCGTAAAAGATTACGATGTTTAACATTAATGCTGTTAATATTACATCGTTCCATAAGAGTGATGGAGGACTAACTGGAAAAACTCCTGGTCTACATCTGCTGCTGCAGAGAAATGAGACGCCACATTAAAAGAAGCGTTTTGTTTTTCATAAAGTATCATCTGAGCGTTTCTCTCACTGCAAACACCAAACCCCACCAGCTGCTTTTAATGGAAACATGAGACAAAACTAACAAGTCATGTTACACAAAGATATCAGTTATTATTCCTCAGTACTAATAAAACTAGTAGTATTGTTTGATGACATCTCTCCCCTGTGACCTTTGACCTGACATGGCAGCATGTCAGTGTCACCCTCTGGGTTCAGAAGATGAACTGAACCAGATTCTGTCCTGTTCAGACCTTCTGTCTGTCAGTCACAGTGTTGTATAAAGTACTGAAATCTCGGAGTCAAGTAAAAGTATCGGTACCGCTCCAAAATATGACTTTGGTAAAAGTAAAAGTCACTGATTGAAATGTTACTTGAGTTAAAGTATTAAAGTATCTGAAACGTCTTGTACTTAAGTACAGAAATTACTGTAAAAAATGAATGTACTCAAGTAATGTAATGAAAAGTACAAGTAAAAAGTAAAACAAGGCAAATGCAGTTTGAATGACATTTTTTATATTTTGGTAAACTTGTAAAATACACTTAAAATAATGAACACAACCAAGTGCAGGCAAAATGAAACCTGCTAATAGATAAACCTGCAGCATCATTTAGTTAAGAAAATTAGGAGCTTTACCTAAACCACTAGGTTTAAATAATTAATAAGAGAAAATAATAAATAAACTTGTGATCCAAAAAATACAATAATCCATGAAACAGCCAACACTCAGTACGTTCTGATGACGTCACCACATCGCGCAACTCTCTCTCGGTGCGTCACGATCCGGAAACAATAAAGCTAATTGAAAATAAAGCCGGAAAATGTTTGAAAATGACAGATAAGGATTAATGTGAACTGAAGCGGGAACACCGCGTGTTGATGAACCGCGCCAGTTTAAACTGCAGCAAAACGGAAGTTAGCGATTGTGTGTTTGTGTGTGTTTGTGTGTGTGTGTGTGTGTGTTTGTGTGTGTGTTTGTGTGTTTGTGTGTTTGTGTGTGTTTGTGTGTGTTTGTGTGTGTTTGCGTGTGTTTGCGTGTGTTTGTGTGTGTTTGTGTGTTTGTGTGTGTTTGTGTGTGTTTGTGTTAACGCGGCTCTTTAATTAGGTCGTAACTCGTGACGCTCCTCCGTCACAGTAACGAGTAACTAAACCACACATTGAAAATGTATCGCAGTAAAAGTATGCAATTAAGTTCGGAAATGTAGTGAAGTAAAAGTGAAAGTTATCAAAAATTTTCATACTCGAGGAAAGTATGAAGTACTCCAAAATATACTTAAGTAAAGTAGTGAAGTATTTTTACTTCGTTACTGTACAACACTGATCAGTCACATGTATTTATGAAGCTCTTCCAAACAGCAGCTTCAGTAGTTACAATGAACCACAAAGACTGAAAAGCTTTGCAACAAAATGGATCTTTAGATCTTTACCCTGTGAGCCTGAAACAGACCTGAGAAAAGGAAACGGTTCATTCTGAAACGGTTCATTCTGAAACGGTTCATTCTGAAACAGTTCATTCTGAAACGGTTCATTCTGAAACGGTTCATTCTGAAACGGTTCATTCTGAAACGGTTCATTCTGTAGTAAAAGGTGATGAATGGAATCTGTTTCTCTAATGTTTGTGATGATCTGTCTGGTAAACGAGCCTGAAGCTTTGAAGTGATTGCGTTTGAGACGAATCCACCTCTTCGCTCTGTTACATGTTTGAATCCTGGAAGTGTTTTCGTCCCGTTAAGCTCCGCCCCCATGGTGCCGTCAGCCATTTTCCTGACGCCGCTACCCGGGTCCGATGATGGATGATGCTTTCTGTGGGTCTGCTGTCCACCAAGCTGCATTTCCTCACAGGCGCCGTTTATGAAACTGTCACTGCGAAACTCATGTGAGATCATGTGATGGTTCCAAATCCCCTGAGGAACCAGGATGTCCTGAACCGACGACACAAATCTCTGCTTCTTCTGAGGAAGAGGAATCATTTTCTGCTTTTGTATGTTGAAGTTCAGCCAAAACGATGCTTTTTAAATCAGTTCTAATATTTCTTACTGACCTTTGATACTTTCAGCATGTAATCGTTTTGCATAATGGGCGATGTAGAACCGGGCGGTTCTAGTCAGAACTCCAGCAGCAGGTTCTGGACCAGCTGCAGGTTCTGGACCAGCTGCAGGTTCTGGACCAGCAGGTTCTGGACCAGCTGCAGGTTCTGGACCAGCTGCAGGTTCTGGACCAGCAGGTTCTGGACCAGCAGCAGGTTCTGGACCAGCGCAGGTTCTGGACCAGCAGGTTCTGGACCAGCAGCAGGTTCTGGACCAGCGCAGGTTCTGGACCAGCAGCAGGTTCTGGACCAGCAGGTTCTGGACCAGCAGATTCTGAGCAGATTCTGAACCAGCAGGATTCTGGACCGCAGCAGGTTCTGGACCAGCAGGTTCTGGACCAGCTGCAGGTTCTGGACCAGCTGCAGGTTCTGGACCAGCTGCAGGTTCTGTTGGTTTGTTCCTGCTGTAGGAATCAAAGTTTCTCTGATCAGAGACTTTGGGCTCTGGTTCCGGAAATGTTCTGCTGCTGCTAGAAGGCCCCCTGTGAAACCCAAGGGTCAGGTCAGAGGTCACAGGTCAGTCTGATCTCTAGTTTCCAGCTGGAACAACTGAAGCTCTAGATCTATAACTCTAGCTCTATAGTTCTAGATCGTTCCTCTTCAATAACTTCAGCTCTTCCTCTGTCTCACCTGAGCCGCCTTCAGCTGCAGCTCAGTCAGTGACGCCCAGAGATAAACATGTTTCCTTCTTTACCAGAAAGCAGCTCTGAAATAAATCCAGAACGTCTTCAAAACATAAAACGTCATTTTATTCAGACAGTTTAGACAATTAGTGGAAGCAGCTTTAAGATGTGGTTTTTTTCTCTGACATGTTTGTATTTGTGGACCAAATAAAGACATTCATCAGTCAAAGTTTTAATATTTCCATTTTGGAAAAATGTTTTTGTTGAAATAAAATATTCTTCAGTTTATTTTATTTCTGAAGAGCCATTTCACAACCAACGTCACCGGTAGGCGCTTTGCAAACAGAGTGATATGATTTAATGCCGTTTTCATTCCAGAGGATCCTTCTCATAATCACAGTCAGTGCATTATGGTCAGTTTATTTTTCTAATTAGTTTAATTAGTTTAAAATGTTTCTAATGAATTTGATGTTTATGAAAGTAAAATGGTAAAACAGATCAGATCAGATCAATCATCTTCAAAAAGCCGTTGTAGATTTAAAAAAAAATCTAAATATTTGCATATATATGAATATATAATATCTGCAGCAAATCTTTCCATTTTATTATTGATGGACAGTAATTTAAAAAAGCTTTCATTAGTATTGTGACTAAATATAAATTTATATAATTTCATTTATGAAAGTTTAACAGTTTAATTACAGCTTTAGTTGAAGATTTTTTGCCTTACAGGGAAATAAATTCTTTGACTGCCTGACATGTAGGAAGGAAACGTGAAACCAGAGCAAACACTGGATGCTGTTTTCAGTCAGATTCCCTTAAAAACAGAAACTTTTTGCTTATTTTAAGGCTTTGATTGATGCTCAATAGAAGGAAAATGTCTGATCAGCTCCTAAAGATGAATTTCTTTTCATTTCCTCCGTTTAACTGTGCATGCACAAAGCTGCAGTGATGAATTACTCTAACGGTTTAACATATTCTGACATGTGCAGTTAAGCACCGCTTCCTGAAAACTTGCCTCTTTCTGGGCTTCTTTTGTTCGGCTCCTTTGTGTGACGTGTCTGCTAATAGTTGGCATATTTCCTGCATGAAATCCTGCATGAAAGGTTGCGATCGTTCATTCTAATGGCTCTCTTGGGTCTTGCATTTTAATGAGTTGCCTTGAGCTTCCAGTCCACACTCCAGAGTCTGCAGTAGTGGAGACGGATGTTTAACCTGATGATTGAAGCTGAGAAACGGAGAGATAAGAACAAAAATAAAGAGAAAGTTTGGAAAATAGAATGAGGATTTAACTCGCATCTCTTATATCTGGAAAGAAGCAAATATTAGGAAGTAAGTGGAATACAGTTATCATCACAGCCAGTTCACCAGCAGGAGCCAGGCACTGGTGACCAGTCATCATTAATGGTGCATAATAATCACGACTCAGCATGTTTGTGTTGCGCTTTGATCAGCAGTAAAGAAACACTTTCAGTTTCTGAAATGTTTGATTTGATGATTTAAAACCTTTTCCAGCATGACCAGCCTCAGCCTGTATGGATCACACATCGATGGAGCCGCTTCACCGTCTAAACATCGACATTTGAGAATAAAACACGAACTGGGTAGTTTTTCTGATTGGACAGCCTGGTGTCCTCTGTCCTGTTCTGGTGTCACTTTCTAAACGTTCCCTCCAGAACGCGGCTTCTTGGTTCCGCGCTAAAACATCTTGCCTGTGTTCAGGTGTTTTCCTCTGCTGATCATTGTTTTTTGTTTTTTGTTTTCTCTCCGAAGAGTTTTTGCAGCGCTAGTGGCTCGTTATTTTTTACAGTAGGCAGACAGGAAAGAGGAGAGGGGGAAGAAATGCGGCAAAGGTCGCCGGGACCGGGAGTTGAACCCGCGACGTCCGCGTCGAGGACTGAGGCCTCCAAACGTGGGGCGTGCTGACCCCCTGCTGATCATTGTTAGTTGGATAAATTATGATCAATATCCTAAACATAGAAGAAATACAAACAGATTCCCAGCTGCATTGAAATGTTGACCAATGTGAAAGCAGTTGGCATGGCAACCTAGAAAATGTCCAATTACTTAGAAGTTGATGAGGAAGTCATTGGTAAATTGATGCTGATGGACTGAAATCGATCTTCTGCCAACAGAAATCCTGACCGAGGAGCGAAGCACCAACACATCCTGATTCTCTTCATGATTTATCTGATCTAAAAACTCTTTCTTTAAAAACTCATCACTCACATTTGATCAGAAACTGGATCATATTCAACGTTTCGGTTCTTCAGAGAAACTAAATTAGTTTAGAGAAAGGATCAAATGAGTGGTTATTAGATTTGAGGATAAGAATGTTTTAATGGTCTTGAATCCAAACGCTTAACTTATGGATGAAGTTTTCTGTTTCCTGCATGTTTATTAAACCTGTGGTGAAAATCTGAAAGTCCTGGAAGCAAAGTGCTTTTCATTCACGTCTCACTCTGAATGTTTCCCTCCTGAAAATGACTTCTTACGCCTCATTTAGTTTTTCAATTATCAAGCTAAGAGTTGATTTCATTACCATGGTGTGATTGTCTTCACGTAGACTCAAGCTGTCTGTGGCTTTTCTCTCCTCATTAGCGTAGCTCTGTCTATATATGGATCCTCATTAGCATACAGTGCATGGCGGCTGCTTGTATGTTAGCTTAAACAAGCTTCCATCCTAAACTGACCTCTGACCAATCACATCGCAGATCAGAGCGCCGCTGCAGGTAAACACCAACAGCTGAGCTATCAGCTTCTCTCACAGGAAGCATAACAGGATGATCTTCGTAATAATTTATCACCCAGAAATTGTGTAACAGTTCATCTGTAAAATGACTTCAATAAGGAACATGAGAAATAAGGAGTCAGAGGTCTGTGATGCTGCAGGAGACAGAGGTCTGTGATGCTGCAGGAGTCAGAGGTCTGTGATGCTGCAGGAGACAGAGGTCTGTGATGCTGCAGGAGACAGAGGTCTGTGATGCTGCAGGAGACAGAGGTCTGTGATGCTGCAGGAGTCAGAGGTCTGTGATGCTGCAGGAGTCAGAGGTCTGTGATGCTGCAGGAGACAGAGGTCTGTGATGCTGCAGGAGTCAGAGGTCTGTGATGCTGCAGGAGTCAGAGGTCTGTGATGCTGCCAATTTTTGTAAATCAAACTTTAGTTATTTTGCTGCCTGTTCCTTTATATTCATGAATAATTAATGTCATAAGTGGATTATATGTCAAGCGGCGGCTGGGGAAATGTGAGCAGCTCTTCCAGGAGTTTCTGTAGATTCATACCGAGATATTTTTACGCTGCAGATGCATGACAGCAGTGGCAGCGAGTTCCAGGTGGAGAGGCGGTTTGTGCTGCAGCGTTTCCTCCCACCGTTCTCTTGTTCCTGTAATTTTCTCTGTTTCATCTCGGCTTATCTCTGCTGCGTTTCTGCGTTGGTAATTCATGTCGGAGAAGACGATCCGTCTTTGAACTTCCTTTGATCTCATTCACACCTTGGATTGGATTGGATCAGCCTTTGGTCTTTTCCCTGCCTTCATTCTGATTAAGAGAAATCCCATTCCTGCTTTTAGAAGATGGATAATTGAAATAGAAAATTCTCTCTGACATTCTATGGAATTGAACGCCGTCTGCGCTCTGCTAGTCCTTCCAGCATCAGTTCACTCTCTTTTCTCTATCTGGTCTATGTCGTCTGGCTTCATCTCAGTTTTTCACTTTGTCGATCCCCTGGTGGCGCCGCCGAGCCGCCGAGCCGCCGGGCCACCGGGCCACCGGCCACCGAGCCACCGGCCCGCCCGAGCCACCGGGCCACCGGGCCACCGAGCCACCGGCCCGCCGAGCCACCGAGCCACCGATTTCCATCGGTGGCAGAGAAGATACAGGAGTCAGCTGTAGGCAGCTGCTCTGCGTCCAGCGGCGAATGATCAAATCAATTCACAACATGACCTGCTGCGTGTGTGTGTGTCTGTCTGTGTGTGTGTGTGTGTGTGTGTCTGTGTGTGTGTGTGTGTGTGTGTTGTGTGTGTGTGTGTCTGTGTGTGTGTGTGTCTGTGTGTGTGTGTGTCTGTGTGTGTGTGTGTGTGTGTGTGTGTGTGTCTGTCTGTGTGTGTGTCTGTCTGTGTGTGTGTCTGTGTGTGTGTGTGTCTGTCTGTGTGTGTGAGAGAGAGAGAGGCGCTCGCTCTGTGATCTGCCTGGTTCAGGGTGTGAAGTGGAACTGAGTCCGGTAATGAAGGAGACGGTTCTGTGTAATTATCCTGAGGGGAGGATTACTGGTGCCTGCAGCGGTCAGAGGTCACCTTGAGGAGAGGAGAGCAGCTCACTCTCCTCCAGACACACCTGCAGTCGCCGTTCGCTGCGCCGTCGCATTTCTCTGGCATATTAACCATCAGCACTTTTTAGCTGAGAGCAGAACCGGACCAGAACCTCATATTGAAAGACATTTTCATAAATCTGAGGAGGAAACGGGTTTATGAGCGAAGCAATAATAAGAAAAGCAGTTTAATAATGTTAAAAACTGCTTAGTGTGAGATAACTCTGACATCATATAAATGTAAAGTCTTTTCATATTTTTACAAAACGGAATCTAATAATTCACACACTGACTCAGCAAACAGAGCAGAACACACACTCTAAAGAGGTAACCGGGCCCAAACAGTGTTTTGGACCCACAATCAGCTCTGAGTTCATCATGTTCACTATTTGTTAGCAAAGCTGCTCTCTGACCTCTCAGTGTTGAGCAACTTTACAAAATTCAAAATGTTTCATTTTTGTGTCAGTTATAATCAAAGTGAAGCTTTGGGCTCATTTAAAGCAAAGTTAACGAGTTTGTGTGTTAACATGGAAACAAATTGTGCCTTTAGTTGTTGTGGGTTTTCTTTGAAAACAAGGTTGAACTAAATCTAACATTTGTTCAGGTCATTTAAAATGTTGTTCAACCAAATGACTGTTAAATATTTGTGACCTCGGGTTTGATGTGATTTTATAGTCTGAAGTTTCTTCTGACACTAAAAGGAACTGAAACACTTTTGAACATGTTTGTTTGCTGAACTGAAACACAGAAGTTGATTTTCTGTTTTCAGGTTTTCTTGCAGCTGTTGGTTTGTTTAGTTTGATTTAAAGGTTTTTCTTTAAAACTGGCCCAGTCAGGTGTTGATCCTCCAGCGTTTCTTCTTCTGCTGTTTTCTGTGAAGAAAAGCCGTTTGATTTCCTCCGTCTCTGCGTTTCCCTCAGGAACCACGGTGATGACCATGACGGCGTTCGACGCCGACGACCCCAACACCGACAACGCCGTGCTGCGCTACGACATCATCAGGCAGTCGCCGGACAAACCTTCGCCCAACATGTTCTACATCGACGCAGAGAAAGGCGACATCGTCACCGTCATTTCTCCATCCTTACTGGACAGGGAGGTGAGTCGGCCGGCGCTCCCAGTCAGGCCGGTTTGGACTGGGGGCCGGCGCTGATGGCTAACCTTTACGTTTGGCGTTCTCATCTGGCCGCCAGTGGAGCGGCGTGTGTGTCTGGATCAGGTGTGTGTTTGCGTGAGCCAGACGAGCGTCTCTCCATTTCGCCGTCTAACCGGAGCGAGACGGCGCCGTGATTGCTTTTCTGGCAGGGTGACGAATGCCAGAACATCGATTGGGTTCGCTGGTGGAAGAGGAATATTAGCTGTTGTCAGACATTTAGCGAACGCTTTAATTGAGCTGATACACAGTCGGTCCTGGTGCTGTCCAACAAGCCCGGCTGAAAACCCGCCATCCGGAACTGCTGCAAGCATGGCGGCTAAGTGGCCTGATGAGCCCATCTCTGAGCCGCCGCAAGCTGCTAAATGGAGGAGTAATTGATTAAAATGCAATGAAATGAGATGCAATCAGAACCGCCGGCTCCGGCTTGTAGAGCTGCAGCGCCGCGTTCCAATATCAGAGAAAAGCTCCGAACGACAAGCACTTAGAAAACAGAAGCAGCTTGAACTTTTCATGTTTTAGGTTTACAGAGATCATTTATCTGCTCCATGTCAGGCTGTAACCAAACCCCAGAGAAACGTCCATAAACCCGACCCGGTTACTCTGGTTCTGTCTGGATGAACGGAACAAAATCCCAGGACAGCCAGTCGGTTTCAGGTCCATTCAAACATCTGTGGGGTTTCAGCCATTTATTCCTGCAATTTGAGAAATAATCTGTGATTTCTGGACTCTTCCTTCTGAAACTCCCTGACTCATGAATTTCACTCAGCATGACGGCCATCACTCTGTTTCACTGCGACTGAGGAAAAGTAACTTTCCTCCAGAAGTGGAGAAAACAGTTTGTGTGGAACATGTTGTTGAAACTGCCTGACATAATTCAGCTCTGAGTGTTTCTGTCGACGCCTGAGCTGCACAGGAACAGGAAAGCAATCTAAGGAAGATTGGAAAATCAATTTTGTCACAGAAATCAGCTGAAGCTCCTTTACGGTTTTCTCCACCCGAATAAAATATGCACATTTATTCCCCCGCTGTCCCTGCTTTACCCCGCCCTGGCTGCTTTTGCCCCGCGGTCGGATCGATGCCATGCAGTCGTGTTTGACAGCTGATATTTCTGCTCTGATGAGTTTGGCTTTATGAGCTCAGAAAGCTCCAGGAGAGCTGTTATCATTTACAGGAAGCCATTAAAATCAGACGTCACTAAAAGCCTCACCTGTTGCCTGACGTGGGGCGGCGGGTAATAATGGGTAATTATTAAACATCCTCTGTAGGATATTTGGTTTTATAATTCTGGATGTTTTCAGGAGTGGGTCGCTAGAAATCCATCAGGAAAACGTGACGCGGTTCTGGTCCATTTTGACTCGGTTCCTGGACCAGAGGAGGAACCGATGCTCATCCTGGGCTTATTGAACAGATTTAATCTGCCAGATTATAACACCACATTCATCTTCTCTGGGGTATTTGATCAAATATGTCCTTAATATTTGGCTCAGAGTTTAACTTTGAGTTGTTCTGGCTGAAAATTTGACTTTTCTCAGCAAGAAATATTCAGCTAACATCTCTGCAAACCCCACACACCCTGGACACAAACTGTTCCTTCTTTTACCTGCATGGCGGCGCTACAGAGCACAGTTTGCGGTGCATTCAAATATCGTGGTATAGTAGAAATAATCCCAACAAGCAGCACCCTGGAGCCTGTTTTCAGGCAGTAATTATTGAATATTGATAAGAAATAGCCATTCCTTTTTGTAGGAAAAGTATTTAGTTTTCTATTTTTTTGCTCGTTTTGAGAAGCTGTGCAGTTATGGAGGATGTTCCTGGAGCTCACATTGCTGCTGTGATGCTGTTGGCTGCAGGAAGGAAACAGTCGTTTGGACCCACAATTGGTGGGACTTTATTCTGGTGTTGGACTTTAGTCTCATTTTATTGCATTATTATTGTTTCATTCTGACTTTATTTTTGTTGTATTCCAGTTATTGTCATGTTGATTTGTTCTTGCTTTGCTATGGTTTGTACTGAACATGAACACGGATCATTTCCTGTTTAAGGGTCGGTCTGGTAGCGGCTGCTGCGAGCAGGTGACCTGTGATGTCATCAGGTGTGACATCACAAAGCTCCTGGGGGCTTTCGGTGGTTTTGCTTCTGAAGGTGACTGTGTGTTTCTGAGTGTGTCTCTAATCCACTTCCTGTTGCGTTTCTGTGCTGAGCTGTAATCAGATCAGATCATTTCCAGTCCTCTGCACTGTAAACATGTTTATGTTGTGTTATCTGTTTGCGCTGCGTTGGTATAAATGCAGATAAAACGGAGGTAATTATGGCTGCTGGGTGACCTGAGCGGCCTGCCGATGGCGGCGGCCTGCCGATGGCGGCGGCCTGCCGATGGCGGCGGCTTGTTTGGCCTGTGAGCTGAATGACTGATGACAGAAACGCGGCCGGCTTCCCTGCAGGAACCAACGCTGTGATCTCCTCCGGCTCCTTCATCCTCCTCGTCATCGTCGGCCTCTTCTGCACATCGATTTCTTGTTTATTCTGGTTTCTCCTTTGTCTTCCTGCCTCTCTTTGTTTCTGTCAGCCTCGTCTCCCACTCCTGTCAACACTTCACTGTGGACATCCAATTACCGGCGGGTCGCAGCGAAGCTGCTCCAGTCAGAGCGCCGCGCTCGGCTATTCAGATTACAGCCGCCTCCGGAGTTGCTGCTCCGCAAAATGTTGCTTTCAAACATTTCTGGGGCCGCCACCTAATCTGATCCCCACAAACATAATTGAATGTCAGTCTTCACATAAAGATGCTCTCCTCTCTTCAATTAGCATCTCGTTTCCTGGTGTCGCGCCGACGAGACAAAGCAGAGCGGAAATATTTACTCCTCCCAGGTAGAGACCGGAGAGACTTAATATATTATGTCATTTATATGCAAATAATTCAGCGCTCGGAAAACATTGATAAGATTTCATTACCGCAGATTTTGATGTACACTTCAGTTTGTAAACAGCCATTTATTCACCAATTATGATGTGGAGATTGGAAAGGTGTGAGGAGACGAGCGGCGTGGAAACGTTCATCAGGCCGGCTGAGGGGGGCGGTGGGGGGCAGCGGGGAGGCGGGGGGCAGCAGAGGGGGCAGCAGGGGGCAGCGGGGGGCAGCGGGGGGCAGCGGGGGGCAGCAGGGGGCAGCGGGGGGCAGCAGGGGGCCGGGGCAGGAGGCAGGTGTGAACACCTGGATGCACAACTTCAGGTTGATCATCTTTCATAATCCTGATTTAAAAGTTCAGAAAATATTGATGGAGAAAAATGAAAAAAGTCCGTTTTTCTATGGAAACGGTCATTTCTTTAATATTAAGGACTTTAATGTGTCGATTCTGATGAATTAATCATGTAGATTTTAACACATTAAAATTTAAACTCTGTCAGTTTTTCCAAGCTGGAGGATTTAAATTCACGTGTTTCAAGCCGAAGCGTCTCCTCTCAGCCGACTGCGTTCATTTCTGCTTCCAACCCAAATGCTATGCTAAATAGCATCTACATGCTAAACTTGTAGCAGCTAATGCTAAAGTTAGCATCCACAGTCCAGATCCCTAAAGAAGCTCCATGAATGATCAGAAAAAGACTTTGCTGTCCGACCTGAGGATTATAAACTATCAATATATTTGATGCTGATGATATATTTGAACTCATTTTGAGATTTATAATTCAGCAGCAAAACGGTTTTTGGACTGAAATGTTGCCGATTTTGTCTCCAGTTCAGGTTTTTATAGACAGAAGCTCAGCAGTCAGCTTTTCTATTAAAACATTTTTAAATATTCTAATTAGTCTAATATGACTTTCTGTAATTATGATCCAGCCTGAGGCCTCGAAAGGAGACAAAATGTCAGGTTTTCATCCTGAACGCTGATTTTCGGTGTTTTTCTCTAAACGTGGGCGTGTGTGTTGTTGACCTTCAGTTTCGTCAGGCGGATTATTTCACATAACGAGGCGCTGATTACGGAAGACGTTTGTGTTGTTGGAGCTTCCACCGCTGCGAGGCTAACAATTAAACACTTCCTGTTTATCCCTCCGATTTCCAATCAAAGCTCTGATTGATAACCTTCAGTTCCTCATTAACTCTCATCAGAATCAAATCACTTTTAAAGGACAGATATTCCCCCTGACTGACAGTTCAGCTACATTTAATCTGTCCATATTGATGCAGATATGTTTCATGAATCACTGCAGGCGGCGTATGTAAACTTCTGAATCAGAAATAAACAGAAATAAATAAATCTGCCATTTTCTCTCATTGTGGTTTTTATCCAACAGAAAAAATGTAGGTGATTGTAACTAACCTGAAACGAGATATAGAAAGACTTTATTTCATTCTATTTATTTATTTTATTAAAACTACCTTTAACACGGAGCCTCGGTCAGAATCCGTGGTGGCTGCAGCAGAAACGCAGCATCGCAGGTTAAAGTCAACAGGCGTCTGAACGGCGGCGGCTGGCGTCACCACAGCCAGCGCAGCGTGAAGCTCCTCGTTCAGCGCCGCCGTCCTCTTCCTCTTCCTCTTCCTCTTCCTCTTCTTCCTCCTCTCTGTCATGCTCATGTCCAGTTGCATTAGTGAGGAAATGAGATTCTTCCTAATTAATTAGATCTCTGGGTGCTAAAGATGAAGATTACACTCCAATGAAGGTTAGAGATGTCAATCACAGTTGGTATTTTTTAAGCTGCGTGTTCCTCCAGATAAATTGAGCCCCAGGGGGCGCCGTGGCGGCGGGGGGCTCGGGGTAAACGTGCATCTCAAGTCTTTGTTGCTTTTCGATTTAATTGAGCTCCAGCAGAAACAGTCAATGTAAAACCAGAACGAGTGAATTATTTTCACCAGACTGGAAACAGCTGAGAGAACAAACAAATTAAAGAATATCTGGAAACGACAAACCAAAGTTTGATCATTAAAACACAGAAGAAGACGATGGAGTGAAACTCTAACGATGCAGACGTAAAAGTAGAGGTCGGATAATCAGGAAGAAGTTTATGGGATTATTTTTCACTGTTTTGATTGGTCTTTGGAAGAAATGAAAACATTTTGTTTAGCTTTATAAAAAGTTAAGTCTCACAATGTTTCCAGTTTTTCCATACATTTCAGCACAAGCAGTTTCCCAGTTTCATCACATCCCAAACCTTTCAAAGCTCGTTGCTGATCATCGTAAAGGATCCTTTAAAACATCACGGCTGTTATTTGTGGCCATTTGTTCAAACCCAGCGAAGCGCAGGAACTTCATCATCATCATCATCATCATCATCATCATCATCATCATCATCATCATCATCATTCAACCACAGACTCTTTTCTTTCACTGCATCCATCTTGTTTAAACCTTTTCCACATGCACCAAAACCTTCAAAGCTTTTCACAGGACAAAAATCATCTTTTTTAAATGTGCAATGATAAACACATTTATTCAATATTTAAATTATTTGTAGCAAAGCAAGGCTTAGATTATTGGAAAGCCAAAACTTGAATCACATTTTCCTCATTTAAATAAAACATAAAGTTTGCAAATCATTTTGACTGAGAGTGGCTGAGAATAAATCTCTATTTCCACTTTCATCTTCTATTCAAATGAAAAATAAAACATCTCCGAGCCGCTCAGCTCAAACGTCCTCAGGGTCAAAGTTCAAATTAAGTTCTGCACAGAAACGCTCAGTTTGAACGATCCACAAATCTTTGATTCTGTTTTTTAGTCCGTTTTAAAAACATTATTAAGAAATTTGTGTTACAATATTCATTTCATTCTGATCAGAAATCAGGGGTCACCCTGAGGGTCACCCTGAGGGGTCACCCTGAGGGGTCACCCTGAGGGTCACCCTGAGGGGTCACCCTGAGGGTCACCCTGAGGGGTCACCAGTCCATCACAGACACAAACACAATAATAATCTTCAGTCATATCAAACTAATAATGATCTTGACACTCAGACTTTGATTCTCTGCAGACAGAAGATAAAGTGGAAGAAGATGGAGTCTGTAATAAATGTTTCCTGTAGCTTTAAGTTGAAAGGTAAAATGTTGCTTTGAGAGAATCTGACGGACCTGAACCTCCAGCCAGACAGACGGACTAAACATTTACAGCTCTTTGATACTCGCTCGTTTTAATGGTTCTGCAAACAGAAAAGAAACAGCAGACCTTTTCAAAATTCAGGATTTATCTCCAGGAGTCAAGAGTTGTGACTCATTCCGAGTCCTGAGGAGGTTTTGAAAGGGCAGCGGCGAGGAGGAGGCGTTGGAGGAGAGGGACCGGAGAGCGGACCGGAGAGCGAGGCGCTGAGGTCGAGGGCGGGATAATTAAGGAGAGACGACGGCGGCTGCCTGGAAGGAAATGTCTCTGCTAAGTGGAGGAGAGGCTGTCAGGCAGGTCCAGGTGAGGCGGCGCTGTCATTATGTGCAGAGAGCAGCTCTTAGCTCGCCCCGCCGGCCCCCCTGGCCCCCCCCGGCCCCCCTGGCCCCCCCCGGCCCCCGCCGGCCCACCTGGCCCCCCCGGCCCCCGCTGCCTCTCTCCTCCTCGCTGAGCGCAGAATAAAACCAAATTTGTCAACAGCTCTTACTGGGTGAAGCTTCCACTACAGCAGCTCTTCAGGAGCTACGAGCCTGAAAAGCCCCGATTACTGAAGTTTGATGCTGTGAGTCAGAAAGTTTCATGTTTACGTGCCGCTGTCGGCGTTCGCACTCAGCATGGAGCAGAATCACGGCTTCAGTCCAGGAAGAAGGACAATTACTGTCAAATGAGGCCAAACTGTTAAATTCACTTTATTTCTGTAACAAAAAATCATTTCAGATCAATCAATTAACCCGAGTTATTAAGCTCATTTCATTATTCAAATTAGTTCCAAGGTTTCTGAGGGACCCCAGCAGAACCAGAACCAGAACCTGTTTTTATGAATGGATCAGCAGTCCTGTGGTTTCTGCAGCAGAATCGGGTCAATATTTCATATATTTGCTTATCGACGTTCGGAGGGGGGTCGGGGTTTCCATGACGCCGCAGCCCGGCCGGCTCCGGGTTCAGACGGAACCGGCGGTCCAGTCTGATAAATCTGGGCCACAAAGAGACAGGAAGGAAAATAAAGTTACAAACTTCTGTTTCCTGACGTTCTGGTCTGGAAACGTCTGCAGCAAAATCAGATCATGTCTGATTGAGGGCAGATTTACAGACGGTGCACGCTCACTGTTTCATAATGAATGTTTTATTTATTTAAGGGCAACGTCAGCCCCACCAGAATGACCCAAACATGATCATCTGCTTCGTTTTAAACCCAGTAACCCTTCTGTTATTGGAATGAAGTCAAATTGAGCGCTGATGAAAATGAGCTCATTTGAAATAAGTCAGGCATATTTACGACCTGTTGACAGGGAAATACTGCATTTAGTTTAACAGAAATGTGTTTAAATGTGAGGAAATGTTGGGAAACTTCCTCTCCTCCATGAATCCATCCGGAATAAAAGTTCTCGTTAAAATAGTTTCAGGTTTCCTTTGCAGAACAAATAAAATCTAAATCTAAAAATATATAAAACTCTGATGTGCTTTGACAGGAAATACAACTTGTAGTAATCTAACAGAACAAAACGACCTGAACCTGTGAAATGTAGAAATTAAACATTTATTTTTACTTTTCCTGACATTATGAACTCTGTGAAACAGCAACATAATGAACAGTAAGGGAAGAACACGGTTGTGTCGTATGAAAGTTCCTGTGTTGCTGAACGGATCCTGATCGTCTGAAGAGACGTTGGGACGATTCTGCTGTGCGTTTCCTCTCCGTCTCGTCTGACTGCAGCAGCATGACAGACGGGAGGAGTGGGACTTCACTGATCAAACATTGTTTCACTTCTGTGTCAAGGATTATGGAGATTTAAACAGATCTTATTCAGAAGCTTACATACTCTCAGAGGAGGAAACATAACCCAGTTTGGCTTTGATTTAAATCCCTGGGAGGAAGAAAAACTGAAAACCTAATATGTTTTTCTGTGTGAGATTTATTTTATCTGAGCTGCTGTGAAGATCCAGAGATGAGCAGCGAAGATTCAGTGATTCATTAAACGAGCCTGGAGATGAACTCCAGTCTGAGCAGGAAGTGGGATCTAAAGCACCGCCATGTTGGATCTGCGGTGCAGCCATGTTGGATCTAAAGCACCGCCATGTTGGATCTGCGGCGCCGCCATGTTGGATCTAAAGCGCCGCCATGTTGGAGGCTGATTTAGGTTCTGCTGGAAAAAACTAAAATATTGTTTCTGATTTTTATGCTCCATGTTGATCCTGGGATCGTGGCGCTATCATGGCATTTCTGCTGGTTCTGATCCGGTTCAGGCTCAAAACCAGCAGGGGAGTTCGTAGTACTGCAGGTACATACATTTTAAAAAACACATGAAATTAAGAGATGAGACTCAGACAAGGAAAGTTTGAAAGTTGTTTCTGTTTCATAGTTTTTCTCTCTGGTTCTGGATGCTGAGCAGCTGGAAGGATTTTTTACTTTACGACAGTTTTGATGCGTAACCGTAGCAACAAGGTAGCGCTGTATCCCCACATCTCAAATAGAGCGTGAATTTTGACCCCAAATCCTGGAGGAGCTGAAATGGAGAGAAGAGGAAGTTCAAACCATTTGACACGGTGAAGCTAAAGCAAAGGAGGAGGATCAGCAGAGCTGCTAACAGCTGTTGATGTCATCATGTTACTGTGGACCCTCTGCTGCCTCATGTTAACATGATCATTACTCTGCCATTCAGCTGCAGTCTTCAGTCAGAGGCCTGTGTAATTTGTTGGAAGGCTGACTGCTACTGAAGATCCTTCCTGTTTTCTGCAGGACGACTCAAAAAATGTCATTTAAAAAATCTAGTTTTTCTGAATTAAATAAATTTTATTTGTTAAATTAGTTTTGCTGCATTCAGGTTCCTTTGATGATCTGAAACATTGATAAAGCAGAACAGATGGAGGTTTTCTGACTGATCACACTGAGTGTTTTCCAGGTTGTGCTAATAAAAACAAACTCTGTCAGCCGGGTTCAGTGAACGCATCATCACATCGATCCTTTGGAGAAACTGTAGCAGTGCAGCTGCAGGCCAGTGCAAATCTTAAAGTTTATTCACCAGATTCATGTTCCCGGCTGATATCTGGTCAGCTGGGAGTGGAGATAAATCCATTTTAATGAATAATGTGTCATTGATTCCCTGCCTGGAAGCCAAAGCTTCTCCTGTGGGAAATCTGAGCTCCCTCACCTGAAACGACCCGTGTAAAAACATGGCGGTTCAGATGTTTCCACGTTCTGAGAGATTATCTGAAATCTGAGTCTATTTATAACAGGAGGCTCTCAGAGAGCCCCGCATGCTGCTGCTATTTTTGGCCGTTGTGAAGCTGAATATTGATGAGCCGGATTGTCAGGATGAGGAGAATCCATCCGGTTGAAGAATGGGAGTGTCCGGGCGGCCGCTCGGCGCTGGCGGACGTGAGGAGCCTTCCTGAGCGCCGGTCCGGCTGCATCTGCATTCGGCGCCAGCCGCGCAGCAGATGCCGACGGACCCGAAGCGCGTTTCCAAAGCCGCGAGTCAAACAGGTGCCTGAGGTGCAGCTGCTGGGCACTGAACCGTCAAGGAGACCTTAACCGATCCACTGACAGCATCAGCTGGGTGTGGCTGGACCCGGTTCTGAAGCAAACTGGGCCAGGATCAGGGCTCCCCACCCCCAGGCAGCTCCGGCCCGGCACCGCGAGTTCACACGGGATTTCTGTTCATTTTAAGGAAACTTGATCTCCTGAATTCACTTCAGCATGTTTCTGTTCTTCCAGCTGAACTTGTTGTTTCCTGGGCTCCCGAAAACGAATCGTTTCACAGCCGGGGCGGCGCTAAGGACGGCCCCGTTGCCGTAGCAACCCCAGTCGAGCTAGCCCCATTTTCATAGCAACCCAAGCTCCACTTGGATTACTCAGCCCAAAAACCAGCAGATTTGCTCAGCTG
Organism: Poeciliopsis turneri; assembly: GCA_922788865.1. Lineage (NCBI taxonomy): Eukaryota > Metazoa > Chordata > Actinopteri > Cyprinodontiformes > Poeciliidae > Poeciliopsis > Poeciliopsis turneri. The sequence goes on from CAKLNU010000197.1 coordinate 241,623, forward strand.
GCTTTCTGTCTTTACAATGGCTGCTGGAAAAAACTCTCCATCCAGAAACTGCCGAGGCAGAAAACACAAGATCAGAAAAACATTCTCTGTCCAGCAGATTCTTTATTCACGATGTGGGAAAATGTCTTATAAGTGAAAAAATACTTTGTAAATTAATATTAAGGAGTTGGCAAATTAAGATCCTGGATCTTGCTGGACAGTTTTGTCTTATTTCAAGTCTTCTAAAATATTTTTGATTATTAGATGATCCTGTTTGATTGGTCAGAGGGACTTCCTGTGCTGCTCTGATTGGCTCGTTGCAGAGGAACAGGCGGCTGCATTAGTCTGCATGAGTCTCGTCGGCTCTACCTTTTCTTTGATTCCCTTTGCTGTCGTACAAATCACTCGTAATCAACTGTGCTGACATTTTCCAGCAATTAGAAGCAAGCTGTCCCCCTTTCAGCCGGCGCCGGTGTCGGATCAGTCCGCCTGGCCCAGAGCGCCACGGCGACAACAAACCGTCCCACGAGAGACGGAGACATTTCAGGCGACAAAAGACTGGATGATTAATATTTACTATGGAGAAGCTGTAATTATTTCCAAAGTAGTTGCTGAAGAAGGTTTGGCTTCGTGCCGTTGGACAGCAATGTCGGGTTTTTCCAGTTAGAGCAGAGGAGATGTTGATCTTTAACAGCATTTAGAGAATTCCCAGGGAAGAACCGGGAATCACAGGATCTGTAGAAAACATGGATCAGCTGGGAAAGCAGCAGGATTATTCACCTGGAATTACATTTTTCCGCTGTTTTTATTAGACGTGTAGACGCAGGCTCGAGTCGTGTTTGCTGTTCCTTTTATATAAACTATATCGGCGCAGGTTTTGCTGCAGCTTCATGCAGCTCAGGGGAAAACTGGAGTCCAGCCGCTGCTCTCGGAAACTTTAGCTAATAGTCAGAGTTTGTGAAAATGTCCCTGGAGAGTTTCAGGCTGATTCAACAGGGCGGTATCTCCACGAGGGGCGGCCACAGCTTCAGACTGGTGGGATTTTTTCAGGAGCAGCTTGTAGATCAATTCTCTTTACCAATACCTGATTAGGACGAGACTCAAGATGCAGGAATTGCCTTGTGACTGGAAAATCATCTGAAAATGAGGCAGAAATCACAAAGTGTGTCCAGTTTAGGCAATCTGTTCGTTCTGACAGAAATGGATGAGATCATTTCTGCTGAAGACTTTCGTTGGAGAAACGCTTCACTAGTCGCTTTACTTTAGTTTTATTGGTTTCTGCTCTGTATTGTCGCTGTAATCTTTGCTTGTAGTTCTTTTATTTTATTCCTTATTCCTCCGAATTTTTCTTTTTCGTCTTTTGGTTCGTACTAACTGACAGTACTAAGCTGTTTTTTAAGTGAAGTTGGCTTGGTTAGAAAGTTTTCCTCCGTTGGAAAACCAGCAGATCCGCATCCACAGACCGAGTCGTTTCCACAGACCGAGTCGTTTCCACACACCGAGTCGTTTCCACACACCGAGTCGTTTCCACACCGAGTCGTTTCCACAGTCCGAGTCGGTTCCACACACCGAGTCGTTTCCACAGTCCAAGTCGGTTCCACACACCGAGTCGTTTCCACACACCGAGTCGGTTCCACAGTCCGAGTTGTTTCGAGTCGTTTCCACTATTTTTTACTAAATTTCAGAAAATCTGCATTTGATTAAAAACCTAGTGAAATAAAGCAGCTGAGCTGCTTTTTCACCATTTCCAATTGTGATCCAGGTAAACTGCAGCATTATCACATTATCTATATAAATCACATTTTTACAGTTTTATTTCACAGTTCTAGGAGAGTTGTGTCTGATGAGATGTTTCATTTTTCCTCTACTGAGATTGTTGGATGTTAGGAAATTATTAATCCGCATTGGATCAAAAAATCAGGATTTTTACTGAAACATTATTATTTTAACATTATTAGACATTTTATCACTGGGGTTTTTACCATAAAAAACAAATGTGAATATTTCCTGTATTTAACCGGGTAAATGAAGGAAATATTAATATAAATGTGAAGCTCTGAGTGTTTCTGGTCTGGTTTGTTCTGCCGGTTCTAAACTTTTGATCTGAAGGGTTCAAAACAAAGAAAATGATCATTTTTATTGAGCCAAACTTCACTTCAGTTTGGTCAATGTGTGTTTGTGTTTCCTCGAAGCCATTCAGACGTTTCAGCCTTTCAGGGAAGCGAGGATTAAAGAGCTCTGATAGGTTGGAGACGATGGAGAAGCTGAAGCTCCACCTGAATTAATGTGTTTATAAAAATAGGAGCTATGAAAAATAGATAAGTCACGAATCCATGGAATGCTGAGCAAAGCTTAATTTTTAACTTGAGGGTCATTTTTTGCATATGCTGGAATATCAAATATTTATCCACACAGTGTGAAAAGTCTGCACACCCCATAGCAACCTGGCTCCTCAGGATGATGTCATCGGTTGCCGGGCGGATTTCTGCAGAAAAATCCACCAGATGTTTCTGGTTCCAGCTGAGTCGATCAGAAAACCTGATCAATCAATCAATCAATCAATCAATCAAATTTTAGTTGTAGAGCACATTTCAGCAACAAGGCATTTCAAAGTGCTTTACATCATAAACACAAAAACACAAAGTCATGCAACAGAATAATCAATACATTGATCCATGTTACGTTTCCAATAAAACTCTAATCAGGTGTTTTTAGTTGAGATTTAAAGGAAGTCAGGGTTTCCGCTGTTTTACAGTTTTCTGGAAGTTTGTTCCAGATTTTTGGTCCATAGATGCTGAAAGCTGCTTCTCCTCTTTTGGTTCTGGTTCTGGATGCAGAGCAGAACCAGAACCAGAACCTGAGAGTCTGGCAGGTTGATCCAACAACAGCAGATCTTTAATGTATTGTGGTGCTAAACCGTTCAGTGATTCATAAACTAACTACAGTATTTTTTAACAGTAAGGAGAATCGAACCGGTTCTGAGGCTCTGCAGGAACACGGCCACGCTCGACCCGGTTTGTTCTGGGTTCGGTTTGTTCTGGGTCTCTCTGCTGTAGATCAGAGAAACAACTGGAGAATCCTTCCACCAAACTTTCTGCAGCTTTTCTTCTTGTTTTAACTTAATTTCAAAATGATGAGGATTTAAAGGGCCAGCAGCGTTTCTGAATAGGAACTAAAACATTTAGGTCTCATTTTTTAATAATAACCAAAAATAATTCCTCAAAAATAATCATCAGATAAAAAATGTGTGCTAATCCAAAAATGACCTGCTGAGGTTCTGGAGGTCCAGTTACAAGGTCCAGCTGGTCTTCATCGTTGGTTCTGGTGCCGCTCGTCACAGACCAGTCTGACCAGTTTAACCTTTAAACCTGTAAGTTTCTGTGTGGAATGTCTCTGTTGGGGTTTTTCAGGACTAGAAGTGATTATTTATTGATTATTGGTGTAAATAAGACACCATCCGACCTGCATCCTCAGTAAATAACCAGTCTGAGCGATCGCACCAGGCAGCCTCCCACAGACGAAGTGAGCAGAGAAGAAGTGATTAATTAGTCCTAATTGGTGGATGACGAGGCGCGTTTGGAGCCAGCGGCCATGCGGGGCGGCGCCGCCACCTTTTGCTCCCCAGCCATCGCCGCCCGGTTTGATCTCTGCTAATCTAATTAACACTTTAACAGGAACACCTGGGCTCTTCACTGGAGGAGCCTGGCTGGTGTGAGTGTGTATAGTCATCCACACACACACACATCCCAGATGGGCTTTGATGGCTCTGACGGTGGCAAACAGACTGATGATTGCTTTTAGCTTAGACGACCGCCATGCTGTCACACCTGGAGCGGATTCATGCTCCTCCCCCGGAACGGATTCGTGCTCCTCCCCCGGACCGGATTCATGCTCCTCCCCCGGACCGGATTCATGCTCCTCCCCCGGAACGGATTCATGCTCCTCCCCCGGACCGGATTCATGTTCCTCCCCCGGACCGGATTCATGTTCCTCCAGGAGCGGAGTCGGCTGCAGTAAGGATCGGCTCCAGCCCTAATGGCGTCTAACTGCTGGGTAAATGGTGCGATTAGAGCGTGGCCTGATGGATGCTGATTGGATTAGGCCTGGCCCTGGTTCCTGCTGGAGCCCGCCGCAGCCTTGACCCCAACCTTGACCCCAATTACCCCTAGACTCATCAGAGGGACCGGAGGGACACCGGTGCGGGAGCAGCTTCATCACACCACTAATTGGTCATGATGAGGTGAGATAAATATGATCATCGCTGCAAAGCATGACCCCCACCTTGGAGCAGGAAGGGAATGAGGGAAACTGAAGAGCTAAAGAGCAGCTGCTGTTATAACCATATCATTTCTGCACTTTTAACTCAGCTTAAACTTCTTTCTTCTTTATTTAGAGGGTATTTTTCCCTCTGATAATCCAGTTGGTTCTACTGGAACCAGAACTTCTCCAGCTACTGTGGTTCTGAGTCAAACCAACCTGTTCCCCTTCTGGCCTGTGGGGGCGCTGCACCAACAACCACTGCAGGAAATGACACTAAAACCTCTGAAGACACTGAGAGCAACTTCCTGTTTCACCAGATGAAACAAGATGGAGGCGTCAGAGTTTAGCGGTTGGTTAACCTCCACAACGTGACGTCGCCATGGAGACGGGTCCTGAACATATGCATGCGCAAAAAGCAGCATAACCAAAAGGAAACTTCAAAAATGAAAGAGAGAATGAACCAGCCTCGTCTTTGCTGAAGGAAAAGCTTTGGGCTCATTTTGGTTTCTATGAATTCTCCGGAAGACGGAGCTGAACTTCAATGGGTTCAAAGGTCGCAGAACAGTGGGCGGAGCCAATGAAACAGTGGGCTGGGCAAAGAAACTGGTGGGTGGAGTCAGTGAGTGGCAGAGCCAATGAGCTTCAGCGTTCTGGCAGGCGGGCTGTGATTGGTCAGGAGTTTGTCATGTTTCACACAGAAATGTTGATATTTCTCTTCAACGGGTCACTATTTGCTTTTATATCTGCAGGCGACAGGAATATGAAACAGCTTCAGAAAAATCAAATGAATTGAAGTTTAAATTTAAGATGTGAGATTTCAAATTTATTAGCTTTGGTTTTCCTCATCTTTCTCTCCATGTTGTATTCTGGCTTTAATTTTTTCCAGGATTTATGAGATAATCACATTGGCTCTGTTCAGCTGCACTCCTGGAGGTAAAGGTCTGCGGCGGCGCAGCACTGCGGCTACCCGCTGAAACAAACACCATGCTTCATGGCTGCTAAAGGTCAGAGTGGACGTTGGAGCTTTTCAGCCAAAACAAAGTGATAAAAACAAGAATAATTGAAAATCCTGCAGATTTAGCTGGAATGCTGTTGGGCATAAAGGTCAAAACCTTTTGAGGTAAAACTCCAGTAACTGATATCAGTGCTGAGCTGCTGGGCTGTGAAGCTGCACATGATGGACTGAGATTTTCTCCTTCTAAAATACCTGAAGCCAGTTTATTCCACAGCTGAGAGGGTCATGTTGACGTTGTGGCCATGTTGACGCTGCGGCCATGTTGACGCGGCGGCCATGTTGACGCCGCGGCCATGTTGACGCGCGGCCATGTTGACGCGCGGCCATGTTGACGCGCGGCCATGTTGACGCTGCGGCCATGTTGACGCTGCAGCCATGTTGACGCGCGGCCATGTTGACGTTGTGGCCATGTTGACGCAGCGGCCATGTTGACGCTGCAGCCATGTTGACGCGGCGGCCATGTTGACGCGGCAGCCATGTTGAATCACAAACTCAACCCAGACGTTTGGCCGGAGTTTCTCTTCAGACTACTAATAAAATCCACCATTAGAAACATGACAAAGTGCTGAGAAACAGTTTATTTTTTATTCACACATTTAAAGAAATATTACAAGCCAAGTGATCAACAAGGCCTATCAAAGCAGAGAGGGGACCTAACGCTAAGCTTCTGCTAACTCATGTCTGCAGAAATGAATCTATTTCTGTCTTCAGTGGTTTTCTAATCCCAGTTAATCCCATGTTGGGATATTAGCTGGCATCAGAATAAAAAAAAATCATCCCAACATCACTTTTATTTCTGCTCTCTAATATCCGATGAAATGTGAGTTTTTTACCAACCTGTCGCTTCCTTTGTTTCCTAAATGACAGAAATATTCTAGAAACAGAATGTTGACTAAAACATGAAATCATGACTGATCCTGCTAAACGGCTCTTTCTGCCTCCAGCTGTTTCCACGCAGAAACGGCTGCAGATGCTTAAAACAAACGTGACTGAAATGTTTCTCGCCAAACTAATAGTGATCTGGACGAGGTTTATTGATAGAAACGCCAGCTGAACGTTGCATTCATGGTGTTGATCTCCAGAGGTGATGAAGGTCATTTATTAGTGCTGATATTCACTGGCCTGCCTGCATGGATCCACTGCAGACTCACTGGATGGTTTTCCTTCGATGGTTTTGTGAACGAAGCCTTGAGTTTAAGGAAAAAGCTCCTAAAGACTTCCAGAAGTGACAGCCAGGATGCCGAGCTCTGAGGTTTATACTTCAGCTCAAAAATGGATCTAATCCATAAATATTATCTTTGATCCAAAAACTGATGTATGAGCAAACTTCATGATCGGCATGACTTCACTTCGTCCTTTCATTCGTTCGCCGGACGGTTTTGAAACTTTCGTCCCTGTACCATGGAAGCTGCCTCTTATCTAGCGCGAACCCAGAGCGACGGCCCCTCTGGGCGTTTTGTGTGTGTTAAGTTGCTGATGAGATTATATTCCTGCCCAGAGATATGTGTGTGCGTGTGTGTGTGTGTGTGTGCGTGTGTGCGTGTGTGCGTGTGTGTGCGTGTGTGCGTGTGTGCGTGTGTGTGCGTGTGTGTGCGTGTGTGTGCGTGTGTGCGTGTGTGTGTGCGTGTGATGTGTTTGGACAGGAAACTGAACAGACTGTTATCTATGTCACTTCCTGAGTTTTTGCATATTAAAATCTGTAATCAGCCACTCTGTCATTAACGTTTTACTGTAAATTATTCTGGCATAAAGTCTTGAATTGACAGGTGGGCGGAGCCTAAACTTCTGATCAGATCGTTTATTGTAATTCTTAGTGTATGTTTGCAGATTCTCTTTCCAATCCCAGTTTATCAAAGCGTTTTATTTCTTGGCTTTGATTCCAGGTCTGGGCTCCGTGTTTCCTGCTGTTGCCCCAGTTTTAATGCACTTCTGAAATTCCTGGAACATTCGGGGTTAGAGCAGAAACTCACCAGGGAGGAGGACAGAGCGCTGGGTCAAAGGTTAAGGCATGGCCCAGTTTTTCGTCTGCTGGAACCGATTCCTCAGGGATGATTTTGGACGCAGCGACTCAGAGGAGAGCAGGCTGTGAATAGGTTACAATAGGAGATGAAATATCTTTATTTCAGATATAATCTGTATTTATGTTGGATCGGCTCCTCTGCTGCTTTAGATGCTTCATCTGATTTTAGCTTCATTTGGAACTTAATGCAGCTGCTGGGTTTATTCATGATTTGATTTATTTTTAAATGCAGCTGTTGGGTTGAACATTATTATTTTTCTGTCTAACAAAATGTTTATAATGTGAAAAATTTTTCCAGCCATCTTTTTGCTCATGAACTTTAAGATTGATATTTCCTCCACAGGTGTGTCTGTGGATGGGAAGCAGTTAGAAAACATTTCATGACCTTCAGTCGAGCTGAATGCAGTTAAATAGTTAAAATGTGAGAAGTTTTTCTTTGTGTTGCAGAAACATCTCAGCTCAGACGTCATTTTTTCCTGATGTGTTGGAAGCATCAGCAGAGAAACAGTCAGCTGTTTGTTTCAGATGCAGATTATAGATTAATAATCTGCATTGAGAAAATAAATGTTTGAACGTCTTCCTGAGGTTTCCACTCTGCACAACATGCATGAGGATCAACAAACACAAAACTGCATTTCTCTGATTCCTCTTTACAGATCAGACACTCCCTGATTAGGAGGATGAATGTATGAGAGTCGGTCTGAATGTTGATCAGGAGAAATCGTTGGGATCGTAGGGATCGTTGGGATCGTTGGGATCGTTTGGATCGTTGGGATCGTTGGGATCGTTGGGATCGTTGGGATCGTTGGGATCGTTGGGATCGTTGGGATCGTTGGGATCGTTGGGATCGTTGGGATCGTTGGGATCGTAGGGATCGTTGGGATCGTTTGGATCGTTGGGATCGTTGGGATCGTTGAACGTCTCTGTCCAGCTGCTCTCAGCCAAATTCTCTTCGCCTCTTTCTGCTCTAAATATAAAGTTTTATTCTGAATGAAAGAAACAATGAGCAAAACTTCAGAGTGAAATGAAGCAGGACTGTGTTTATTCCTGGCATTAGCTAACAAGCAACAGCGGTAACCATGGCGACAACATTAAGACACTCATCTTGCATGCTGTGGTGGATTAGCATCTGCTGACAGACGGAGTTACATCTAAATAATCCTGAAGGAAACTTGATATTTTTAACAGTTTGAATTCTGGTCACATTAAGTTTCAGCATTTTTTTGTGTTTGTTTAATTTCTTAGATCTTCATTTATTTATTTCTTACAATTATTTGGTTTCTTAGCTTACTCTCCTTTATTTGTGAATTTACTCTGAATCAGCGCTCCCCTTTCTGCGTGTTATTAATATTTCATAAACCCGTCATGTTTATGATGGGTTTATGCCGCCAGCAGCAGCTGTTCCTCATCACCTGATTATCTCACCTGTAGCTCATCTGTCTCCAGCTCTTCCTGTTTCTCCACTGATTCGTCTTCGCTGCTGTTTTTCCACTCTCATTTTTGATGTTTGGTTGTCGTTTGTTGCTCAGGAATCAGAGTAAATCTCTTTCTGCCTCAGTTTGTCGACAGCAGCTCAGTTATTAATGCTTTGAGTTTTGATACTTTATGAATATCAGGGCTCCTGCTGTTTTGACAGCGACTGATGGAAAACAAACCCAAATGTTTCACTTATCAGAACAAAACTTTTCCTGTTTGTTGTCTTATGATATTTCATACGCTGAAACGAGTCGTCCAAGTGAAGGCAGGAATGTGATTGGACGATGGAAAAAGGCCGATTTAAGATCTTAAACATGCCGTTTATAGATATGAAGCGTCGATTTATAGGTTTGAATTTTCACCAGATAAAATCAGTGATATGTATAAATATAAAGCAGATGAAGCATTAATGAATGAGTGTTGATTCTTCATGTTACTTCTGATGGATTTTTTCCTCAGGCTTTTAATGCCTGTCATCATTATAATGATGGTTTGAAAAAGACCTGAAGAACAGCCAGCGCTTCAGCAGAACAAAGGAGGCGCCACCAGTCTGATTATGACATCACACCTTCCACAGAGCCGGCAGAGTCTGCAGCGGGCGGAGTCTGCAGCGGGAGGAGTCTGCTGCGGGCGGAGTCTGCAGCGGGCGGAGTCTGCAGCGGGCGGAGTCTGCTGCGGGCGGAGTCTGCAGCGCTAGGCCATGTTGTCCTGCCATTTCCACCAAACCCAGGGAAACTCGTCTTTTCTCTCCTCCAGGGAAGAAACGGACAGTTTTCATCCTGTAAATATTACATTGGATCATTGTTTAACTGCAGGCGGTTCACAATGAGCCATTTATTTAACATACATTACATTTTTCTGTCCGTCTCTCTACCTCTCCAAAAAGCAAAATCTGTTAGCTTGTGGGAACAATAAGCAACAGTTTCTACTCAAAACCATTTTTGCTGCTAAATTATTGAATAACTAACTCAACCATAATGCTACATGCTTAGCATTGCGATGCTATTTTGCACTAGCCTAGCTTCGCTAACAGGCTAACTCATTTCAGCACCTTGAACACAGCGATAGTTTTTTTCAGCGTCCAATCAGATGCATGTGAAGCCGCTCCATGGCTGCTGTTAGCGGACGGGTTAGCATGTTTCTCGCGGTCCGACAGGTTTAGGCGTCTACCAGAAACACGTGAATACGAAGGTTCCAGCTCAGGACTTCTGCTTGTTAAAAGCAATATGTTTCCATCAAAATCTATACAAGGAATTGATTGAACTTAACAACAGTTAGTCAGATCCTCGGGGTCAGAGGTCACATCTTTTACATTTTCCCTCCATTTCAACCAAACATAATAAAATGTCTTTTTTCACTATGTGGGAATAAAACTGATCTTTTTCATTGAACATCCCGTTCATAATGTTTCCATTATTGAAACATGGTTCATAATTAACCACTTTCTTTAAATAATTGTCGTCTTACTTGCTCCTGTAGTTTTACTGTATAGTTATAAAAAATGTTTAATCATATCTCTGCCAGCCAAACATTGAATTTATTTTCTGTTTGTCAGGAATTTCTTCTCAGTTGCTGATTATTTGGTTTTTCAACACTTTCTCCTGTTAGATTGTGCTGGGGCCATTAGGAGATCAATTTAATTGTAGGATTCTGAGGCTTCCTGGCCAGGCCTGCCTATAAGGCGGAGGAATCTGTTACAATATTAGAGTTATTTCCACCGTCTGATGGCGCAGCTGCTAACAGGTTCAGTCAGGCGTCTTCTGACAAATCCTCACGTCTGAAGGAAGGATCTCTATCAGAATCTGCCAGAAGTTTTTAACACCTGGAGGAAAAATTCCCGGTTGCCTCCCCGACTCTGCAGCGGATCGCAGCCTCCTTCCAGGCCAGGCGGTACCGGAGACTTTATAATTGAGTTGAGACTTTGGAGACGCTCATTAAGACGTTGTCAGTCGCTGGAGGAGTCTGCGCTCCATGTGTCGAGACAACAGAGAGACTCGGTTCTCCCTGAGCTGCGCCGCGCTGCAGCTGCAGGCCACAGCAACGCTCAGGTGTGTGTGTGTGATTGTGTGCACGGCGTTAATAAACTCACAGGTCTGTGGAGCTCCATCTGCTCGCTGGTGTGTGTTGTTGGGCGCAGCAGGTGTGATGGAAACACCTGCTCACGTCTCCCACTCGGTCTCTGCTTCACCACTGCAGAGCAGTGAGACGTCAGCATCACTTCATTACATTTATACAGCAGAACGTCACATTTTCATCTCATTAGAATTTAAAAAGCTCGTAGGATTTAGAGTGAATTATTAAAATACATTAATTTTAGGTCATTTTATTTTTTGATAGTTTTCATTTTGTTTGATGTTAAATATTTAATTCATTTTTTTTTCATTTTTGGGATCAACTTAAAGTTAAATCTGGTGCAATGATTGGACAGGAACAAAGGATGGATAGATAGATGGATGGATGGATGATGGATGGATGATGGATAGATCGATGGATGGATAATGGATGGATGGATGATGGATGATGATGGATGATGATGGATGATGTGATGGATGGATGATGGATGGATGGATGATGGATGGATGATGGATGGAATCTTTGATGTTGGTTTTAACGTTACAATTATTTAAAATTCGTTAATATTCATCTTGATTTGTTTTTTCAATATTTAGATCATTTTTTCTTAATTTTTTATCATTTATATTTTTCCTGTATTAATTTTTGTGTCTTAATTGACTTTAAGTCTCATAATATTTTCCATTGATGGAGTCAATGTCCATCTGAAGTTGGATCCTGCGCAGCGATTGGTCAGAATGTTTCCTGTTGACCTTATAAAATGAAGTGAGTTCAGTGTTTCGCTCCTCTGACGTTCAGTTCATTATATATTCTCTCAGAATATTCTGATTTTTTCCCTTTTAATAATTCTTCTAGTCTTGGTGGTGAAATATTAGATGAAACAGCATCAAATGTTTCAGTTTTTATTGATAATAAATCAGATTTTCTTTCATCTGATAAAGTCTTTAAACTTCTTTAAACTGATTATTAAATCCATGGCTGTCGGCCTGAGATGAAACTGTTCAGAGCTATAACTTTGATAAACATGTCACTGATAAACACACACACACACACACACACACACACACACACACACACACACACACACACACACACACACACACACACACACACACTCTGAGGCTGACAGCATCCTGGTCTCAGCTCTCAGCTGCTTATCAGTTTCATCAACAATAATCTGATTGACGGTCTGAGGAGCTGAGATATGAAGAGATGCTTCATATGAGTCACATCAGCTGTTAGGGAGCCGTACATATCGACGTTTATATTTACATATAGCTAAATCTCAGCCAGCATTCATCATAATAGATCCTCCACCAGGAATATTCCACATTTATTACCAACGTCCTGAAACTGCGATGCTTTAAGAAACGATTCTCCATAAAGTAACGTCTGTAACTTATTTTCTCCTCTCCGTCTTTCATTGTGAGGAACATCAGCATCATTATTTCTTCATTTCTGCCTGTCAGGCTGTGGATTGGGACCGTGTGTGTGTGTGTGTGTGTGTGTTTGCTCTAGGAGCAGCAGACTGAACATGCAGTCCAAGGTCAATTTACAATCTTGAGGAGAAGCGGCGCGGCTCGGCGCGGCTCGGCCTGCGCGCTCGGCTCGGGCACAGCTTGGCGCGGCTTGGCGCTCGGCTCGGCACGGCTTGGGCCCGGCTTGGCGCGGCGCTGGCTCGGCGCGTCTGGCTCGGCTCGGCACGGCCTTGCTCGGCGACTGCGGCGCGGCTCTCGGCGCGACTCGGCCTCGGCGCTTGGCTCGCTCGCAGGGCGCGGCTCGGCGCGGCTGATGCGCGAGCGCTGGCTCGGCGCGGCACGCGCGGCTCGCTGGGCTCAGCGGCTCGTCTTATCAAGGCTTCCAGCCCACAAGGCCAGAAATCCTAGAACTCCCAGCTTCACTTCTGGCTTCTCCACTCTGCTTTGATTTATTCACCGAAGTTAACGTTTCTATTAGAAGTGAATTATGCAAACAAATTATTATTGCTGCTCTGATCGTTATAAATCCCAACCCTGTTAGCAGCCACAGTTCTCCAGTTTTATCATGGATTATGAATGCTGGCAGCCAGAAAATGGATTCAATATCTAATTTGTCGTTTTGCTCTCCAGTTTCAACAATTCAGGAAAACAGGATCCTACACAACACGCACACACACACACACACACACACACTAGATTATTTATTGTCACACCAGCCTCTTCCAAACTAATTCATAACCCTTTTAAATTTGACACGTTTCAAACTTCAAAGTATTTATTGGATTTGATGTGATGCATGAACACAAAGCAGCACATAATTACGAAGTGTATCAAAAATGATACATGGTTTTTAACTGTTTTACAAATGAAAGTGTGAATTAAACTTGCGTGTTTTCGTCTTCAGGGATTTTACTCTGAAACAGTCAATCATCTCTCTGCTTTGGATGATGCAGATTAACGAGCACCAAGATGGATGGATGGACGGATGGATGATGGATGGATAATGGATGGATGATGGATGGATAATGGATGATGGATGGATGTGACGATGGATGACGATGTGACGATGACGATTTGGACGGATGATGGATCGGATGATGGACGATGGATGGACGATGGACGACGATTTGACGATGGATGATGGATGATGGATGGATGATGGATGGTGCTCCATCTTTGCACTGCAGTTATTTTTTGTTTGTTCCTTGAGAAACTTTTGCTCTTTGTGTTTTTCCTGCAGACTCTCCCAACTACGACGTATGAATTAGAGATCGTCGCCAAGGACATGGCAGGAAGTGAGGTGGGTCTAACAGGAACAGCGACGGCCACCATCACCATCAGGGACAAGAACGACCACGCCCCAGAGTTCACCCATCCTCTGGTAAGACGCTGAGTTGCTCTGCGTCTCTCACTCCCAGGGAGGGAAGGTCGAGGTCAACAAACTCTCTGCGTTTGTTGGTGGAAACACAAACACAACATTTGTGTTGTTTTTTTTCTAATATAGAAGATTCTAATAGTTCAGCTGCAGCAACCTTTAGAAATATCACATCATGAAAGCTGGTTGAGCTGCTCTTCACATTCAGACTGGAATTTATTCAGTTTGTTTGCTTCCTGGTCTGTGCTTTGTCCCGCCCCCAGCGGTCTGTCCAATGGGAGCAAAGATGTGAGGTTTGTTTACAAATTATAGTCAATTTGCAGAAAAGATTAAATAAAATCTGTTGGTCTGGATCAAACAAGTGAACTCCAGAACTTCACTGAATTCTCCCTCTGACTGAAGACATGATCTAGTTCTGACAGATCTGGATTTTTCTGGATCATAGAGCTTCTTTAAGCTTTAAAAAAAGATTCGCAATGAAAGAGAGATTTCTGTCTGTGTGATGTTATCACTGTGCTGCACAGGAACAAAAATTAATGTCTGCCTAGCAACAAGTCACATCACAATATAGAAACACACTGGTGCTAGCTTAGCGCGTTAGCTTAGCGCATTAGCTTTGCGCGTTAGCATAGCACTGCACATGAAAACGTGGGACCAGGAACAGGATGAGGCTTCGTTCCATCGAAATCTGTAGCTCCATGCGGCTCAGACCAGAAGTTTACATACAGTTTCCAACTGTGAATAAATTGGCTTTGGAAGCTTCTGATTGGCCAACCACAAGCTCACGTGTGCATGTATTTTTTATTTCTGTCTGAAAATACACCATTATTTAAGAATCACGAATAAATCAGAGCAGATTTTTTGCTCCTAATCTTAATCTGAATGAGCCATGTTGGAGCATCACTTGGAGTTGGTCTCCAATTATTTCCTGTTTTCAGGTTCAAGCTGCTGGAAAAATTTTGTTTTAAAATGGGTTCCTGTTTAATAACAGAACTTTATTTTCATTCCTGAAAAGAGTTAGGAAACAGGAAACAAATTTCCTGACAACAAAGCTGAGGGAACACTGTGGGAACGCTGAGGGAACATTGTGGGAACGCTGAGGGAACATTGTGGGAATGCTGAGGGAACACTGTTGAAATGCCTTGTTTGATGCGTAAAGTCTTGGAGGAGTGAAAGGACACCTTCACCTTTAAGCGTTGCTCTTGGTCATTGCGGTCTCTGCTGGAGGTTTGGAGATCGGATCAGAACATGAGCAGAATGGAGGCGTGTTGCAGCAGGAATTGGACTAACAGTGTTTGTTGTTCTGGTTTGTTCCGTCAGCAGAAGCTAAAGGAAAAGGTGCAGTGCTAACAAGCTAACTGATTCCCCCAGAGGCCTGTCTGGGATTATAACTCGTATAAAGTGGCAGCTGTTGCCAGTTTGTGCTGCCTCATGTGAAATCTGTCCAAAGTTGCCCATTTTGCTGTTTTCTTCTGGTCCTCTTAGTCTCTTGGTTTTGGTGCTGGAGGTGAGGAAGGAATGAGGCCTGGTGGCACCCAGAGGTGCAGCTGTAACACTTGAGCTGTGTGTTTTTTAATGGAAATGCCCACAGCTGTTGTCACGTTGTAAGACACATGGCAGTTTGGCCGGCCGCCCCCTGCAGCCCTCCTATGATGCATGGAGGTGTCAGGGGAGCTTGTAAGGAGCATGGCTCAGATGTAAAATGTTCCAGGTCAGAGGGCTCGGCAGGGCCTTGCAGAGAGCAGCGTGTCCGAGTTAATGCTCTCATTCCTCACTGGGAGCAAATCCGTTCAGCAGCGTGGAGGAATGGAGCTTTTATAAAACAAGAGGTCGAAGCGTCAAGCTCCCGCTCCGTCCCTGATCACCTCCAGCCGCCGTGGATCTTCTGATGACCGGCAACATGCTGGAGGGGCCGGAGGTGATGCAGATGCTGCAGCAGCAGCTGCAGCATCTCATCGCTCTGAAGAGACAGGAAGCCTTTTAAACAGAGGACCATTCAGTGGCCAGTGATTTGATTCACAAACCATTTTTCTATTCAACCGTCTAGAGAGAAAATCTATTAAAATTATAGTGTAAGTTTCCATACTGTATCAAGTTACATCAGTTTGTATTTAAACAAAAAAATGTTTGTGCGTAAAATTTTCCCAGGGAAATTCAGCAGCAGCAGATATATTGCGTTTGAACTCTCGTAAAATGTTAAAAACAGTTTGTAACGAAAGAGGATTAATAACATTTTTCTGCCCGTCCAGACTTTTAAGGTTTGAGTTTCAGTTATTTTCTGTCTGGTTTTCCGCTCCGGCTCCATTTTGTTTCCAGGTTTGGTTGCATCCTTGTCTCCTTATTGCTGGGAAAACAGATCAGCTGTCGGAACATAAAGTGTTTTTTGCTTTCACAAATCTGTAATCGCCGCTAATTCCTGTTGAACTTTGCGTTTTCCTCCAGGTTTTCTGTGATTTTGAATCAGAAAAGCTGTTGCTTGGATTTTGTTCTGATTCAGAGTCAGAACCCAGATGTTCGACCTCCAGCGCGTTTCCCCTTTAGGCGTCTCACCTTCTCTTATTTCATTCCTCCTTATCCACCAATATCCTGATATCCACCTGGGTCTGGTCTGCGGCGCGGCTCCCGGCTCCGTTAATTCTGCAGCATGTCTGACGGGCTTATATGCCGTTTCCCCGGCTGCTCATAACAGCAGCATGATGGACCTTATCGCTCCTGTCACTCAAACACTCTGGACTCTCACTCACTCCATTATTTTTGCCTCTCAGGTTTGCTCTGTATCTCTCAGCCTCTCAGTTTTTCTGCAGCCTCTTTTGGACGATGACCAGGAGAAAATGCGTCGCAGTGATCCATTTGTCCTGCAGGGGGCGATGTTCCTGTTGACGGTGTTGCAGAGAGCCGTCAGTCTGTCAGTGAAGGAAAGCTAACGGGTGTCACGGATTAGTCCAGGCTTTACATGACTGCTTCTCTTTTTCTGAGATTCACTGGAGTCTTTACCGCGGTCAGACGGAGGAGAGCCGGACAAACAAAAACACAAAATAATAAAACGATCCAAAAGCAAACTGGAGAGGGCGCTGTTTCACCCCGAGCTGGAGCACTCACTGCAAATTCACAGAGCAGGAACGGCTCATCTAAAGGACACAAACAACAATCTGAATCTCAACAAGACCCAGTTCTCATTTTGAAGGTGTTTTCCCCATGACCCGGGTCCGGTCAACCGGTTCTACTGGAACCAGAACTTCCAGTAGAACCGTCAGCATGCTGGCATACTGACAGTTCTATAGAAACCAAAAGCTCCAGCCAACCTGTTCCCCTCCTGGCCTGAGGGGGCGCTGCACCAAAAACCACTGCAGACACTGAGAGCAACTTCCTGTTTCACCAGATGAAACCAGATGGAGGCGTCAGAGTTTAGTGCTGGAGGATTTCTCTTTAGTCTTTGGCTGAAGACCAGGAGCCATTTCTGCTGCTAGCGCTAGGCTAGTTTTAATTCCTATATTAGTTCACAATTATTTCAATAATTGATTCATCACAATTGATTGATTGGAAAGATTGGAACTGCATAGTTTCATATCACAAACTGCATTAGTTAAGCAGATTTTTTGTTACTTTATTTTAGATTATAAACTCTGCAGTCTTATCTTTATTTTTGTCCCAGAATAATTCAAATAATTGTTGTTGTTCTTGAGATTTATAGAAATCATTTTTGTGTTTATTTTTTGAGCAGATCGCTGAAACAGATGCCTGAGCTTCAAGACGTTTAGGAAAGCTCTTTCTGATTTAATTGGTCATTTTTTACTTTCACTCAGAATTAACTTCACTTGTTGTATTACAGAACTAATGAATCAAATCCACTCATACTTTCAGTTTTATTTAATTTTGTTCAGCTATTCATCATCCATAATTAGATATGTGTACGCTTTCATCATTTGATAGAGCAACTATGTAACATAAACAGGCTGAAGGGCATCAGCTGCTGATCCGAGTCTCTGCAGAAACCCTGATGGAAAGACAAACAGCTTCAGAGTTTACTGAGGAAATATGAGAAACGAGCTTTAATGCATCAGCTCTGCCCACTGATCCATGATAGGTAAAGATCATGTTTCTAGATTTAGCAGTTAGCATGTTTCTGAGGAGCATGTAGCGCTGCCTTTGTTTTCTACAAAACACATTTCATGAAACTGTTTTACAGAAGTTGACAATTGGTGACTTTGGAGTGGATCAAATAAAAAAAGAAAAATAATTTTGAACTAAGATTCATAAATCATAACCAGAAATGTGAACTAATCATTCAGATTGCGATGTGAGAGCATTGATCCAGCTGTGATTGGCTTCAGTTTTTATTCTTCTGTTGCCATCTGTGCAGCAATGCGTTATTAGATTTCTCTGTAGCATCACCTACTGTTTGGAAGGAGAACTGCAGAGACAATAATTAAATAAACAGACATATGAGCTGAATATCAAAGATATTTTGAGTTTTCAATCTGTTCTTCATCAGATTGGAGCAAAGTGTTTTTCTATCCATTCGTCTTTCCAGTTTCTCTGATTATTTGTGGAGCTTCTTTATGTGGACTGTGGATGCTAGCATTAGCGTTAGCTGCCACATGTTTAACGCTCAGATGCTAGCAGAGCTAGGTGAAAGGCTCCTTTTCGCACAACTTCAACAGAACAACAGTCTTTTGCAGCAGCCAATCAGATCGTTTAGAAGCAGAAATTAAACCGCAGTTGGAAAAGAGACGCTGCTTCCATCGCTGCTGTTAGCGGATGTAGCCTGTGCGTCAGATTTATGGGTGTACCAGAAACAAAGTACAAAGGTTCAGATTCAGGACTTTTGTGTGAAGAATAAATGCAATTCAACACGTTAAAAATCTATGTAATAATCAAAACTAATGTGTTCAAATATTTTACTTTTGTCATTTCTATTATTTTAACAATGTTTCCATTTTCTCATTTATAAGTCAGATGAGTTTTATTGTTCATAATCTACATTATACCTTTGGGGTCATGCAGGAATCATAAATACTCCTGTGATAGTTTCTCACTTTCCCACTGAAATTTGTCAAACATTTTGAAAAGCATAATTTATCGGTTTTATTCTGTCAAATCCCACCATGTTCTTCAGAGTTGAATGATTTCTTTAACTGGATCAAACTGTTGCTTGTTGCTCATGTATTTTAATGTAACATATTGAGCGATGCTTCAAACTGTGATGCTAGCAGCTTCTTCTGTTTCTCTGCCTTGTTGTTTATTTCAAGTCTGTGAGAAACAGGAGGCATGTCACGTTGTAAGAGAGCTGTCAGCCTCATCACAGGTCTATGTTTGGAAACAAGCTGCACAGAAGCAGCTGAAATAAAGAAAGAGTGAACAGGTAAGCTCATTAAATCTCCAGACACCTTCACTGGATGCAGGATTAAAACCAAATGGTGAAAAGTGAAGGTTTGTGTTTTTATTTGGGTTTGAAAGGACAGAGAGAAGAGAGACTCGCTCTGCTTTCAGGAATAGAAACATAATGTAACCAACGTCCTTCAGGAAAAGACAGGCTGCTTAAAACATGAAGATTTATTTTTAAAAATCCAGGAATCTTGATTAATTTGTGGATTTTATTTATTAAATCATTCTCAACTTAAATATCTTGAGTTGAGAATCTGCGTCAGTTTAACAACCAGATTAGAGATGATGAGTCTAACATCTGTTATCTGGACTCTATGTTCATAAATCAGGTCTGGATGCTCAGTTCAAATCTTTTGCTGAAATAATTTATATAATTTTTTTGTTTTTTGCATGGTTGCTCCTGCTACTAATTAAATGCAACCGCAACCAGACGTCTGTGTGAACAGTTTATGGCCTGCAGAAAAAGAACGCAGCCGTCCCCCAGCAGAGCTCTTGCAGCAGCCATATTTTCAGCAGTAAAGATGGCCGCCGCAGCGCTGTGTTTACGGCTGTAAAGATGGCCGCCGCAGCGCTCTGTTTACGGCTGTAAAGATGGCCGCCGCAGCGCTCTGTATGAATTCCAAAGTTGCTCAGAGAAGACGGTATGGTCAGCAGATGATCAGCAGACGAAGGAAACAGGGAGGAAGGAATAAACAGGGAAGCTAATTGCTAACAGCTAACGGCTCTTATAACACACCATGCACAAGTGCCACCAAAGCCCATCACTTCTGTTTTTGCTTTTTAAATAAAAAAGCAATTGGACGGTCTACTGAGAAACACTCCATCTCATAGTGATGGAAAGAAGACAAGAGCAGAAAGGGCCTAAAACTGAACCCTGTGGGACTCCACAATGAAGAGGCAGCAGAAAATCAGAAAGTTCTCTCTGCAAACCCGTAACCTTGACAACCACCCAGCGCGCTGAAGGAAAAACCATAAACATGTCTGTGACTCCATCATGCAGAGTGAAATCGTGTTGCATTATTTTTGGAAGCTGAAGCATCTGAGAGGTTTTCTTCTTCTCTGACTTTCTGCTGGCTGGTAGAAACACGTCAGTAAAGACGGAGAGAGACGGTTAGAACAAGGTAATTCAGGAAGACAGACGGTAAATTGCTCGGTTCCGTTCTTGTCCAAACATCTTTTCAGAGGAGTTTAATATGATGGGTCCTTACATTGTGTGTTCCTGTCAGGGAAAATGTTTGGGGCCGCAGCGACGTGTCACAAAGTAGTTTCCATTAGGACAAATGAACAGCTGCTCAGCTGCCTTTCACTGGCGCCATCTGTATTCATAACCCGACCTGACAGCATCACCAGGAAATGGCTCCATCTACATCTGCTTTTGAGCGCGTTCCTGCTGCTTCTCTCAATTGCCAGAATTTGGGTGCGAGGATTTAGCTGACGTTTCAGCAGTAAAGATGGCCGCCGCAGCGCTGCCGGCGCTGTGGAGCCACAGATACTCAGGTTACTGCGTCAGGCAGCTGGCCAGTCTGCAGAAGCTCAGCATGAACTTTATTCAATATTTGCATCATCCGGTGACCTTTGACACTTTGTAGCTCTGGAGAGAAAACCTGAATGAGAACCAAATTAAACATTTATCTGTCGATCAGGGATTTTTGTCTTTATTCTTTTATTTATGATAATATAAGTTGAACGTTATTCATCCCAGAGATGGAAACTTATTACACAATATACTCAACATCAGTAAAGTAACATAAAATAAAATGTAATAAAATAGTTTATCTCAAATTTATAGACATTTATATTTATAGACAATACCATGAAATATTCTATAAACCAAGACAGAATCAAAACACGTCAAGATTTTGTCCCAAATAAGTCACTCATGTTTTTCAGGTGAAAATTATTTTACGATTCTTTTATTTTAATCTAACTCATTTAACTCGTGTTCATAAACAGGAAAAGTTCATTTTCAAGATGTTTTGAAACCAGATAAGCAGCTTGTGTGTCTTATGGGCATTAAAATATAACCTCTTTAATGCTTCGCACTCCATAAAGTTCAATTATTCCTAATAATTTAACTACATCAAAAGTTAGAAAACATACATTTCACTTTTACTATCAGATTTCTGAGTCTAGATTGACTTAACTGTTTATGATTTTGCAATATTTTGGGTTATTTTTCTCTCTACTGGAATGAATCATCAGTTTTTGGCTTTTTTGAGATAAATATAGTTTTATATCCTGACACGTTTTCATCCATTTTTCTTTATCAGATGTTTTATTGACAGTAAATGTTTTTGATATGAAGCTGAATGTTTGTTTTTACTCAACATTTTTCTGTCTTATCAGTTTATTGGAAAGAAGAAATGGATGTTAAAGAAAATGTATTTCAAACACAACCAGACTTTAAGTGGTTTGTATCTTGACACCTCCAGCAACATTTCCGGTTCTAATCAGTAAAATAGTTGATGGAAAATTAGAAACTTGTTCACAGATTAGAGTTGAGAAATTAAAGATTTCAATTATACAGATTATTTTTATTTCACAAATAAAATATACAATGTAGCTGATTTTACTTTTGATTTATTAGTTTTATGATGTTTTAATATCTACTTTGTTGGTACTTTATGTTTCTGATGAGAAAAAAGTGGCGCGAATTTAAAGGAGGAATATTCCTTTAAACCTGGAAATCAGACGGCGCAGCTGGTTGTTTACACTTCCTGTTTCCTCTCAGCAGCTGTGTGTGTGTGTCGGTGTGGTGGGTTGGTGGTTCTGTGGGTCGGTGGTTCTGTGGTTCTGTGGGTCGGTGGTTCTGTGGTTCGGTGGGTTGGTGGTTCTGTGGGTCGGTGGTTCTGTGGCTCGGTGGTTCTGTGGGGTCGCGGTGGTTCCGAGGACCCGGTTAATGTCGAGGCTGGTATGAATGGAAGTCGATTCTCTTTCCTCTCTTGAAGCTGCTGCCGTTTTCTACATGTTGCAGACGAACCAGAAACGGCGATAAAAGTCGATCCAAAAGCTCCAGTCCTGCCTCCGAACTCGACCAGCCAGCTCTTTCTTCTCTCCTCTCCGTGTGTTCAAGTCATTCCAGGCCAGGAGCTCTGATTAGTCGTTAGTCATTTCCTCCCCGTCTTTCAGGTGACTGGGCGCTTTGTGCTGCAGGAGGAATTGGGGCCTTATCAGCAGCAGGGCAGAGGCTCCGAGGCTGCAGCACACAGAATGCAGGTTCATCCGCATGGCTGCCCCGCATGATTAAACCGGGCCGGCCGTCTGTCAGGAAGCCGCTGGAGTGTGTGTGTGTGTGTGTGTGTGTGTGTGTGTGTGTGTGTGTGTGTGTGTGTGTGTGTGTGTGTGTGTGTGTGTGTGTGTGTGTGTGTGTGTGTGTGTGTGTGTGTGTGTGTGTGTGTGGTGTGTGTGTGTGTGTGTGTGTGTGTGTGTGTGTGTGTGTGTGTGTGTGTGTGTGTGTGTGTGTGTGTGTGTGTGTTTAAGGATGGCGTTGGTCCGGCCCAGATTACTGTGTCTCCTGTCATTGTTCCACAGATTTCCCTCTCACTGCTTTACACTTCCTTGCTCTGTGCATTTATCTGAAGAGGGACGAACATTGATTTCTCCTCTTCTTTTTCTTTGCCACCTTCCCTATTCATAGAAAGCTTGTTAAGAAACACTCTGAGCCACTTTCAGTGGTTTAGGCCAGAGGATGGAACGTGTCGTCCCTCCGCGGAGGAGCTGGCGCTCATTCCAGCGAGATGGACGATCCTTTTGTCCTGCAGGCCTGTGGCAGTTCTGCTCTACAGCAGAATATGTTAAAGCATTTAAAAACCCAAAGCTAAACAGGAAGCAGCATGGATGCAGAACATACTGCAGCAGTCTGACGTTTGGAGAGTCAAACATTCGAAACTGAAATTTGGTTATTTATCCTGTCAGAAGAGAACAAAATGGAGGTTCACTCTTCAAATTCATATTTTCACATATTTATTCATTTATGAATATTTAAAATAAAAATAAATAATTAGCTAATTTTCAAATTCACTTTCTAATAAGCAGAACTGGACTACCAAAATAAAAGCCGAGTCTCCTGAACACCAACTCCTTCATGTCGCTTCGTCACCATCGTTTCTTTCTCCTCAACAACGACGAGTCGCTTCGGTGCTAATAGACGTTTATTGATGGATCAACAGAAACAGGTCAGATCAGCATCAAAGGATTCAATCTCAGCTTTTATTTTGATAGTCCAATTCTGCTGATCAGGAAGTGAATTTGAATTTGAAGTGAATTTGAATATTAGCTCAATATTCAGCTGAATAAAAGTCTTGCAAAAGTCTGACTTTATAAACTCCTCCCATTATTTAGTGGGTTTGCAGCAGCAAAAGTCTTTAAAGTGTTGAACAATGGCAGCAAAATGTTTCACAAGCCACAGCTGTACACACACACACACACACACACACACACACACACACACACACACACACACACACACACACACACACACACACAACACACACACACACAGACACACACATGCAGACACACACACGCAGACATGCTGGCAGAAATGCTTGTGCCTGACCACAGTGTGGTGTTTGGTGGGAACCTGGCAGAGCGCATGGATAGGAATCTGAGGCGGCGCCAACAGTGAGGTGGGAAGTGATTGACACTGAACAATAAATGAGATGCACTGGAAGGACTCTGGCTGTGAATAGTTGTTTATTTTGCTGTGGGGTGATGTGTGTATTGTCCAGGGAATTAAAGCTACACTGAAGGCTTTTCTTGGATTTGACTCCAGAAAATATCACATATATTCCATTTTTCTCTCTGTCTATTACGGTTTGACATTCAGACAAGTCTGTAGCTCAGAGAAGAAAGTCTGAACAATTCCCCATCTCCCACAAGAAAAGCTAAATATGTACAAGTAATGTAAAAAGTCAAAACATGCCTGTCAAGCAGTCAGGTCTCTGAATGAAATATTAATGTTTTCCTCTGGTCCAAATCATCCAAGTTTCCTGATTAGCAGCTGCTTTCATCAAGCTAAGGATGTAAACAGCAGCGCTCTGCTGTCGCTGCAGGGACACTCGAAAATTAACACAATAATTGTGATTATTTAGTCATGAAAGGGAAAAATGGGTTTCACTTTTCAAAATCACATGTTAGCAACTCATTTAGAAATGTCACAGTTTCAGTCCAAATATTTAGTTTACAAACTAAATATTAATCTAACAGCTAATATTCAAATGCACCTGCTGGTAACCAGAAGTGGACTATCAAAATAAAACCTTTATATAAACTTATCTAGTGTCACTGATTGGATTACACAAATATATTTAGGAGCTACAAAAATCATCTTACTGTTCTAATGATATTATTTCTCAATCTAATGTGACGCTATGGAGACATTCAGTCTGCACTGATCAGGATTTACTCACCTCAGCATGACAAATGCATGCAGCTCGGCTGCCAGGGAATCAGGAGTTTCACACACAGCATTTTACATTCAGACTAAGATGCTAAAACAATAATAATTAATTTGTCATTAACTTTCCACACATTTCATCCCAACATACACTCACAGTTTCACTGAAACACAGTTTCACTGAAACACTCAGTTTCACTGAAACACTCACAGTTTCACTGAAACACACACAGTTTCACTGAAACACACACAGTTTCACTGAAACACACACAGTTTCACTGAAACACACAGTTTCACTGAAACACTCACAGTTTCACTGAAACACACACAGTTTCACTGAAACACATTTCATCCACATGGCAGGAAAAGCTTCATTTTTTCCTTCTGATGAAATGAAGATTTTGTGGCTGTTTCTTCTGTGAGGAAGAATTTTAAAATGTTTGGTTGTTTCCAGCGTTTCTCTGCAGACATTCTGTAATGTTCTGTATGAAGCCGTTTCTCAGATTGTTGAAATCATCTGCAGCAGCGTCTTTACCAGAACCTCCCAGGTCCAGTAGTGTGTTGGTGGTTTTCTGCTCCGTCATGTTTGCCTCTGCGGTTTTCTCGTCAGTTTGAGGCTCGTGTGCACGAGGGCTCCCGAGGCGTCGTGGTCAACCTGACGGTGGACGACCGGGACGACCCGGCCACCGGCGCCTGGCGAGCCAGGTACTCCATCATCAGCGGAGATCCCGAGCAGAGCTTCGAGGTCCAAACCAACCCAGACAACAACGAAGGAATGCTGTCAGTGGTCAAGGTGAGGCGACTCCAGCATTTCTGAACTCGTAGATAAAACCCAAAACTCGTTGTTCTCCATCGTTTCTCCTCTTCAGCCTCTGGACTACGAGACCACGGCGTTCCACACGCTTCTCATCAGAGTGGAGAACGAGGATCCTTTGGTTCCCGACGTCGGCTACGGCCCCAGCTCCACAGCGACCGTCCACGTCACGGTGGAGGACATCAATGAGGGACCCGTCTTCTTCCCAGACCCCCTGGTGGTCACCAGGATGGAGAACATCCCAGTGGGGAGCTTCGTGGCGTCACTCAACGCCTCAGACCCAGACGTCCTGGAGACACAGAGCATCAGGTAAGATCCGCTCCAAAACGCTTAGAGGCGCTGACTTCAAACACTGACGCAGAAACCAATCAGCTGGTCTGTTACATTACAGCTTTAAAAGTGAAACACACAGAACGCTTCCTGTACTTTGTTTGAGTTCACATAAAGATTAGCAACATGTGTTTGCTGCCTAAATGGGGATCATCTCCTGATCCGCTCAGTTTCTGCTGGATTTATGGAATCTGCATGATGCGTTGAAGGGATTTGATTTTGCTTTAAATATTATTTTAATAAGAGCTGTGCTCACACTGTTGGCACGGAGTGGAGCCGTTCCAATCCGGGCCGCCTCTGGAGCCGCTGAGCATGCAGAGGAGCCGAAGGTGAACCGACAACCCAAACCAGGTCACTGCGGTTCTGTTGGACAGATGAGAGTCAGCCGGTCTCAGACCGAGGAAACGGTTTCTCCCTTCCAGCTGGGAGTTGGTCTCAATCAGAGGAGGAGCTTGTTAAGGAGCTCTGGGATGGAGGAAGAGACGATTGACAGGACGGACAGACGGATGGAGGGACGGGACGGACAGACGGGTTCCCTATTCCTCTGTGATTGGGAACATTAGAGATGCTTCGGTGAAGTCGGTTCTCTTGCCGTCGTTTTTTCATATTTATTTGGGAGGTAAAGCAAACTGAGTCGCATCAAAAGATTTAATATTTTTATTTCATGCATTTACCTGCTGCTGATTCACCTGTTTGCTGTTGCATCTCCGGTTTCTGTGGCTGAAGCCTCTTCACAGAAACGTCTCAGAGTTTCGCAGCTCATTAACTTTAACTGGGTTACAGAAGCAGCTCTTATTTCAAACATCACCTTCATCACAACAGGACGACCATTAGATGCTCTGTGAGCCACAATAACATCTTTGTGTTTCTCCTGCCAGTCGGCCTCATAGCATGTTACTGACACGGCGCAGCTCCACTCTACAAGATGAGAGACTAATGACTGCATTCATTGGCTTTCAGGCCCACTTTACGTTCACTTTATGAAGCTCTTCTCTGTTTTAGAGTCTTGGGCCTGAAAATGCAGCATTAAGAAAGCAAACAGGGATGATATAAAGAGCATAAGAGGCTTGTTTTTGCTCCCACTGCTTCATATGCTAATAAAATAAAATCTCGCCGCTCCAATAAAAGCTGCTATTTCACAGCAACGGCTTCCAGAAGACGTTCAGGAGTCCTGATGTTTTCTGAGCAGTTTGGAACAAACTAACTTTTCCCAACATTTTCCCCAAGAAAGAAACATTAAATGTATAAATGATGAATAGGTTCTATGAATAAGAATAGTTTCTAGACTGTTACTTTAACTAAGCCAGAGCTGCTGTCAGTGCCAGGTTGACGAGAATAAACTAACACAGCAGAATAAATATTTATGCCTTGTTATTAAAACTAAATACCAAATCATCTCTACACACTGCAGCTAATGCGCTAACATTAGCAGATTAGCTTTGTTTAGCGTGTTAGCGTTTTTGCAGACTTTGAAAACATTTAACGTATTTAGCTTCCTCTAAATGAATTTCTCCAGGAATTTACGTTGTTTTTTGTAAACCTGCAGTTAAATAAAGTTCAACGTCTGTCGTTTATATTCATGCTCTTATTTTGAAGTGCTGAAGACCGATCCATTTCCTCTCCTCAGGTTCTCTACCTAATGTTTATGCTGTACCCAGAATGCATTGCTGTATTTTCACAGTAAACTGTTTGTTTGCTGACCATAAATTAATGAAGTTATGAGCAAATATATTTAAAACAGGTTTTCCCATAACTGCAGTTGGAATCGTTGCCTCAAGGTGTTATTTAAATATATTTATAAATTGTGTTGTAGAAAATTCCTTGAATAAATTAATGTGAGCTGTAATTTTTCTAATTTTGGAAAAATAATCGTTGGCATGACAACACTGCCGATGAGCTGCGTTTTATTTTCTATTAAAAGCAGAAGCAGTGAAATGGTTGGTGGAGATGACAGAAGCTACAGCTGATCAGAAAAGCACCAGTTTGGCTCCTTGTTGTTCTTATTGCTCCACTTGAAGAGTCACTTTGTTTCCAACCAAAGTGTGAAACTTTCCTGTCTGTCGGTTTTATTAGAGAGACTCTAAATAATAAAGAGACCTTCTGCAGTTTTGAAGCAGCTGTGATTTTAGGGGACTGGCAGCTTGTTGTCGCCTCGGCCTCCAGCCGCCGGCAGGCTGCTGCTCTCCTCTCACACTTTTACTGTTAAAGTTGCTTTTATTACAACAACAGATTATGAAGGATTTAAGTGCCACTGATCCTCGGTCTCTAATGTTTCCTGGTTTTATTATTATCATAAGAATCTAAAAGCCTCTTTTAAAGCTCTTTATGAATGAATCTGCATTTTGATATCAGATCATGTTCTCCATTTATATTAATAATTATCTCTCTGGTTTGAGATTAATTTCCAATGTTCTTTTGCCTTATTTTATTAATGATGTGGATTTTATGAGCTGATCCTGTGAAGAACTGCAGATAGAAATGAGCCTGTGTGGCTAAATGTGGCTCATTCACATGCAGGCTGAAGTAATCATGCTAATTGATGTGTCTGGCCCTTTAAATAAACAGCATTATAGATTAATGATCTGGACATAATTATGAACACACAGAAATCATGTAAAGTATGTGAAGCACGCCTGGTTCTGCAGGTTTTATGTGAGACCCGTCGTCATGGCGATCCAGCATCTGATCCTCCATCAAACGTGAAACAAAACACAATTTAAAGATCTGAAAAATAAAAACCACTTTGTTTCTGTTAAGTCTCCTAACTTCCAGGTGTTCTTGTCTTTTCCTCAGAATATATGAATATATATTTGTTGTTTCTCATCCTGGTGTTTTGGCCGTCGGCGTCGCCTCGGCGTGTTTCAGCTGAAGCTAGCAGCCGCTCAGGCAGATCTGAACGCTCATCTTTGTCTTTGTGTGTCTCTGCATTGCCGGGCAGCCGGTCTGTGGCCCCTGGAGTCAAAAGGTCAGAGGCATTTGACATGAACACGATCCGTCTGACCCGCTGGTCGGGATCCACAGAACGCTGCAGCCTGGACTGAACTGAAAGACTAAAAGATTTCCTCTGTTTGTGGGGAAACTGCAGAAAACCTGAATGTTTCAGATCGTTAAAATAACTTTAATATCAATTCAAATAAAACATGTTTCACTTCATTTATTTAAATTTCTGCATCATTTCAACAAAATTTATGTTATGAAAGCATCAAGTGTTTGGTTTCATCTGTTTGTTTCTGTAAATATTTCATTGAGAGGAAACAGCAGGTGGGCTGATGTTTGTTTGTCAGAGCTCTGAATCGGAGCCCATCGGACATTGAAATGGTGCAGAAACATGAAAATATTCTGGACGTTCAGACGGAAACAAACTGTGTTTCCTGGTTTCTGCGGTTGCTGTGAGGAGTAACGGCTGCAGTGACCCGGTGTTAGCGGGGCGCGCCGGTGACGCCTGCAGCTTCCGCGCTCCGTCTCCTTCAGATGGGATTAAAGCTCCAGAGGAGACAGGAAGGAAACGTTTTCATGCTGCTTTAGCAGAATTTCAGCATAGCTGGTGGTAAATCAAAATTCACCACTTGGCTCTCAGGATCTCAGCTCTATGCCAGTTATGCTTTATGGTATTAGAGCGACGCTCCGAGCTCAGAAATACTGTGATTTTATTTATGTTTCCAGAGAACTGGGAAATGACTAATCAAAAGACAGTGTGCTACAGTGGACAGAAAAAGTATTTACACCCCTTGAACCTCTCTGTGAGATAATCCAAGTTTTCATTGATATTACAATCAATTTTGGTATCGTTGATCAAAATGTAAAGTTAGGAAGCGCAATGGTTTCAGGATAAAGGAAATAATTGGATGAAGACTGTGACATGTTGGGCAATTTCTCTGCCCAAGGAAAATCCTTGTGGTGTCCCTCAGGAGTCAGAGTTCGGCCACAGAATCGTCATTTTGAAGAATTATGGTTTGTATGCGATCATGATATGTGTTGCATTGAACTATCAGAGCTAAAGCTAGGCGCTCTGTTGACAGCAGTAAAGATGGCCGCCGGCGCTCTGTTGACGGCAGTAAAGATGGCCGCCGGCGCTCTGTTGACGGCAGTAAAGATGGCCGCCGGAGCTCTGTTGACGGCAGTAAAGATGGCCGCCGGCGCTCTGTTGACGGCAGTAAAGATGGCCTCATGACATCACATCAATAGTCCGACTTCGTTCTGTCCTCGTCGGGCCTCTCAGTGTGTGGATGGATGTCTGTCCTGTTTGTCTCTGTCGCCCCCTGATGGACTGGAGGCCTGTCCTGGAGTTTCGCCTGCATGAAACAGGTGAAGCAGGTCTAGGCAGGTCTAGGTTTCATGAGCTGTGACTGGAAAACGGTCCGACATTCATTCACCAACTGTAGCTTTTCTGATAGGACCAATAATGTGCTTCAATAATAATCCGTAATCTGGTGTTCAGGGCAGAGAAAGTGGAGTGAAGTTTTTAATTTGTCTTATTTATCTCGGCAGAGAAAATCTCTTTTTAAGTACCTCTTCAGCTCTCTCCATTAAACTGACCCCAGATTGTTACGTCTGTC
The DNA here is from genome assembly GCA_922788865.1 of Poeciliopsis turneri. Taxonomy (NCBI): domain Eukaryota; kingdom Metazoa; phylum Chordata; class Actinopteri; order Cyprinodontiformes; family Poeciliidae; genus Poeciliopsis; species Poeciliopsis turneri. The sequence goes on from CAKLNU010000197.1 coordinate 271,782, forward strand.
ATAATATCCAGTCACATAATTATTGTAGCTGAAATGAGTAGTTTTAATCCGGCTCAGTATTTAGGCCAAACCATCGAGCTTTGAGGGATTTGTCTCATTTCTGCTGAAGGAGTTTTGAGTTCTCTTCACGGCTGCAGGTCAGCAGAACGCTTTGACTGAAAGCTGGAACAGGGAGCCAGCTCTCAAAGTGACACTTTAAAGGGAGAAAAGTGAAATACTTTGGAAACTTTCTCAGTGTTTATTTTTCTTTTAGTCACCAGGCAGAGGAGAAAAACAGCTGAGTCACAAAGTTTATTATTTTACGTTTGCTGAAGTCATGCGGCTGCTAGTTTGACTCGCCGGAGAGACGAGCAGAGAGAGTCATTAGGAAAGTTTGGCTAATCTAATTAGCTCTCATTCTCACTGACACAACTTTTCACTTTACAAAGACGCCGCCGCCGGGTCCCGGACGCCGCCGCTGGTCTCACCATCACAGGATAGTTCATCTGAAGTTCCTCAAGAGGACACTCTTATTTTGAAAAATGTTCACCTGAACTATACCCCAGATTCTATAAAACACAACTCTAGATTTATAAAAAGTTCATTATATGTCTTAGCCTGATCACAAATGGACCGAATTGATCTGTAGTCATAGCAACAATGATACATTTACATAAAATTACTGTTTTTGTAATGCTGTTATTTTAGTGGTGAAATATTTAGTATTAATTATTTTTAATGAATTTTTCGGTTTATTTTGTGCAGAGTGGGTTTCATCAGAGGACTGGATGGATGATTGTGTACTGCTGTGGGACACCAGAGAGCAGAATGAATCCATCTCAGTGTTTCTGCCTTTAAGCTAAACTCTGCTTACCGTTGAAGAGTTTTTATGTAAAGTTCTCTGCAGTTAGATTTGGTTCCTTTGCCTTTAGTGGAAAGACGTCCTTTCATTGCACCAGTGGAAACGTCTCCAGCTGAAGCTCTGGGGCCAAATCCAAACATTTTCTCTGCTCTTGGTGGAAGTGACGTGTGATCAGGTTATTTCTGTAGAAAATCAGAATCACGTACAGTAACTGCTGTTGTTTTACCTGCTGATGTAGCTGGATGTTATCTTCCTCTCAACAGTCAGACAGCCACCAGACGCCATCGACTGCAGAGTCATGACTTTCATGCACCAGGAAGTAAAAGAACAGCATTAAAATGACAAAAACCTTTGAACTGTTTAAAGTGAGAGCTCAACGTGTCAAACACGGCAGGAAAAGAAGCTAGTTAATCTTTAATCTGACACTTTAACAATGAGCCACTGAAGTCAAACATCCAGTGTTTCTCATAAAAATATCCTATTTTTCCACATAAATAAGCTGAACTGAGTTGATCAGACAGACGGTGAGGAAACAATCCGCTGATTCATCCTTTAAGGTTTGGAGTCAGATCTGCTCTGCTGCACCGATTCATTCGCTGCTAATCAGACAAAATAAAACAGTTTAAAAACCCACAACAAAAAACGGCAGCATGAACAATAAAAACAACAATCCACACATTTTATCTGTGTTTGGTTTGCAAATGTCAGCTGAATTCGTTTCTTATTTTTGTCCCAGAAACGTTTTAACCTCTGAAGTTCGGCTCCGTTTCCGTTTCTTCCAGCTCCATTTGACTCCAACATCGTTTTCTCATTTCTGGTTTTCATATTTGCTCAGATGTTCTCTGCAGACATCTTGCAATGCTGCACCCTCCATATGCAGCTATCAATATAACTCAATATTTAAGATGTTCTAATCTGTGCAGTGAAATGTAATGAATTTTAAAATCATCTTTTAAATCTGTCCTTCCTGCTGGTTCCGTCTGCAGCTCTTCCTAAAACGTTTATTCAACAATAATTTGGCCTCCATCCGCCACCTGAAACGTTTCCACTCTGAATCTTTTCTCTCCACTCAGCTGGACGGGAATCCAGATCAGTTCAGCTCCAGAATATTTCAATAATCCTAAAGAGAAATTAAACACCAGATTAAATAATCTGTTAGTTTGTTTAAAAAGTCGCTGTGGATCCTGGGAACCAGAGATCCTGGAACTTAAACACACATCGATATTTTATTGAATCTGAGTTTATACAGTTTACTTAATGTGCAATAAAGATAAAAAGCCTGTGGCTGTGGCGCCTGCTGCTGCGGCACCTGCGGTTGCTGCGGCTGCAGCGCCTGCTGCTGCGGCAGCTGCTTTACTCTCCTGCACGGTGCCAAACTATAATTAAAACGCTCCTTAAAGGAGCCAAGAGGAGCAGGATGATGTGAAGCAGGAGAAAATGTTTCTGCTCCTGTTAATTACAGTCATTGTTTTCCATTGATTCAGAGAGGCTTGTGCGTCTTTCTCTGATAAGGAGGTTTTATAGTCGCTGTTGCTACTCAGGCTTGATCATTTATTCAATGTCACCCCCGGCGCTGCCACTGGCTCTGGATGAGTTTCTATAGGCGTCTTTTATTCAGACACATTTTCTGCTCCTGCCAAATATTGGCAGAACAAACCGTCTGTTTCCGTGGTCCAGTTGAGGCCGCGTCTCTCGGCGCTCCACTGTTCCTGTTCAGCTGAAGGTTGGAGTTTTGCCCTCGACAATCTGAGGAGTTTCTGAGCCTCTTTTAGACCTGAACGTTGCAGAAATCAGCCAGGATCAGATCCTGTGATTCTGAGTAAATTGGTGATCAACTCTAATTTGCTTGACAGCTGGATGTCGGTTTGGACTTCTCAGTTTGGTGGCTTTGGTAAGGCACAGACTCACCGTGGATGGGAGCGTTCGCTGCACCATGTTTTCATCTTCTCTTTGGTTCGTTAACTCGTTTTAGGAAACCTAAAAACCACCTCAAGTGTAAAAACTGTTTGGAAAAATTGAGAAAGTTTTTTCAGATTTTTTTCTAATTTGATGCTTTAAAATTCAAATCAAAAACCGTTGATAGAAACAGCCAGCGCTCCAGATCCCAGTCAAAGTTAACACACTTTAAAGCAGCTTGGTTTCCTCTGCTGCTCCATCTCTCTACCTGCATCCTGACCTCCAGTCGACTCATTAGCTGATGTGGATTTCTTGTAAACTCCTGCTGATTAAAAGCCTCGTTAGCCGTATTTCCTGCTTCCACTTCTCTGGCCTGCCGGATTTTAAGGTGAGCTTCTGTCCGGAAAGCTTTCTAAGAAATTAAAATTCTCCAACATTGCCAATTATTCTTCTGAGCCTGGTTGTAATTGTTGCCGTTTTAATGGACATGCTTTCCCCCTCGCTGCGTGTCCACATGCATCCCTTCCTGGATGCAGAGGCCGACCCGAGTCTCTGTGACGGGAGGTTGATGCAACGAGTGCCAACTTCTGCATTCGCCCTCCTCTGCATTGCCACAGACCTGCTGCACTGATACAGACAAGAAGTATGACCAGGTGTGACAAGGGCAATTTGTACAAAGCTTCAGGTAATGGTTGGCCAAAAACTGGAGAGCTCAGCGGAGTTTCAACTGAAATCCAGCCTGAGACGCTGAGTGAGGCGACTGTAAGCAAACCCAGAGGAATTGCTTCTGTTTTAAGTACAATGGCTTCAGAAGAAAGTTCCCTCTGTTCCTCTCTGTTTGTGACAGGAAGGAGGAAGAAAAAAGAAAGCCATATTGTGTCAAGTTAGAGGGAATAGAAATTTAGTTGACCTTGTGCTTCGTCAGCAGTCAGCTCAAAGCTTTGGGCTCAGATGTGTTCAAAGTGTCAGCTGCACTCCGAGTGCTTTCTGAGCTCCTCTCACTTTTCCTCCCTTGACTCTTGTTCAGCTGCATGTCTCAAACTTTCACTTGTTTTAAACCTTTTAATTAGTTTCCATGAGCAGCTGGATGGCATGTTTTGAAGAGTGGCTTAATAAAATGGGTTCATACTGATCCAGATGGAACTGGTGCAAAAGCTAAATTAGATGCTAAGAGTCGTTAGCTTATATCAGTGTGAACCACCATGGAGGCGTTTAAACGTAGCCCCGCCCCAATGAGAGCATAGCCCCGCCCCAATGAGAGCATAGCCCCGCCCCAATGAGAGCATAGCCCCGCCCCAATGAGAGCATAGCCCCGCCCCAGTGAGAGTGGCCATGCATGAGGTCACGCATGCATGGCCACGTTGAAAAGGGTTCAACCTGAGGGGGGCAGCACTGAGACACAAGAATGTGAAAATCTGCTCAGAAACACAAAGACAGAACTCCGAGTAACCTATCTATACTTGATTGATGTAATTGATTAGTGGCTTCGTTACAGTTTAACATCACATTTAAAGCTAAGATGGAGCAACAGATCAACATTAGCAGGTCGCTATGGAAACGGCAACACAGCAAACCCACAGCAGTCACCACACTGTTAACACTGAGGCACATCAGCTAAGCATCCATCCATCATCCATCCGTCATCCATCATCCATCTCATCCGTCATCCATCCATCCATCATCCATCCGTCATCCATCCGTCATCCATCCACCTGTCCCGGTTTGCAGCAAATCATAAACATCTGAATAATTATTTCACAATAAGCTAAAAATTCTAGTTTTAATTATGTGAGTATTTACATGGATGTTAATAATATCTAATAAATCTGCTTTTTAAGCGTTTTGGCTGAAAGTAGCAGGTCAGAGCAGGATCTGTTTGTGATTCTCAGCGTTGTAATTCTAGTAAAGTTATTTCTATCCAAGAGCACATCCCATGTTTTCACTATCAGAGTTGAACCTGTGTGGTTTCAAAGAGAAGAAAACCGTCCCAGCATCCCATCATCCACCTTCATGTTGATATCAAACATTTTTCAGCTTTGCATTGATTTCTGCCATGAAGATCAAAGTGAAGCGATGGAGACCCCAGCAAGGCTCCGATTTTACTTCTGCAACCAGAAGAGAAAGTTCTGTGATCTAAACCTTCTCTGGTCGTCCTGCTGGAGGTGAACTTTGACCCCACTCCCAGCTGTTCTGCAGCTTTTCCTCCAGAATTGACCTGAATGTGCTCCATCCATCTCCCCATCAGCTCCAGCCAGCTTCCCCACAGCATGACGCTGCCACCACCATGCTTTACGCTGGCCTGTTCAGAATCATGTGCAGGAGAAATTAAATTTTGATTTTTTAGAATATCTCAAAGTGAAAGAAACGATGACAAATGTAGACGCACCACGAAAACAACAACGTATTTTTCACGGTCAGAACCGTAACAAATAACTTGGATTAGTAACTGTAATCTGATTACTTGATTGGGAATAGAAACGTTTCACTGCTCCTCACTCTGCTTTGTGTTGATCTAATTAAATCCTGATATTTTCCATGCAGTTTGTGCTTGAAATGTGAAAAAGCTCAGGGAGTGCAGAAGCTTTTGCACTTATTGAACTCATCTCATCTGCAGAAACTGATTCCTGAGAGGGAACAACGTCCAAATGCTCAGAAATAAAATCCAACCTGCAGATTCATATGAAGATGAGCTCAGATTTCCTGGTTGACCTTTGTTCCATATTTGAACATCTTTAGACTTTTATGGGGGCTGCACAGTGGCGCAGTGGGTAGCGCTGTTGCCTTGCAGCAAGAAGGTCCTGGGTTCGATTCCCGGCCCGGGGTCTTTCTGCACGGAGTTTGCATGTTCTCCCTGTGCATGCGTGGGTTCTCTCCGGGTTCTCCGGCTTCCTCCCACAGTCCAAAAACATGACTGTCAGGTTGATTGGCCTTCCCAAATTCTCCCTAGGTGTGAGTGTGTGTGTGTGGTTGTTTGTCCTGTTTGTCTCTGTGTTGCCCTGCGACAGACTGGCGACCTGTCCAGGGTGACCCCGCCTCTCGCCCGGAACGCAGCTGGAGAGGAACCAGCAACTCCCGACCCCGTTAGGGAGAAGGGTGACGGAAAATGGATGGATGGATAGACTTTTATGGTTGGATGTGAATCTATCCTACATTTGGTGCTAATGTTAGAAAGTCAGATCATTTATTAGAAATGTTTCCCAGATAAGCTGCAGTAACTGTTGGGCTGTAAAGATTCGCTCCAGAGCAGCGATGGTGAGATGCTAAATGTGGAAACGGAGGAGAGAGTTTGGTTTCTCAGTTCCAGTCTCATGTTTCTGTCTTATCTCCACTTCTGATCCCTCTGCTTATCTCGCTCTCCCTGCTTTACTTTCTGCTCTCCGTGTTTCTGCACATGTGGATGAAGTGCAGCTGCTGCAGCGAAGCGCGACTCGACGCCACCGCGCTGCTTTCAGGGCATCTGCTGATTGATGTTCTCATATCTGCTGCTCACACACGCAGAAACTCACTATTAGCTTCTGCGCTGCGGCTGAGAGTCGGGCTGCAGTCGCACCAGCATCCTGCTGGCAGGAGAGCGAAGGAAGTGATAGAGAAGCAGATAAACAGCGCGGCGACGCCAGAACCCACTGAGAGGCGCGACAGGAGGAACAAGAGACGAGGCGCGGGATGCTAACTGTAATCGCATCGCCTCTAATATCCTGTCACTGCTTTCCAACTTCAGGACTGCAAACAACTACAGAGGATTTTGCCCAGTACCAGCTACTGGTAGTACCGGTACTACCAGTAGACTGGTAGTACCGGTACCAGTACTGGTACGGTACTGGTACTGCTGGTACCAGTACCAGCAGTACCAGTACTACCAGTACTACTGGAGTTGGAAAGCAGTGACAGGATATTAGAGGCGATGCGATTACAGTTAGCATCCCGCGCCTCGTCTCTTGTTAGACCCAGTACCAAGCTGGTACTGGGTCTAACAGTTAGACCAGTTAGACCCAGTACCAAGCTGGTACTGCCAGTACCAAGCTGCCAGGGTTGAAGCGTCGGTTCTATAGAAACGGTTTGAACTTCCTCCGACTCTCTGCTCTGGGATGTGGGGTCAAAGGTCAGGGTTCACTTAGCTTTGAGATGCTAATCTGCTGCTCCCATGTTTTTAAAGCCATACCTTGTCGCCATGGTTACACAAAGCAAATAAGTCAAAGTTGACATCCTTCCAGTTTTTCCAGAAGCAGAGGGAACGATGAGCGAAACGCAGCCTGCTGCCGCCAGCTTTTCTAAATATACATCATTTTATTTCCACGTGGAGGAAACTGCGGAGCCGTTGGCGCGTTCACGTTTTTACCCGTTTCACCAACTGAACCCTGCAGAAATGGTTCCTAAGCGACGAGTCCAGAGAAACGTCCGACGGCCAACAGGAAGTGAAGAGACGGATGGAGGAAGTCATGATCACCAGACCAACTTCTAATGATCAGCTTGTTGTGACGTTGAGTCTGCAGTTGGCTAACGATCACAGCCATGCCGGATCATCGAAGCGCCGCTGCAGAAATCCGCTTCAACTTCCTGTGGGGCTCAGAGGAGCCGCGGTGTCAAAACAAGCTTCATCTGGGAAGCAGATCTGCTGATCTAATATCTAATCACAGATATTTGATTACTAGACGGGAAACAGACTGCAGAGATGTGGAAGCCTGACCTACATTTGGTTTGGAAGCGAAGCTCTCAGAGGCTCTGCTCGTTTCCACACGAGATCATCTGAGCGTCAGCAGAAACATCCGTTAAAAAGCTTCAACTCTCCTGTTTCGACGTAACGGTTTCACCAATCAGACGTTCATCGTGTGAATCCGCTCAGCTAACAGGAACTCACATCCAACTGCTCGGCTTTTCCACTGCAAACTTTTGATGGAAATCATGTTTTTATTATTTCAACTATTTACCAATAATTTATAGCAAATCATTTACAGATAAATTTTCTTTTTCCATCATGGACGAAAAACCCAACAGGAAGTTAAAGTTTGGAGTTTTAAAGTCATAATTATGAGAGTCAGAGAAACAGTTTTCTGTCTCCTAATTATTAAAGATGAAATTATGACTTTTATTCTGGAAATGATGGTTTTAAAGGTAGAAATGAAAGTAAATGTTTCTGTTCAATCTGCTGGGCTTTCAGAAACCTTTTACACTAATTTGTTTCTTCATTAACGGACTTAACAGATTTTATAATTTACTAAAATTATTAGTGCAGACATTTGCAATAGTTAATATGCTTCAGATGTTTTCATTTATTTGATTATGAACTTATTAAGTCTTGGTAAAACAGCCTCTCAGCAGGATGACATGCACATTTAACCCAATTTCCAAAATGATCCAATTTCTTGCTCAAATCATAGAAAATCATCATTTTCAAGAGGATTTGAAGAAACCATCTAATTGTAGCCAATGAAAGCGACGGCGCCTTTCGGAGCAGACTAACCGGGTCAGTTGGCTGCATTTGGGTTTGGATCCTGGTAACGAGCCGACCTGACAAAACGCTCAGAGCAGCCCGGAGGGAACGGCTTCAGCCAATCATCTCAACTTTACAAAACATTCACCAAATGAATCTGGAAGCATCTTGTTAACTTCCTGAATGGAATAAAAGTGGGCAGGATATTGTTCTTCAGGTTTTGCTTGTTTTTCCTGGTTTAAATTGGATTTGTCGTTAAATGTGTCCAGGTGATAAAAACTGACTCATTTGTTGACTGATTTGTTTTGGCCTCTGCTGCTTTTGCAGATAAACACTTTGAACCAGATATGCAATTCTTAATGGATTTTTAATGTCTTTTTAATTTGCACTTTAAAGCGTTCTAATGGACTGCTGTTGTGTTTGCACAGAGGGGAGAAACGGAGGATCGTTCTGTTCAGTTCAGCCAGGATTTTAACTCTCCAGGTTTTCTACAGAAAATCATGCAGGTGCCTGCAGGAAGGGCCGGGTTTCACCTGATGAGCCGATGTTTGGCTTCACGGCTGGTTAAACCTGTTAACACATTCGGCCACTTTTCATGTTGGGAAGGATGGTAATGATCTGGAATGAATTTACGACAAACTGGATCTGATTCTAACACTTTGCTCTCCTGAAGAACTGATTAGAACTGATCCAGGCAGATGTTGCAGATTTGCAACAGCTAAATGCTACCTAGCGAGTCTTTTTTGAGCCTGAGAGGGTTAAGGGTAAATATCGCAGCAATTACTCTATAAAAACATCATAAAAGTTATGCTAAGCTAACCAGTTGCTTCTGAAAAGCATCATGGAGAATCAAGTGAAAGTGGAACTGATGGCTTGCCGTACTTTTTAGTGGCACTGACACGTTAAAGTATTGACTTTGATTAATTAACATGTTAAAAATGTTAATGCGCCTCCATTTAGTTACCCAGATGAAGTCACACGACTGCGTTTGTGAGACGGGAACTATTTAAACATTTTGATGTCTTCAGATCTCCCCTGAATATTCAATTAAAATTCACTTCAAGACTTTTAAAGAAAGTGAATAAACATCCTCATCAAAGGCTCCCTAAAATATTTAAACAGTTCTCCAGTTGGATCTCAGTTTTACTGCCGTTGCGTAAATAAGCAGCTTGTCGACGCCGTTATTGGCATCATGCAAAGATCTGCCGAGATGTTGCAGATGACGGGACGTTGGCCTCTGATTCAGTCAGATGATGAAACCGTCGTGTAACAGTTACTGTTCAATAATGTAGTCAGAGATGAGAAGAAGGAAACATATGGAGGTTAATAAGCTGAGAGCCGCCCTGCTACAGTAAAGACTAAACTCACATCCTCTGTGTGTGTGTGTGTGTGTGCGCGCGTGTGTGTGTGTTTAAGGTAGAGCAATGTGGGACAGAGAGAGTGTGTGCCGTCATTTACGGTGCATTTAACCTGACTGCATTCCTCTCCTGTTACAGTGAAACATTATTTGCAGGTTAACAGCAGTAATCATAGGGCGAGTGTGTGTGTGTGTGTGCGTGCGCGTCTTTTGTGTGTGTGTGAGAGTGAGAGGGGAAAGGTGTGAGCAGAGGTTGATTGTGAAGCCATTTCCCAGGGCTTAGTGGAGCTCTGTTAGCTGAAGAGCTCAGTTTCAAAGACAATTTCTCCACTGCTGAGCACTTTGGCAAAGAGCAGCTGTATGGAGAAGGAATTATGCAGCTTGGTGTGTGTGTGTGTGTGTGTGTGTGTGTGTGTGTGTGTGTGTGTGTGTGTGTGTGTGTGAACACGCGTTTGTTTCTAATATCTTCTGGGGACCATTTTCCTGACACTTGCTACGTTTTGGGGACCAAAGTCTGGTCCACTGGGGGAACCCTGAGAGTTTGCGATGCTAGCTCAGAGCTTTTTTAATCAGCGTGTGGCTGTCATCAGAGCTACAGCTAGCTGTCATCAGAGCTACAGCTAGCTGTCATCAGAGCTACAGCTAGCTGCATCAGAGCTACAGCTAGCTGCATCAGAGCTACAGCTAGCTGCATCAGAGCTACAGCTAGCTGCATCACCATCAGAGCTACAGCTAGCTGCATCAGAGCTACAGCTAGCCTTAGCATTTGTCCAGGATGTTTGACATTGTGTTGTTGAAACATTTACAGCAAACCTTCCATCAGTTTCCTTCCTTCCTTGTTCATCTGGAACATGGTGAATGTTTCTGGTTTTATTTGTCGTGGCTGAAAAACAGTTTGGAAATAAAACCAATCTGAGAGCGTTTATCAGCTCAGACCCAAAGCTGCAGTTAGCAGATGTATAATTAAGCATAAAAATCTACTAAAAGTGTTTTTTCTTGTAATGCATTGGTTATCAGCGCTTTACTTATCCTCTGGTTTTTATTATGGCCTTGTTTACTTGACAGAAGCTTATTTACACCCGCTCAGTTTTAATTATATGAAGTAAACAAGTCGAGGATTAATCTATTTTTATTGTTGAACTGTAATTATATATTAATATAAAACAAATGCAGTCGCTTCAGAACCCGTTTTATTTGACTCAGCTCTTACTTTTAATTATATTTTTGAAGCAGTTGTAAATTTTCTCTATCAGACAATTAGGAAATGTTTTCTTGCCTCCGCCGCTGTTTGTGCTTCTGCTCATAAATATGAACTAAAACTGAATCTCTTGCTGCTGTTCTAGTCATTGTTTCTGTCCTCCTAACCTTTTTGCAGATATGCGGTTCTGAGTGACCCGGCGGCTTGGCTGAGTGTGAACCCGGTCAGAGGAACCGTCAACACCTCGGCCTCTCTGGACCGGGAGTCTCCGTATGTCCAGGCCAATAAATACACGGCTCTGTTCGTCGCCACAGACAACGGTGAGTTCCCTCCTTTCAGCGCAGCGACAGGAAGTGGAGTCTGATGACAAATAAACGACAGGAAATGGGTTCTGATGAGGTGTTGGCATCGGTGTTGTTCGGTTTATTAGCATTTGTGGTGAACATAGTGACCCAGAAACTCACCGTCCCTTTAATAAAGGGCTACAAAACAGAAATATGTGGATATTTTATTATTTCTTCTGAAGGTTTTAAGGCTGTGATAAAGTTGTTTTTATGTGTATTATCCAGTCAGACGTTTCTGTTTTTCCTGCAAACAGAACCAGAATGCCAAACCGAACAATGCTGTGAAAACATGCTTTATTTTCTAAGATCTTTAAGAAACATTAATTTCAGCTGAGTAAACACTAAATACCTGAAATGCAGAGGAAGCTTTGGTCACTGTCTGGATCACTGAAGGTTTAAACTGGATCATAGATCAGTTGGGTTTTTCATGTCTCAATTCTGATCCTTTTAGTTACAAGTTACTTTTCAGCAAGATATTGGATCTGAAGTCAATCATGTTTTAATGTTGATAAGAAAAGGATTTTTATTGCCGAAGGGAAAGATGTCTTGTAATCAGCTCCTATATCTTTGCTGAAAAGTTACTTGTAAGTTAATTTTGTCTAATTTTAAGTGTTTAAATGTTATAATTACACTATAAAATGAACCAAAAATACTTGGTAAGATTTTGTGTTTTTGCAGTGTCGTCAGCTTTTCACAGGTTGGTTTGGATCAATTCTTTTTCCTCATTTAAAAACTGTTAGTTTGTACTCGGCTTATATGAGTTCCCACATCACTGCTCACCTGTCTGTCCTCACCTGGCCAGACTGAGGCCGTCATCGTCCTGCAGTGGCGGCGCGGCGCCCGCTGGTGGCGCTGTGTGTCGCCAGTATGGCGGCCGGCCCGCGCTGTCTTTCATTTTTAGTTTCTCTCTGTCTCATCATCTCTCGCCGCCCCGTCAATCCATCTGCTCTGCTGCTCTCAGGAGATCCTGACAGATCCATTAGAGGAACTGAGGGATTCTATTAGCAGGCAGCAGAATAGCGGCGTTGTGCGGGGGAATTCGGCCGCCGTACAAAGATGAGTGCTGAAAGAGGAGTAATGATGGGGCCGGAGGAGAAGGCGGGGAGAGGTGGAGGGGTCAGCGCAGGCGGAGAAAGGAAGGGACATGAGACGAGATAACAAGAAGAAGACATAGAGCCAGGAGGACGGCGGGGAGAAAGACAAATGGAAAGTAGATCCAGCAAAGAGTAAGGAGGACGCAGAGGACGGTCTGAAGGTTTCGTTTGCTTTTTTTAGACGTAACCTGATAGATAACCTGAAACTAGTTTATTCAACAAAATCACAACTAATGTCGTCTCAAAGCCCCTTTCACAGATCAGTTCATACCCACTAATGCAGTCAGAATCAGATTAATGCATTCAGTCAGTCATTGTTTAAAGTCAAATCAGCTTTTTTTGTTATTAGTGTCATTTGATTTCATGCTGCGTTATGCAGATTCGCTCTGATTATTGTCAACTTCCTGCTGAAGGCTGGAAGAGAGAAATCCAACATGGCAGCAAAATCCCAGGGATTAGTCAAAGTTTAGTGTCTGACAGAAACTTTTAAATGTTCAGACATTTAACAGTTACAACACCAGGTGGTGAGTGGAGCATTTAGTAGATCTAGGATGTCCAACCTGGATAAATTAAATGAGTATCAGACGGACGGGGACGGACGGACTGGGGGACGGACAGATGGGGACGGACGGACAGGGACACACACGCTGCGGTGAAGAACTGAGACATGAACCCAACGTGTCCAGAACATCAACCATCAGCATCACAGCAGGAGCTCAAACTTCTCTGTTGTTGTACATTTTAAAAGCAGCAGCAGGTTTCACATTAAAGCTGCGAGCCGGAGCAGCAGAACAGCTCTGACCCGGCCCATTTTACTCCTGCAGTTTCTGTCAACGGCCCGAGAAATTGGCTCCGTCCCCACAGTAATCTCTGCTGTGATTGGATGACAGCTTCCCTGTGTAGCTGCTATCAGGGTATTGATTTCCTCTTACACATCATCATCTTTATATTTATGTGGAGTCTGTGGGGATTTCCTGCTAAGAGCAGAGCTGTGTCAAACAAGCAGATCTATATGAAACAATAACATGAGAGGAAAAAATAAACTGCAGGAAACGGGAGAACATCTGCAATTAAAGGAAGTCAAATAAACACTTTACTCAAAATAATTCCTTCTATTCTGAAAGAAAAGTCAAAATAAAAAAGTAAAGAAAATTTCTCATTTTCATTTTATTACTAGAACATGAGAGTCATAAACCTGACTTGGATCTTTAGTCAGAGTTTGTGTCTGGGAGGTTTTACTGTTGCATGATGCATTTATGTCCTAGTCAAAGCCTTCCTCTGTTCTGTGAAACATTGCTTCAAAGCGGATGGACATCATTCTGCACACCTGGTTATCAAAACAGATTCATAAAATGAGCTGCAAAAAGTAACAATTGAAGTTGTTTCAGCTCATTTTATTGTTTTAAGTCTGAAAATCAATTTCCACATTCAGTTTAATAACTGCAGCAAGTAAATTACATATGGTAAATGTGCATTTGTTTTTATCTTGTTTTGTTTTCAGAAGTTTATGACTTAAAAAACAAGTTGTGTAAAGTGTAAATTTTAGATGAAGTAATTAGTTGAACCCAAAGCCCATCGTTTTCTGCTTTGCCTTGTCGTCGTTTGTCAAACTTCTCCTTCAGCTCTGCACTCCGACTGCAGGCGTCTTCTTCTTCTTCTTCTTCTTCTGCTGCTGGGTGGAACAGCAGCCTGTTGGTCAGTTGGAGCACTGCTGCCCCCTAGTGACTGGAGGCGTGTTTGTTGTTCAAGTTATTATTGTTGGATCAGTAAAATAAGATTTAAGTGACATTTTTTGCTCAGTTTTTGTAGCTTATTTGTTTTTCGGTGACCTGTCAGCACTTTTAGTAATGTGTGTGTCTGAAAGCCCTTCATCCTTCTGTGTTTGCTCGCAGTGTGTGCCTCCACCCATCCAGTGTTTGTGAGTTAGTGAGCAATAAGCCGAGCTGAGCAGGACCTGGCCTGGGTTCAGGCCGTTCTGCTCCGGCCTGAACCCAAAACCCACCAGCTGCTTCAGCAAAGTCTGATCAGCGGCGAAGCTTCAGCACCAAACGATCCTCTGCTGCTGATTCCCTGCTGGGACAACAGCTGGGCATCCTGGGAATCACTGCTTGTGATGCTGTGTGTGTGTGTGTGTGTGTGTGTGTGTGTGTGTGTGTGTGTGTGTGTGTGTGTGTGTGTGTGGATTGAAATTGTTTGCTTAAATTGGGTTTTAATATCTTTGTGCCTCTCTGGCCGGCTCCTCTGTTTCCACACACTGCTGGGTGTTTTTGTTCTGTTTTCTCATTTAAATGTTAAACTGCCTTCTGGTGGAGCCATTTGTCATTTGGAGACATGAATACATTATCAAGACCCCAGTTGTCTGAAAAACACTTTCATCATTATCCTCAGTGCCTGCTGCCACCAAACCTGCTATTAAACCTGTAAAGCCACAGCAGAGGACAGACCTTCAGTCAGAGGACAGACCTTCAGTCAGAGGACAGACCTTCAGTCAGTGGACAGACCTTCAGTCAGAGGACAGACCTTCAGTCAGAGGACAGACCTTCAGTCAGTGGACAGACCTTCAGTCAGTGGACAGACCTTCAGTCAGTGGACAGACCTTCAGTCAGAGGACAGACCTTCAGTCAATGGACAGACCTTCTGTCAGAGGACAGACCTTCTGCTTGTCTCAGGAGTGAGGCGTTGTGTGTTTTTCGTTAATTCCTGCAGGTATGAAACAGACATTCAGGCAGGAGGCTGAACACGGTAAGAAGCTCCAGGGTTCATCACAGTCGCATCATCTGCTCTGATCCAGAAGCTCAAAGTAAAGCAGCTGGAAGCTGCTGGAGCCCAAACACACAGGAAGACAGGAGGAAGGTCCTGATGATGGCGCATCGCCTCCTGGAGGACGGAGGAGGACCTGCGCCTGGCTGGCCGCGGGGGACCGGTTCTGTTAGGGGGACCGGTTCTGTTAGTCTGCATGTCCAGCGGCTTTAATGGACCGACTCGGAGAACTGGGTTTCACTGGAAAATGGCGCCAGATGGGAGGGCAGGATGGGAGGAGTTAGAGGGGCGGGGCCAGGGGGCGGGGCCATAGAGGAGGAGTCAAAGGGGCGGGGCCAGGGGGAGGGACTTGAGTAATTCTGATATTTTGTCAGGGAAGCAGATCCAGAATAATGTGGACGTTCTGGTCCAGAGTTTTAACCCGGGTTGAAGCAGAGCGGGGGATGAACTCAGTGCAGTTCTTCCTTCCTCCTCCGTCTCTCCTCTGCACCTCATTAACCCCAAACAGTCGCTGTTTCTCTCCCACTTTAGTGCTTTTGTTCTGACTCCCACACCTCTGCCTCTCTTCCTGGATGACTTTCTTTGCCTTTCATTTCTTGTAGCAGAATCTCTGGGGGAAGTCACCACCTTGTAAACAGGCTCATGTTGCGTTTTTGATTAAAGGATATCTTTGTTTAGCTCCACCAGGGAAGAAATGGCTCCCTCTCCCTCTTTGTTGTTGGCTTATCAGCTCTCGCCTCTTGTGTGTCCTTGGAATACTGATTCATCCACGGATGAGGAGTCAGCGCTGTGCCTGGCACACCTAAACAAATATGCCTCTGCCCACTCGCCCTGGGAACTTGTGTTTGAGTGTGGCGCTGCTAGGATACTTGTTATATAAAACACTGCTGCTGCTTGTTGTGAGGAGCTGAATGGGAAACGGCGCCTCGTTCCTCCTCGCCCGCACGTTTTCCATCAAGATCTGGACGAGCTTTTAAAGACGCCGACTCAAAGGAGACGAGCCGCCGGGACGGGCTGAAAGATGAAGTCAGATGATGGAGTTAGGGGAACATGGCTGATCTACAGTTTCCATCCAAATGTCTGAATGTATCCAGAAGAAAAATCACTATTTGTGCTTTACATGATATACATAGCATGCTAATTTGCAAAATATCAGTGTTTGTATGTGTGGAATTTGCATCAACAGGCATTACTGGAAAACATCAACACCTTTCATGCTGTGAAACGTTTTAATTTCTATCTTCACGTTTCTGTGCAATTGTTGATATTTTTATGTCAGTGCTGCCCTCTTCAGGTCAAACGGTGCCTAAGCAGTGGAATCTTTCTATTGGTTGCAGCGATACTGATGTCACAGCGCAGCATTGACGGCTTCATTTTTATTAATCAATCATTTATAAATGTCACAGTTTCAAACTAAATATTTAGTTTGTAAACTAAGCATTTAGCTGGCTAACTAAATATTTAGCATGCGTTCTAATTATTTAGTTTGGAGGTAAATTTTTAGTTAGAAACTGTGACATTTATAAATGAGTGAATAAAATGGTGAATATATGAGTTTAAAAACGAACCTCCATGTTTTTCTTGGATCCCTGCTGTTAAGTTTAGACTGTAGCTTTAGAAACGTCACCTGACAGCAGCACCTTCCTGACCTGCGGTTTGTCTGGCTGCTCGTTAGAAAGCAGCTTCCTGCAGGCTGTGGCTGAAACTCACAGCCTTTCGATCACTGGGTGTAACAACAGCAGCTGATAAGCTAAACTCTATTCTGGAAGCAATTTGCCAGAGCAGAAGCGATGCACCTGCCCCCGGCACCGCGGCGCTCCCTGAAGTCTTCTCCTCTAATGACTTGTGCCTATTGTAATTGGCTCTGGCTGGTTTCATTTACACTTCTGATCAGCCAATCAGATTAGCAGGTGCCATGTGATCGCGTCAGCTAAAGGGAAGAGATGAGTGAAGGGGCAGCAGGCCGTCGGTGGGAAACGGCAGCGAGCAAATCGATCAATTACTGATCGATCTGAACGTTAGAAATTATTCATCCATTAGTGATTTGAAACAGCTGAAGTCTGCTGGTTCTGCCTGATGGACCTGGCAGAACCGGGCTGGAACAGGAACAGGATGTAACCCAGGCTCTAACTTCCTGTCTGCTGCAGAGCCGAACTGCTGCTAGAATCCGTCTGACCTCTGGATCCATTCTGACCTCTGGATCCATTCTGACCTCTGGATCCATCTGACCTCTGGATCCATTCTGACCTCTGGATCCATCTGACCTCTGGATCCATCTGACCTCTGGATCCATTCTGACCTCTGGATCCGTCTGACCTCTGGATCCATTCTGACCTCTGGATCCAGGCTAAAAAGTAACAAAGAAATAAAGAGACCAAAGTTAATGACTAGTAAGAAAACTACTGTAAAGCCTGAGGAATTTTTACCTCCTTCTCCTGACTGATTCTTTAGTACAATAAGATCACCTTCATGTTTTCTAACCATGAATCTGGGTCAGGGGTTCACAACCTCTGGCTCCGGAGCCGCATGCAGCTCCTAGGACTGAACACAGCGGCTCTAGAAACTTTGTCTAAAATTCATAGTTAATTGTTTTTCAGGTAATCAGGATTTATAATAACAAACCAACATTTTACTAGTTTTTAAATTTTATGAATTAATTTGATAAAATATTCAGAATAACACTGAATATTTTATCAGTGTTATTATTGTACCAATAATATATTTATACAGACATTTTTCTTATCTTCATGTTGAAACTATAGTTTTTTCTTTTAAATGATTTTCCACAAATATCAGAATCCCAGGAGGAAATCTGTTCCTCCTGTTTTTGCTAACTATATTTTGCTTTTTCAAACTGAAAACTCAAAGTTTAAAGACACAGCTGATGTCGTGCAGCAGATGTTTGTCAGAATCTGTACGTTTTGTTTTTCCTTAAGGTGGCAAACATGGAAATGTTGAAATAGCTGTAGAAGAAGAACTCAGCTTTATTTCAGCTTCACCAAATTCACTGAAATCACACCTAATTCACCTCAAACCAAACAGCATAAAGTTTAATATTTCTTCAAACTTTATGCTGACAGGTTTGTCATATTTTAATTTTCAGGTCACCTGAAAAGGTTTGAACAGAAACTGCTGCGTTTCCTGCTCTCAGAACATGAAGGTCAGGTCAGGAGTGATGCTGCCGCAGCTGCAACCAGACTTTACTTCATTGAAGTTGATGAAAAGAAAAGAAATGGAAACTGCATGAGAGTGTGAGCTGATGATGTTGGTGCTGTTTGGCAGCGATGTGCTGGGACGTGATGGACGACTGGAGGGACGTTCAGGCGTTATGACTCAACCTGCTGCTGGTTCAGACTCCTGTCCCTTTAAATCTGCTCTCACCCTAAAGTTCCCATCATCCTTCTCTGTTACCTCAGTGGCTCCACCTTTACAGTTTTCTGGCTGCAACTAACCTGCCGTGTTGCAACATTTTCTTCTGAGAAAATCTTCTTCTCACTCGCTGTCATCTTGCTGCTGCTATTCATCCTCCTCTTCCTCCTCTGCTTTCAGGAGACTGAGGAAGACTCTGCCTGCAATCAGAGTCTATTTTTAGACGGCTGTTTGCACCGAAGCTGTGCTGGATGTCAGTCTGATGAGTCCAGTCCATGTTGGCTTACAGTCTGTGCTTGGGAGACTCAACAAGTTGAGCATATTTTAATCCGGTGGAGGCCGGAGGAAGAGGTCAGGCCTGTGCTTTTGTCACCAAAGAGAATAGAAGTGGATGTGCTTTTATCCCTGCAGCTGAAACTTTATCATCATCACACGTTTCCCTCCGGAGGAAACAGGTTGAGGATTTTAAACTCATCATTGGTCACCTTCAAGGTGCTGCAGGATTCGGCCGAGCTGCTCGTTCCTCCTGCAGGACAGAAAAGTCACATTGGAGACAGAAAAGCTTGATAAGAACAGAAAGTGGCTGTCAGAGGGTAAGAAAGTGTTGGCCTAAAGCTCAAGTGTTGGGAGCAAATGAGTGTTTGGGGGGTTTGATGGAAAGATTTGAAGAAAACAGTGTTTGTTGCTTGTAGGTGTGGATTAGTCCTGACAGCCTGGGGAGTCGATGCTCCGCCGCCGTCTCTCATCTCAGGCAGGAGGAAATAAAAGCCGTTTCAGCCGAAGGTCCAGACCAAGCAGAGCTTTATGGTTCCCTTCATATCTGGATGAATAAAGTGCTTCTGTCGACGTTAAACCAATCAGTGACGTTTCTGCAGCGAAACCGTAACAACAGAACCGGGTCATGTGACCTCACAGGTGTTTCACACCTTCACAGAGCAGCCAGGAGCAGCGAACGGCTGCCAGGGCGAGCGCAGCTCCTCCAGTCACCATGAAGCTGCAGTCATATTCACAGTGATGGCAGTGATTAGACAGAACCGGACCCAGATCGTCTCTGCTCTTCGTCTGTCGCTTTGAGCCGACGATCTGCTGAGGGTCAAACTTCTCCTTCATCATCTGGACGATAGATAATCAGAATAAATGGATCTTCCACTAAACTCGGGGCGTTTTGGTGTTGATTCTGTGAAAAAGTCACGTTTTGAGCATCTTCCTGACCGTCAGTCGTCTCATTACAGCCTCAGGACTTTATATGAAGACGCTTTTATGTTTTTATGTATCATCATTTTAATGTTTTTCCTCATAGAAATGTCAGAATTGTTCTAAACAATTAGAGTACTAAACAAACGTATTTTGAGTTCAATAATCTGGTTCACAGAAACTCTGAAGGTTTTTAAACTCGTCTTTTTCTGTCAGCTTTAAAAATCGTGAAAGTTAAAAACTGAAAATGTTTTTGCTGTTTGTTCTTCAGAGTCTGATGCTGGAAACCAGAGTTTTAGTTCAGGGTGTGAACACGCCTCATGCAGACAGATGAATGTCAGATGATATTTATGCTGGGAATATTCCTCTGTCTGACGCTCAGCAGGGTGTGAAAACTTCTGGGAGCTGCTGCTGCTGCACTGAGGTGAATAAATCAAATCTAAAAACTCGTTCGCGTTCGTTGGCTGAGCTGCGGAACGTTGCACCCAGGATCGTTTTAATCATAAAAGATTTTCACAAATTCTCTGCACACCTTACAAAAATAACTTTAATTAATTATCTTTAATTTACCGCTGAGCTGAGATTGCTGCTATAATTATTTGTGATCCATCAAGCCGCGTTTCCGTGTGCGAGAGCCGCGACGCTGCAGAGAAGTAGTCTCTATTTTTTTATTATTGTTTTTATTATTGAAGTTTCTGTGATGGAGACAATTAAAGCTAATCTCTTCTTCTAATTAGAGTAATTCCTGATCTGAAACCAAATTATTACAATTGATCTCTGCTGGTGTTAATTTTAGCTCTGGAGTTTTACATTTTTCTATAAAAACAAAATAATTTCCTCATTTGGCCTGATTTATGAAGCCTTCAGGCTGTGGCCAGTTAACCTGTCGCTCCGGCCCGATCAGCCTCTCCACGTCAGAACCAGGACCGGACCGGTTCAGGCGCTTTGGGTTCAGAACCAACAAATATTCTTCAGCAAAGGCATCATTGCTGCTGCCACAACGAGCCGTTAGCCAAGAACCGGAGAGACCAGAATCCCTGGACTTGTGTGGACCCACAATTTGGCGACCACTGCGCTGACAGCTGATGATGTCATCATGCTGAATATGGTCTCTGCTGCCCGGATGCTGCGCTGTTAGCATGTTAGCATGAGACCTTAATCTGGAACAGCCTTCAGTCAGAGGCTTCTCGAGAGCCGTTGCAAGACTGACTGCTAGTGGAGGCCCGTCCAGGCCGCAGCCACGAATAAAATGAACTGAAACTCAATAATTTATAAACCAGAAAGAAAAACAAATACAAGGAAGAAATTAAATTTAAATGCAAGTAAAGATGAACTAACAACTAAAAACGACAAACAAATGAAGTTAATATGGAAAAACATAAATAATCCAACAGAAATGATCCAAACCCAAAACATCAGAGCAGCTTTGACTGGTGGTGGTGGGAACGATGGTGGGAACAGTGGTGGGAACGTGGTGGGAACAGTGGTGGGAACGATGGTGGGAACAGTGGTGGGAACGATGCAGCCTTCCAGATGTCGCATCTGCTCTGTTTCTTCTTCCAGACAGTTTGGGGTCAAACTGTATTTTCTGATTCTTTCTGTGTCTGGCATTCAGAGTGAACACAATGCGGCCATAAAGGCTCTGATTCCTCCAGAAACTTTAAGCAGAACTCCGGTGACAGTGGTGTGAAGTCGAGGCCGGCATACGAGCCTCGCTGAAGCGGAGCCGGGCGGATGATGATGCAACGAGGACGGGGGCAGGAGGCTCAGGCGAACAGACTGATTGGTGAGGGGGGTATTCATTTAGGAAGACAAACAGCTTCATTTAAAGTTAGCCAAGCACAGAGACTCCCTGCAAACTGCAAATGGGTTGAAATTTGCATCTTTTCACAGACGGGGCTCCAACTTCTCTCCTCCCTCTCTGGTCTCCATCTCCAGAGATAATGGATTATCCTGAGAGCTTCTGTCTTTGATTGGCTTTGCAACACATTTTCCATCTGCTTTTGCCAAAGTAATTCCTCTTCAGTCCTGATCTGCCGCTGATATCGTTACGGCCGTATTTATCTGCAGCATGTAAGGAGCGTTTGCTGTATTCTGTCTTTCCTGGAGAGCGAGCAGAAAGCTGACGCACGCAGAGATCGGAGTCATTTCACGACGATTAAGCCGCACAAATGACAAACTCTCCACCATTACATCTGATTCCTGCTTATCTTTCACCATTACAATCTGCTGATGCTTTTTACAGCTGAGAATGAAATTAAAGTTTGGAGCCTGGCGAACAGATGATGGTGATGGTCTGCTGAAGAGAGGCAGCAGTGGGTTCGGTTTCTCAGCAGCATCATGCAGGTAGACGCCTCCTGCCATCGCTGCTCTGCTCTGTTTTCATGGAGAATATTGATTTGCTGTTGGTAGTTGATGTCCTTGAATTATTTTCGTAGCTACGGCTGGAAGCTCTCAATATTTATCATCATGGCTGAAAAAACCCAACTGCAGTGCAGCCATGAATTACATTCAGGTACTTTATTTATCCCAAAAGGGAAATTAAATGTTGTCATAACTCAGATAATCCAGGTTCATTCAGAGTCGTTGTGGATGGTGATGCTGTGGGCTGCAAGGAGCTGCAGTAGCAGTCAGCCTTTCAACGACTCTGAGGGAGCCTCTGACTGAAGACACGACTGTCCTGACATGCTAACATGCTAACAGCTCAACATCTGGACAGCAGAGACAATATTTCACACACCTGTCCTGGATTTTGGGTCATATTTCAGATAGTTTTTCAGATGCTAATCAGTTTTTAATAGACATGCACATTTACATCAGGTGCATAAAAACACATTGAGGCCAGGGATTTGTAATTAGCATGTTGCTGCTTTGTGACGTTTCCATGAAGGGAATTTATTTTTATAATTCCTATTTGAGCAAATTTACAGTCGGCAGAAATGCAGCTGTTTGAGTTTATCTGCGTTTGTGTCGTTATGACATGAAATTAAATGTTATGGTCTGAAACAGAAATGAATTTAGATGGAAACGTTTCTTCATATCCAAAAGCCTCGGCTGAATTATCTCGTTTCAGATGATTTTACTGAATGAACAGCCACAGAAATGGGATTTAAAAGTTTCCTCTGATATATTTCAGTTTTACTCAGTGCGTCCATCACTGAGTGTCAAGTTGAGACAGAAAGAAAACTGGTTGACGACGATTACAGGAGAATTACAGGAGAATTACAGGAGAATTACAGGAGAATTACAGGAGAATTACAGCTCCTCTTCTAAGTTCAGGTGACTGACGTTGTTAGTTTACTAGAGAATTTTTATGTTTTCCAATTACAGATCATGTCTTGAGGAGTTAATTGCTGCCTGACCCTTGGAGCCGTGTTTGTTTTATGAAGCTCTAATGACCGAAGCAGCAGAGCGGTTTTATCTCTCCCAGCCAGGAGGAGGTCAGTAACGAGGGTCAGGCGGCTCGTTAGGACGAGGCGTCCATGTTTATCCTCTCAGACTAACATGATTCTCCTGCGTTTGGGGTTTATTTTCACCAGAACATTCAGAGCAGGTTTTATTCATGTTGCTTCTTCATCCGTCCTGCTGAGCAGCAGCTGAATCCATGAACTCTGCTCTTCCTCTGTCTTTACGCGGTTCTGTTGCTTTGCGTTCAGGGACGCCGCCGGCCACGGGGACGGGGACGCTCGTCATCCATCTGGAAGACTACAACGACAACGCCCCGTTCGTGGTGCCGTC